>SSNR01000020.1:79892-207550 GCA_006937965.1 Callopanchax toddi | reverse complement strand
CATTATTCATTTAGTTTGTCCTTTGTAACATAAAGGACTTCTGGAACAAAATATTCCTATACATACACAGTGATTCCCTAACTCTGACATGGCAGTGTTTTTAAAATAACAGAAGAAAAGACACTTTTTTTCTGGTCTTACTGTGTCCTGTTCATTTATGTAAATAGGTCATAAATGCACCAAAAAAGAAATTGACTTTTTAAAAATTGGGGGAAAGTGTCTCAAAATTCATTTTGAAAACTTTAACTGTTCTGAAGAGTCTCTTTCTTTTTATCATTTTAATGAAAGTTTCCACTAAAATAGGTGTGTTGTCATAGTTGGAATGTAAATGTTGACAACAACAAGTAGGAATGCTCATGTAAGAAGTTGTTACAAAGCTTGTGTTTGTGTGCTAAAAGCCTTCGAGGTTCAGGACCAGATAACACTGATCAGTGTATCTGCCTTTAGCATTTCTATATGTAAAAATATAACAACAACAACAATTTTCAAACCTTCCATATTGGAAAAAAGAAGCTGAACGTTAATTTATGAGTCGTCTTAAAATGTTCTACATGAAAAATAAGTTCTTTGTTCTTGACCTGTTTTAACTTTCTTTGGACAGTTGAAGCATTTAACATTTTAAAAGATAAATTTAGTTTTGTTCGACAACAATCTCCTTTAAACTTGATCATTTTGACACACTGACTTCCCTTTATTTGCACCATATGCCAAGAATAGTTTGAAATGAAATTTGAATTGCTTTATTTTGGTAGCTTATTATTTAAGTTGGACTTTATTCACATTTCAAATTTTTGATTAGTAGGGGAAAGGTCCAGCTTTGTTTTTACAAAACAACAACTGCCCTTTACCCTGAAATGCTTTTTTGTTGTTGTTGTTTTGTAAACACTTACGCATGAGGCTTTGCTGGTTCCCCCAGCATTGCCCACGCCAAAAGGAACATTTTTGGAAGTCTTACTCAGGTGCTTTGCTGGTGACCTATAAGGGCTCATTGAGCAAATGGAGGAAATCTTTGAGGAGTTAAATCTAAATGCACTTCAGGGTGAAACACACCAGCAGCATGTGATGAGCATCTAATTGTATGCATCCCTTATTTTAATTTATAAATCCCACTCTGCTCTGCACCATTTTTATGCTTTCTTTGTCTTTAGAGGACCTCACCTACATAAAGTTTCAGCAAAATTCTGGAATTCAAACCCTTCCATAGTTACTCTGTTCATTTATGCATAAAATATATGCATAAAAACTTAAAGTCACTACTGTTGGCATCAAAATAAATAGATGACTTTTAAAATCCTTGTTTATTTGTGGTTGAAGCCTCTGGGGTCAGGGTTTGGAAACACTTTTGTATCTGGTCCTTTAAGTGTTTTCTTCTGAAAATGCAACCAAACAAGTTTTCAATCATCACAGAAGGTTCTAGCTTGGTTATGTGTTCACAGACTCTGGTATGTGCCACAGGGTGAGCGGTGTTCCTATAAAAAGGTGGACAAACACACAAACCGCTCAGTGGACTCAAGGATCCTTCTGCTGAGTCTCCTCTGGTTTATAGGTAAATACTTCTTTAAAGAAATGTTTTTCCTTTAAACTTATGAACAATTATAGGAAGAAAAAAACAATATTATGATGTATTAAATAAAAACAAACTTGTTCCTTTTTATTCTCATTTGCAGCTGATAGGAACTGAAGTCTGGTTTCTGCAATTATGATCAAGCAGGTAAGATAAAAGCTGTGGGTGTCTCGCGCCAAAATGAGATCATAAATAAAAGCTTTGATGTTTTACTGCATGTAAAGTTCAACTCAAACATTGTTTTCATCACAGCTGACCCTCACGTTTGCTGCAGCGCTGCTGCTTGGTAGGTTCATCTCAGGACACATTTCAGTTCTGAAACATCTACAATCTATTGTTATCGCATCAAACAACTATCTGTTCTTTTCTGATTTTTTTTACCAGCTTCTATGAAACCAAACATGCAAGGTAATCACAGAATTATTGGGCACATCATTTTCCGTTTTCAGTCCTTCAAAAAGCTCTAACAGGACAGGACAAAAAGACAAACTCTTATTTATAATAAATGTTTTCTCTTGATGTTCAGATGAACTCATTTCAGATGTTTTGATTCTACAGCTCTTGCTCTGTGTTGGACCCCTTGGTTCAGTCACGACACTTCCAATGGAGCGGGTGACTTCGAGCTTCTTGCTGACCTGGATCAGGAATATCCTGGACAAATCTGCTCCGTGCCTATGTCCATGGAAGTTGTTACGGTTAATGGTAGCATACCAGCCAGGAGTACAGGACAGATATTCCACACGTGAGTCATCATGAACTAATATTCAAATTATGCCTTATATAAAGTAAAATATGCATGTTACTCATTTCCCTTGTTATCTTTCAGCTATCATCCCCATATAGGGTTCGTTTGTCTCAATTCGGAACAACACTCTGGCAACTGCATGGACTACCAAGTTCGCTTTCAATGTGCATGCAACTCTTTAAACCAATCCGACTCCTGTACTTGTTAAAGAAAGAGAAGAAATAATGCTGTGGGCTTAGACTTCTCTGCTAATTCTTGTTTCTAATGCTTTTATTTTCCTCAATGAAGTATTTACTCTTTCAAAGATCTGATTGTCCCTCACTGGTGCTCTTTATGAGCTGAGTGGACAAGGCATTATATACTTTGCTTATATTATGGGTTTCTTTAACTTTTGGGTGAAATAAATCAACTGCAACAGAAAAACACAAAGCAAAATCTTTTTTTGTGTGTCAAAGTACGATCTCTTAAGCTTATATTCTGAAAGTATTGAAAAAATAGTAACACATTCAAATGCATAAACCACTGATTCAACTAAAATCTGGTAGCAATAATTATTATAATATATAACTTTATTTTGATAAAGTCTGGTAAAAAAAAAACTTTTCAGGTGGAGTGAAATCTGCCCCACCATTCTGTGTAGCCCTCTAATCAGGTGATGTCATCACACAACAGTTTTTCAGAAGACCTATTTAAATAAGTGGCAGTGGTAGCAATAGTACTTTATTCTAATTGTTAGATTATTGATTTTACATTGACGGTGCGTTCTTAGACAGGCGACTGTGCCTCAGGGGAAGAGAGGTTGTCTACCATGCTGGAGACCAGGATTCAAACCCTGGTCTGGACATGTGTCAAAGTGTCCTTGAGCAAAACACCATGCCCCAACTGCCTCCTGGGAGCCACCCTCTGCTCCTCAGGGAGGGGTTAATGCAGAGAACATATGCCATTACAGTGTATCTGTATGCAAGTTGTGTAGTTAAATATACACTGTATAGGATAAGATTTGTGCCAAAAGGATCAACCAAAAATACAGTCACACACAAAAAAATCCCAGAGTAAAGCAACCAAAAAGAACATTTTAGAAGCTAAAACTGACATTCAGAAGCAAAAAAAAAAAAAAAATCACTCTAAAAGCAAAATAAACTCATTCATAAGTAATTATTTTACTTTTACATTTAACAGAAAGTCAGATTGGCAGTGGTTTTGGTTATGAGGGTTTGTCATAGGTATGGAGCCACCTGCTTTCTAAAGCAAAAGCAAAAACCTAGAGAAGATCAAACTCAAGGTGCAGCAAAAGCAAAGAGCTGTAAGAAGAACCAAAACATGCTCTTCAAAGTTAAAGTCTAAATGGTCTGAGTAATGCAGAATAGAGTGAGAAACAAAAAGGTGTGTCAAAGAAATAAAAGTATAAAGTGATTTTTTTTGGCACAGATCAATAGCAGAATAACTTCTCTTCTGAATCCTTATTGCAGAAAACAGATGTCAGATCTGAACAGCTGCAAATAATACTAAAAAAGTAAATAATTAAGAGCTCATTAATAAATAACTCAATTTAAAATACATTGTTCTTAAAGAGGGCTGCATGGTGGTGCAGCTGGTTAGCACTGTTGCCTCGCAGCAAGGAGGTTGTGGGTTCGCGTCCCGGCTCTGCAGCCTCTCTGCGTGGAGTTTGCATGTTCTCCCCGTGCATGCGTGGGTTTCCTCCAGGTACTCCGGTTTCCTCCCACAGTCCAAAGACATGACTGTCAGGCTAATTGGGCTGGTAAATTGTCCTTAGGTGTGAGTGGGTGTGTGGTTGTTTGTCTCGTTCGTCTCTGTGTGGCCCTGCGATGGACTGGCGACCCGTCCAGGGTGTCCCCCGCCTCTCGCCCCTTGACCGCTGGAGATAGGCACCAGCTGCCCCGCGACCCTCTGTGGAGGATTAAGCGGCTACAGAAAATGGATGGATGGGTGGATGGATGTTCTTAAAGAGGACTCAGAGGATTCAAGAAGATTTTAGTCCAGTGAGCTAGCTGTGTGCACCTCAGCCCTTTTATATTAACACGTCTCAAACATTTAGGACGTTTTAACACAATAAGTTGACTCCCACATTCTTCTGTTATTTTAAATCCTTTTTTTTTTGCATTTTCACTGATAAAAAGAAAAAAAATCAGATAAACACAGAATTTTTTAGAACCCAAGCGGTCGTCACACTCAAGAACTCCTGACTGACCTTTTATTGTTTTTGTTTATCTTCCAGTAACGGCAGCAAACATAAAAGAAAATGACGCTTTAAAAATAGTGAACCATACTTTAAACATTTTAAGTTCCCTACAAAGCTCCTATAGAGTACAGACTATTTCAAGCATTTGAGTGTATTTTAGTAAAGAGGGGAAAAGATCTGCTGTGTTGATGGCTCGGCGGTGGATTACGTCACATCCTACAAATATCTGGGCATCTGGCTGGGTTCATCTTTATTTTTTACCACTCATATCAACAATCTGCAAACAATAGTCTTTTTGATTTAGTGCTGTTCAATTATTTTTACACAATTAGGTAAAATCCCATAACCCTTTTAAGGATAAAAAACAAAACATGATGTTTCCCCATAGCATTTAGGAGAAGAGTCAACAGAAACTAACAGGTCACAGGAACCTGAGGCACATGAACTTATTTGATTGGAAAAAAAAAGAAAACATTGTAATAAAACAGTTCCTTTTTCTGGTTGCTTTTTTGCAAGTTGTGTAGGTGCAAAGTGACAGTTAGAACATGGGATGTAATGATCTAATCTTATATTGGTTTGTGGATCAGACCTGTTAGCTGGTGATGCAGTCGGTAGCGCTGTTGCCTTGCAGCAAGAAGGTCACAGGTTTGAATGTCGCTTCAGGCCTTTCTGCATGGAGTTGACATGTTCTACAAATGCATGTCTGAGTTTTCTCCTATAGAAAAAAAAACACTCGTGAACAAGACCCCGAGATACTTGGAACTCCTCCACTTGAGGCAGGACCTCTTTCCCGACCCGGAGGAATCCACCCTTTTCCGGTCAAGAACCATGGCCTCAGATTTAGAGGTGCTGATCCTCATCCCAGCCGCTTCACACTCGGCTGCGAACCTCCCCAGCAAGAGCTGTAGGTCAGAGCCTGATGAAGCTAGGAGGACCACATCATCCGCAAAAAGCAGAGACGCGATTCTCCTGTCACCAAACTCGACACCCTCCACACCACGGCTGCACCTAGAAATCCTGTCCATAAAGGTTCTGAACAGGACCGGTGACAAAGAGCAGCCCTGGTGGAGTCCAACCCTCACTGGAAACAGGTCCGACTTACTGCCGGCTATGCGGACCAGACTCACACTCCTCTGGTACAGGGACTGAATGGCCCTTAACAAAAGACCATCCACCCCATACTCCTGGAGCGTCCCCCACAGGGTGCCCCTGGGGACACGGTCATAAGCCTTCTCCAAATCCACAAAACACATGTGGATTGGTTGGGCAAACTCCCATGACCCCTCCATCACCCTAGCGAGGGTAAAGAGCTGGTCCACAGTTCCACGACCAGGACGAAAACCACATTGCTCCTCTTCAATCCGAGATTCAACTATCGACCAGACCCTCCTCTCCAGTACCCTGGAGTAGACCTTTCCAGGTAGGCTGAGGAGTGTGATCCCCCTATAGTTGGAACACGCCCTCTGGTCCCCCTTCTTAAAAATGGGAACCACCACCCCGGTCTGCCACTCAACAGGAACTGCCCCCGATGACCACGCAATGTTGCAGAGACGTGTCAACCACGACAGTCCTACAACATCCATAGCTTTGAGATACCCAGGTTGGATCTCATCCACCCCCGGGGCTCCGCCGCTGCGTAGTTGTTTGACTACCTCAGCGACTTCTGCCCCAGAGATTGGACAGTCCGTCCCCAGCTCTGGTTCCTCCTCGGAATGTGCGTCGGTGGGATTGAGGAGCTCCTCAAAGTATTCCTTCCACCGTTCGACTATAGCCCCAGTTGACGTCAGCAGCTCCCCGTCCCCACTGTAAACAGTGTGAGCGAGTTGCTGCCTTCCTCCCCTGAGGCGCCGGATGGTTTGCCAGAACCTCTTTGGAGCCGATCGATAGTCTTTTTCCATGGCCTCGCCAAACTCCTCCCACGCCCGAGATTTTGCCTCAGAAACTGCCACTGCTGCACCCCGCTTGGCCCGCCGGTACCTGTCTGCTGCCTCTGGAGACCCACAGACCAGCCACGCCCTGTAGGCCTCCTTCTTCAGCCTGACAGCTCCCCTAACCTCTGGTGTCCACCAGCGGGTACGGGGGTTACCGCCACGATTGGCACCGGCTACCTTGCGACCACAGCTAGCAACAGCCGCCTCAACAATCGCAGAGCGGAACAAGGCCCATTCAGACTCAATGTCCCCCACTGCTCTCGGGACGCGGTCGAAGCTTTGCCGGAGGTGGGAGTTGAAGACCATCTTGACAGGCTCTTCTGCCAGGCGTTCCCAGCAGACCCTCACTATACGTTTGGGTCTACCAGGTCTGCGTAGCATCTTCCCCTGCCATCTGATCCAACTCACCACCAGGTGGTGATCAGTTGACAGCTCCGCTCCTCTCTTCACCCAAGTGTCCAAAACATACGGTCTCAGGTCAGATGATACAACTATAAAGTCAATCATCGACCTGTAACCTAGGCTGCCCTGATACCAGGTGTACCGATGGGCATCCTTATGTTCGAACATGGTGTTCGTTATGGCCAAACTGCGACTTGCACAGTAGAGTCCAATAATAGAACACCACTCGAATTCAGATTGGGCGGGCCGTTCCTCCCAATCACGCCCCTCCAGGTCACGCTGTCATTGCCCACGTGAGCGTTGAAGTCCCCCAGCAGGACAATGGAGTCCCCTGTCGGAGCGCTATCCAGCACTCGTCTCAGAGACTCCAAAAAGGGTGGGTACTCTGAGCTGCTATTTGGTGCATAAGCACAAACAACAGTCAGGACCCGTTCCCCAACCCGCAGGCGCAGGGAAGCTGCCCTTTCGGGCAGCCAACTCCGGGTCGGGAGCCAACCCCGGGTCGGGAGAGAGGTCCTGCCTCAAGTGGAGGAGTTCAAGTATCTCGGGGTCTTGTTCACGAGTGAGGGAAGGAGGGAGCGGGAGATCGACAGGCGGATTGGGGCAGCGTCTGCAGTGATGCGGACGCTGAACCGATCAGTTGTGGTGAAGAGGGAGCTGAGCCAGAAAGCAAGGCTCTCGATTTACCGGTCGGTCTGCGTCCCAATCCTCACCTATGGCCATGAGCTTTGGGTAATGACCGAAAGAACGAGATCGCGGATATATATATATATATATATATATATATATATATATATATATATATATATATATATCGTTATAGATATATATATATCTATAACGAGATCGGTTCGGGCATCTGGCAAGGATGCCTCCTGAACGCCTCCGCCGGCAGGAGGCCCCCGGGTCAACCCAGGACCAGCTGGAGGAAATACATCTTCAGTTTGGCCTGGGAACGCCTGGGCGTCCCAGCTGAGGAGCTGGTGGACTTGGCCGGGGAGAAGGTGGCGTGGGCTGCCCGACTTGGAATGCTGCCCCCGCGACCCGGACCCGGATAAGCGGAAGAAGGCAAGGCGAGGCGAGAAAAAAACATGCATGTTAGGTTACTGTTAATTGTAAATTTCTTTAGATTATAGCATCAAAGAATTCATAAACAGTTAAAAAAACATTTATAAGGTGATATTAGGACATCTTTTTGCAGGAATAATGAGACAAACCTTGATCTGTGTAGATAAACGCCTCCCTGCATTGTGACCCCCTACAGAAACTCACATGCATTTATTACAATGACTTCAGTGTACTTTAAGATACTACTGACTACTTTTATTTGCTTTTAGGATGTTCCAGCTTCATCCTGTCAGTGACAGCTCCAAGAGGTCCCAGAATTTTACTCCTGATTCTAGCTTATAGCTGCAGGGCCCTCTGGTTCTGGTTGGAGATGAATTTACACAATAAAATCTTTGTTTGGTGTCAGATTAACCTGATAGTGACAGATGTAAGAGGGCCGTTCTTACAATCAAAGAACCTGATGGTAAATGTGAAGCCAGTTATTTTACTGACAGTATTTGTGTCAGTTTAGACAACTTTACTCTTTTGTTTCCGGTTGTTTTGTTGGTTTTTTGTCACTGAAATCCGCTTGATAGAATAAACTTAGAAAATAAATCATTTGACCTTCTCACACAGAACTAAAGGAGAAACTAGATCAACCAGATTTAACTAAACTGCGCAAAGATGCTAATTGGACACTGTTGAGAATAAAACAACAAATTGTCTTTTGCACAAGAAAAACTTTTTTTTGTTCCTACACAACTTAAAATATTATTTTGAAATTTAAAAGGTACCAACAAATATTTTTTCTTAGATCTTCCTCACACGTTTTAGATTTTTTTATTCTTTTTTATTAGAAAAATTTAAGACAGGGAATCAAAATCTGTTTTAAAAAATCTCTATGAATTTGCAAATAAACGCATGTAAATATTCTTCTAAAATTAGATTAGGTGAAGACTTCTTTTGGCTGCATGGTGGCGCAGTTGGTTAGCACTGTTGCCTCGCAGCAAGGAGGTCGTGGGTTCGCGTCCCGGCTCTGCGGCCTCTCTGCGTGGAGTTTGCATGTTCTCCCCGTGCGTGCGTGGGTTTTCTCCGGGTACTCCGGTTTCCTCCCACAGTCCAAAGACATGACTGTCAGGCTAATTGGGCTGGTAAATTGTCCTTAGGTGTGAGTGGGTGTGTGGTTGTTTGTCTCATTCGTCTCTGTGTGGCCCTGCGATGGACTGGCGACCCGTCCAGGGTGTCCCCCGCCTCTCGCCCCTTGACCGCTGGAGATAGGCGCCAGCTGCCCCGCGACCCTCTGTGGAGGAATAAGCGGCTACAGAAAATGGATGGATGGAAGACTTCTTTTAGCTGAAGTTCATCAATATTTGGGATCTGACTAAGCTGTGAAAGATGTGGAATGAGACCGTCATAGACTGTTCCTCGTGTCAATTGTTCTGGTGAACATATTTGAGATGGCTGCATGTAGAAGAAGAGCTTCAGCAAGTCAAAGCTGAAACCTGCAGCTCAGTGTCAGACTTTAGAGATCTATTAGTTTTTTCTTATCAGCATCAAAGTAATTTACTGAGTGGTTCAAACTTACTTTTCTGAGCTTCAGGTAACTTGGCTCTTGGAACTTGAGTATCTTCACAGTGTATGGGGGAGCTGAATTTGCTGAGTTGTTGCACAAAACAGGGCTGAAGTTCTCTGATGTGACTCTTTCTGCCCTCTTCCTATCTGTCTCTGGACATGTTTATGTCCCAGTAACACTAAAGTCTGTAGTCTCCTGCATGGGATGGCTTGTTAGGTGAAGCCTATTAGAGCCACCCGAAACCCAAACAACTACTCCTACCTCACTAAGGCAACAACCAACCCATCAACATCAAATAAACCTGTGTCTTGTTATGACCTTTTTACCAAAATCCATAGTTTTTCCTGACATTTCAACCATTGAGCCTTATCTGATAACAGTTTGGATTCCTAAAGCAGCTGTCTCTGGACCCAAAAGTAAAGAAACAAGCATCTCTTCTGCAGATTCCACACAACAAAGGGCTCAAATTATCATATTTATGGAATTATTGATGTACAGAGTGTTAAATTAACCTACAAATATGATCATTATCGTACGTCTGGCAACACAGTGTGTGCCCATGTATGATGTGTCTCTTTGCAGTAACACAGTAATAAAATGTGGCTCGTGATCTCTGACTGGTTGGCCACCCCTGCTTTAATGTTTTCTGGTGCAAAGATGATTATTTCAGTTTTACTCTCATTTAGTTGTAAAAAGCTGCAAGCCATCCAGCTCTTAATAGATTCCAGGAATTTCGGAAGGTTGTGCACCTTGGAGAGTTTTTTCAGAGGAAAAGATATGTACAACTGTATACCATCAGCGTAGCACTGATAGGATATGTCCTGGAAGGATGACAGTATTGGACCAAGAAGGAGCAGATAGAGCAGGAATAACAGCGGTCCCAGGACAGAGCCCTGAGGAACACCATACTGTACAGGACAGGGAAGGGATTTGTAAGTAGATGATGCCAGGGAAGCTGATCTATCATATGGGGATAGCCACCTCAGCACAGATCCTGACATACCCGCCCTACATCTCAGTCTGTCCTCTCAGGTTTTTCACATACTGTATGTGTATGAGAGGTAATTTAGAGTAATGTCTAAGGTGGCCCCTGATAGGCCTCCTTTACCCACCTCTCAAACTTCCAATTTTTCTCATTTTTCTATATAAACCTTTCTGCGGTAAAAATTGTCCCCTAAAAGGGGTTTCCTTTTCTGGATTAATCTGCTTCTCCAAAGTGGTTCCAGTATGTCTTGTTTGAATGACTTCAAGCATTGTATTTGATAGTGGAACACATGCAATTTATTTTATTATATTTGGTATATGATTAATTTCACATCACTTTTTCAGAAAAACAACTGCTTTAACATAGTCTTTAGAGGCAAAGTGTCAGCTTCTTTTGCCTGATGTGTGTTCTATTCATGGGAGCCTGAGCAAAACCTCTTTGTCCAGTGAGTTGACCTCAGCCCTTTTATATTAACATGTCCCACACTCTTAGAATATTTTAACACAAAATGTTGGCTTCTACATTCTTCTGTGGTCATTTAAAACTGGTTTGGTGGCACTTTAACAGAAAAACAACAAAAGAAGCAGATAAATATCACAGGATTTCTAAGTTTAGAAGCTCAAAGATCATTACACAAGTTTTCCTGACAGACCTTTGATTTTGTTTGGATTTGTCCTCTAGTAAGTAGTTAGTAAAGTTTATATTGCACATTTCACAGAAATAAGTCACTAAGTGCTTCTACATGTTGACAATGGCATTACATTTTCTAGAAAGTCTAATAAAATGACAAAAATATAAAGAATTTTGAAAAAAATAAACACATAAACACACACACACACACACACATACGTATATTCTCCAAAGTGCGGATATATATATATATATATATATATATATATATATATATATATATATATATATATTTATGAATTCAACATTAACACACAGGTACGCTGATATTTTTGCAATTACATAAAGCTTCTTAAAATATACATGGCCCATGTACTCAGAGTTAAAACTCAAGCTTCTCAGATCCAATTTCAAGTACTGTATTGGATCATGGTCCAGATAAAGGCATTTTTCATTGACTGGTTTCATTTTGACAACATTCTCCCATCTCTGTTGTTGACCTACTGTTTTTCGTTTCATGTCAGCCGTTTACCATCATGTAGTTAAAGCAGGTCAAAGAACCATTCCTTAACACATCAGCTCTTCGCCCACCAGCCGGTGTTTATATATTCTAACCATTCACAGCGATATCTAACAAACACCAACTGGAGATCAGCAAAGAACTTTCACCAGCAATGACTGTCAGTTAAAACTAAACAGCCTAACATATCCATTTATGCTATTTACTCTAATAATCACCTTTTATATAACCTCATACTGTGTTAAATATCAAGCCATACAGAATACTCTCAGCTATAATTTGAATGAAGCTTGTTTTGGACAAAGTGTTAGGCCTTGAAATAAAAAATTTAGAAATTTGAATTTAAAAAAGTAAAATGTTTTCTAAAAACACACCTTTATATTTATACGGGTTAAAATTCTGACATTACAGATTGTTCAACTAATTAGTTTTCTTCATGAAAGCAGTGTAAATATGAAACATAGCCAAATTAATTTATAAACAATTTCAAAAATAACATTTTGTTTTTTGACTAACATTGTTATTTTTCATTTTACTTTCATCAGATGTGAGTCTGAGACCTAATGAGACTGAATAATGACTACATAGAATGTCTATAATAAAACACAACAGAAACTAATACTGATCACTTAGTTGTACAATGAACTAAACAAGCAACAAATGAACAAACTACAAGAAAATACATAACAAACAACCAAACCAGGTTTATATATGTCAACTGTCTGTCTGTCCACTCTCAACAGACAATCTTAAATAACCTGTATGAAGGAGATAAAATCTCCCTAATTAAAAGTTTGACTTCAGAAGTGAAGAAGTAATTTTGATTAAATCAGGTAGATTTTATCCTGTTTTGTTTTGTGTGAGAAGATTTTCCAGTCCCATTATTAACTTCAGACTGTTAGAACCCATAAAAAAAATTACCTAATAGTGAAAACATATTTCTTCTTGTGATTTATTTAAACGTACAGGTTAATAGTTAATAATTTAATATTTAAATCAGCTCATTACTCAAGGTATTTGTTTTTAAAGTGTTAAAACTGGACTTATTTGGTTAAATAAGTCCAGTTGCCTTTATTTAAAACCCTTTTTTTCAGATTATCATGACCTGGATGACTGAGAACCTTCCCCAGCATATTTTCTACTGTTAGAAAACAATGTCCTTTGTGTCATCAGTGAGAACTCCTGGGGGCAAAGTCCCAAAACAGAACATCAGTTAACATTTTTAGATTCTTTAAGGTGCAGGGTCCGCCAGTTCAACCAGTGTTGACTCAGATGGGAACAGGAATTTTGGAAGAACTCAGGTCACAGGGAGGGAAAGAAATGATTAAGCTGTGTGCTGTGAGATTAACCTGATAGTGATAGCTCTTAGAGAGCTGCTCCTGCATCTGATGTTAAATTGTTGGTTTTGACTGTTTTACACCAGAGTTTGATCATTCTTAAATGAAAGAATTTAATGACAGAATAAAATGTAGAAAATCTCAATCTTTTGCATTCTTATAAAGAATAAGACTTAAGAAAAACTGATCTACCTGACTTAACCAACCTGAGCTCCTAAAGGGGACACTGGAGAAAATAAAGTAAAAAAAAAAACACAGGCTTCTTGTGTTCAGGAGAAACAGCTTCTTCCTACACATTCAAACATGAAACCAGGATATAGGATGTAATAAAATTACATTTAATTTGAAGGATCTTCCTTTTTAATTTTAATAATCTAAAACAACTTTGTTATTTTTGGGAGTCTGTTTTTGTCCAGATTATAAACAGAATGCATCTTTAAATTAATAGTTAGTTTACTGCAGCCTCATGTCTGTTACAGTGACATTAACTTGTTTATAAAATCTTTCATGTCCTTATTTGGTATGAGCAGCATTTTGATTATAATGTAGATGCTGTTTTGCTTTGGTAACTCTCTCATATATATTTATTTTACTTATTTTCCAATTGGTTAAGACCTTTTCCTGTTCTTATTACTAAACAGAATTGCACGAGCAGCTCATAGAGACAATGTTCCAGTTAAACTAAAGCCTTCAGCTCCTACCTGGGCTGGCTTGGTGGATGAAGCCTCTATTCAAACAACTCCTTTCAACACACTGGGGCAACAACAAACCAGAAACATCACATTTGGAACCGGTGTCTTGTTTTGACCTAAAGTCCAAAGAGACTCAGAAAGGTTTTTCTGACGTTCCAACCACTGAGCATGGTCTGAGTCTGTCTGCAACAGAGGAACAAAATGAAGCCGCTTCATTTATGTTGTCCATGACAAGCCAACCCAGAGCACCCCCCCCCCCCCCCCCCCCCCAAAGTTAGCAGATGAAAGTGTCGAGTCGTCTGCAGAGATCATGACCGCTGCTTCAGACAAGGCCATAGCACAGTCTAGCCTGTGAATCATTTATAGTTGGACTAAAGGAGTTTTCTGACACTGTGTCCTTGATACAGTGGTGTGCCCGATTCGGGGCCTGGTGGGGCTTTGACCACATTCAGTTCTGGCTTCATTTCAGCAGGAATACAGGTTTGGTACAATGATGTTCATTTATGAAAAAGTCGAGAAAAAAAAAACATCCTGAGGTTCTGAGGGTTGTTGGTTCAATCCCCGCTCCAGTTGGGTCACTTTGTCGTAGTATTCTTGGCCAGCACATTTCACCCACATCACCTGTTGTTGGTGCGTCTAGTGGCGCCTGTGTAAATGGTCGCCTCACTTCTGTGACAACAATGTAGCTTATAGCCCTCAGCGTGTGAATGACTTTGTAGTCCATGACTTTAAAAAAGCACTATATGAATGCATTATTATTTTAATTGTATTTTTTTTTTTAATAATTAAAGGTGGCTCGGGAGTTCCTGGAAACACCTCTGTGTTTTGTAAAAGCCTTTGAGATTTACAACTGGAAATATTCAGTTGTGTATCTGGTCGTTTTACATTTTATCAATTAAAATGCAACAAAACAAGTCACAGAAGAATGTAGCATGTTAGTGCCACAGGGTGAGAGGTGCTACTATAAAAAGACAGTGGTTCACACAGACTAGTTCCATTTAAAGATCCTCTTGCTGAGTCTCTTCTGGTTTTCACAGGTAAAAAACGCATTTCTTTTTAAACCTTCAAAAACAAAATTATAAGCTATTATTAGTACTAAGACATGTATGCATTAACATGAAAATAATTCAGATGTTTGACTTTTGTATTTATGTTTACAGCTGTTGATAGTTGACATCGAATTTCTGCAGTTATGATCAAGCAGGTAAAATATGCATTGTGGTGTTATAGATGATAAAAACATAAATAGGAACTTTGGTATTGCTTTTAAAAACTGGCACAGAGAGAACTCATCCAAAATTGTGTTTCTTATAGTTGAGCCTTACCTTCGCTGCAGTTTTGCTACTTGGTAATGTAATCTCACAATTTTCTGTTAAAACTCTACAATCTTGTCATTTAGTTGTTTATTCTGATTCTGTTTCCCAGGGTTTGTGGAACAAAGCCATCAAAGTAAGTCATCATTAAAAACAAATGCATTAGCTTTTCTTTTGAAACTTCTATTAATAAATCATATAAAGATGGTAATGCTCCATGATTTTCTACTTTTGAGGTCTGATTTAAAATGTCGTTTTTGCCGTTCAGTGCCACCCACAATCGATAATCCTAGAATGTGCTGGACCAAGTGGTACAACCAGGACAGTCCTGATGGAACAGGGGACTACGAGACGCTGAAGGACCTGAGGAGACAAAACCCAGAAATTTGTCACAGTCCTGATGACATTGAGGCTGTTACTGTTTATGGAGAGATCCCTGCTGAACAGACGGGACAGATATTCTACCGGTAAGATACATTCAGATAATAAAACCTGCATGTAAAATATGACAAACTAAAAAGCTTCCTTGAACTGCAAACCTAACTCCGTATCCACTGTTTCCTTTCAGCTATGATCCCTCTGAAGGGTTTGTTTGCCAGAACAAGGACCAGAGATTTGGCAAATGTATGGACTACAAGGTCCGATTTAGATGCCCGTGTCATTTCAATCGATGAATCCACTGCTGCAGACATCTAGAGAAAAGAAATGACTTTAATGTTATTTGCCTTTTCTTGTTTTATTAATTAATTTTCCTATTTGAAAAACACTCCTCTCTGATTCTACTAAATATGATATTGAGAAAAAACAGAATGTGCTTTGTCTGTCTTTGAATATATTGTGGATTTTCTTTAATGATGGGGAAATAAATCAAATAATCAATAAAAGCAAACTTATTGTCATTTTTTCTAGTATATTTCAAGGAAGCCTAAAACTTTTTCTTTGTTCTTAAAACACATGTAAGTTTAGACTTTCATGTTAAAACTCCCAGCTTTATTCATCAGAGTTTACAAACAGCTGTTCTGATATTTATGAGGGGGTGAGATGAGCATTTTTGAAATGCCTGATTGTTTAAGCTACTGGTTCCACCTGTTGGCTGAGCTGGTTTATGGAGCAGAACTCAGGTCCCACAGGTCTTATGTATTGTTAGGGTACAGTATACTAAATCCAAACCCAAACAAGGGTCAGGATTTGACTTGGACACTGACAACATACCAGGGTGGACTTCAAGGTGAGCCAACACTGCAAATATTGACTCTCGCATAAACTTTTCCACTGTTATGCACAAATGAATTTAAATGAATGCATTGAGTGCCATTACAAGCATTGCTGGACTTTGAGGTGAAGAAGTTTTTGTTTTACTTGATAAACTTGAACTGAGCACGGCTCAGAATGGTCACAGCTACCTTTGACACTGAGCAAGCCGACAGACTTTCAGGACCAATCTTGCTACTTCAGGCAGAAAAAAGGATTGTATATACTCTGAGGGCAGGTTGTTGTTTGCTCTGTCAGGCATTTACACATCTGAGGGTTCCTATATTTGTGAGGACATGTGGCAGCAGCCAGGAGACAAACTTTCAGACATTCCAGCATTTCTACCTTTTTTCTCTGAGCATCAACATGTAGCAAACATAGTACACGCTTTATCTTTAATGTGTTTGGAGGAGGTTGTGCCAAAGCTGAGCTTTATAAAAACAGAACATGCACCTTGTGATTATACACAAGATGTTTAGTTTGTTTTGAAGGCTCAAATACAGAGAATGATGTGATTAATGGCAGCCTAATTAGGAATTTGTCTACTTTAAGACACAACAATGGTCAGTACAAGAAATATGAAAGAAGGCCTGGATCAGAGCAGTCCTGATGTTCCTATGAGCAGACCAGAGTGCTCCTAACACACCACATGACAGGAGTACCAGGAGTATCTTTAGAACCATTACGGTAATCGAGGTTTCCTTGAGATTGTCAGACGGGGAGAATCGGATGAAAAATCAACATGATTTTATTGTTGTGTGAACCGGGCCTAACTTCATTTCCTAACCTCTTCCAGTTGGGCAGCAGTAGGTATAGTGATCCTCCTGCAACCAGAGGGTTGTTGGTTCAATCCCAACTCTTGCCTGGTCACCTCCCCCACCTTGGCTGCTGCTGGTGGTAGGAGGGTCCAGTGGCACCTGGTGTATGGCAGCTTCTGTGTAGCTTACTGCCATCAGCCTGTGAATGTGTGTATAATGGATGACTGACTGACTAATGTAAAGCGCTTTGGAGTTCAGGACTTAGAAAAGCACGATACAAATACAGGCCATTTACCAGTCTAATATTCTCCAGATACTTGTCTCATTATTTTTAGTTTACCTTATATTTAATCTTCCATCCAGCTACATTTAAGGTGCTATTACAAAAATATTAGTAGTATTATTAAATACTATGTGATGATGTACTAAATATGCAACCTAATGCAGCTTGTCATGAGCATCGTTTTTACATTTATCAATAATAAATGAGAAATCAATTCAAACTCACCAGCTTATGTGAGACCAAGCACAAAATGTAAGCTGGATTCAAGTCTCCCACCTACAGTTTTAGCTCCTTTTTGGTAAGAAAAAGAAGTGAAACCAAGAAATATAGACACATTTGACTAAATAAATAAAGGTAATGGTAGCCAAAGGATGGCTTTATGCTTTTTTACTTGTGTGTTTTACTTAGGAGCACCATGCACAATTCACATAGCGTCTGTAAGTATGACAAACTTTTATTGCATCTGCTGCTTTTAGGTCAAATTAGAATATATACATTTACTAACAAACTACCACTTCCTTGTTTACTTAGTTATCTATATTTGACTATTTACCCATCTGGGACGGAAGACTGGGAGACTCTTGCCGATCTTCTCAGAGAGAATCCTGGGAAAATCCATTGCAACCCCAGAGATATTGAAGCCATAACTCTTCCTGGCCTGAGTGTGGCTCAAGCAGGAGATGTTATTTATGCATGAGAACTGCACTGTACAGGCATGAATAGAAGGGACTTCCTGCACAGTAAAGTGATCCAGTCAAAACCAAAAATTTCCATCACTTTAAAAAAAATTCAAATGTCATGGTCTATTTGGTAAAAATTGTTAATAACTTAGTGAATACCGACATGGGGAAAATAGTGAACTGTCACGTTTCATCACAGAGTGAATGAAAAACGAGCATGGCTTTGAATTCTGTTGCCATAGAGAATTGTAAGGTACCATCTGGTATGATGATACCAGATGGTTGATTCATCCGGCTTTAAAGAAGATGATAAAGGAGGCGTTTAAGTGCTGATTCTTAGCAAAAAAAATTTAAAACCAAGACTTCTGATGGCTGTAACTTGGATACTTTTGGGTCATTCCACTTATTTGCAAACCAAGCTGTATGCAATTATCAGCTCAGCTGGAACCCTTGAGGCACTGGACTAAATGTGCACTTATATAACAACTGGATTCATGAATTTTTAAATTGTATTTTTCTTTTAGATATGATATAACTTCAGGATTCATCTACAGAAACTGATTTACAGTGTTTAGATGTTACAGCTTTGATGTTTGGTTGTGCTGGACCAAGTGGTCCAATCAAGACAGCCCCAGTGGAACGGTTGACCTTTGAGTGACGTGAGTAAAGAAAACCCAGGAGGAAGTGTGTGTTCTGAGACTGTCGAGGCCATTACCGCTGGTGGAGAGATCGCAGCCATCAGGACTGGAGAGAACTTCATGTCCCAGTTGTCTTAGAATAAACCTTTAGGAATCTGGAAGAAAATGTGTCCAGTATTCTGCACTTTTTATCCACTCTGAATCATTTTTCTTACATCTCAATAACATGTAAAAGCCATGCATTGGTCAAATTAGTCCCAGCTGTTGTTCTTCCATCCCTCATCCAACCTCATAAAGCAAAACTTTCTTTTGAAGGGGGCGGGACAGTTGGGGAGAGCAGCTCTAAGCCCCGCCCATCTCTCTTTTCTCAGTGGGTCTTCAGAGGCTCAGATGAAGGGAGTAAAATAGACTTTAGCGCTCGTTGATGCAACCATCTACAAAGCAACTGCCGTGCTTTGCTTGTAGCTTCACCATGACTGTTTGCTAACGTTGCGAGGATCCGTGCATTCGCTCAAAATGCATTTTCCAAAAATGAGAATAAGGAAGTGAAAACGGTGAAAATATTTGAACACTTTTGAGTTTCAGACACAGTCTTTCACACAGATGTGATTGCTAAAAGATCTTTAGAATGTAAATTTTGCATAATATGGGACCTCAAAAGGAATGCATATTTGAGTTTCAAACTAAAATCATATTTTGATTAAAAATAATCATAGAATTATAGAAAAATATTGAAAATAATGTTGAAAATCTTGTGGGGTTTGTTTGCACTTAGGAGGTAAAAAACTAAATTATTGGCCCAGTTTGAAATAAAGAGGTGGATCAATAAGCTATAGTAACCCTCTGAGTATAAAGTGATAAAGTTCATAAAAATGTGCATAAAATAAACAGGTTGTTGAAACAGTTTTTATATTTAACACAAAATAAACTAAACTGAGAGAGTTGTATCCAGTGCCATCTATCAGGGACAGTCCCACTAAAAGGTTTGTTTCTCACAATAAGGACCAGCAATCAGGCAACTGCATGGACTACAAAGTTTGTCTTTAGCAACCTAATTCCAGTGCTGGAAACGACCAGGAGAGAATAAATTTACTGTTGTGGCTTTAATTTTCTTTTCCATTTCTTGTTTCATTTGTTTTAGTTTCCCTCACTCTAGTAAAGCTCCTTCTTTTCAGGCCCCCTCCACTGTCTGCTGCTTCATGTGCTCTGAATGGGTTTTGCTTCCTTTAAAGGAATTATAGGATGTTTGTCTTTGACTGGGGGGAAATAACTCAACAGCAAATAAAAGTAATCAAGAAAAACAAATCCAGCCTATTGAATGGATACACTGTGGTTGTTATTGATTCTGTTAAATTAAAAACTTTTTTTTTTTAAATTTACCATGGGGGCAATATGGTCTCACCTTAAACTCACCGAAGTAATTTTGAGGGGAAAAATTTGAAAAACTTTTTTTTTTTTAAATTGTGGGGAAATAAAAAGCAAAATTTGTCTTTTTTTCTACTCAAAATGTCATATTCTGCCCCCTTGTGTCCAGTTTGTGCCTGTGTTCATTCTCCTGTGCCCTACACTAATCCCCTCCAGGTGTGTCTCGTCTCCTTGATTAGCTCCCTCTCTATATATGCTGTTTAGTACAGTCACTCCCTGTTGGTTCCTTAAATCCCCAACCTAGTGTGTCCTGTGTCTGCTGCGTCCAGCCAGCAATAAAGCCATCTTGTGTTTAACCTCACCTGTTCCTGCCTCCATCCTCCTGCATTTGGGTCCTGCACTACCCTGGTCATGACACAAAATAAAAGTACAATCTAAGATTTGGACAAGAAACCACAGTACGATAAAGAAATGGTTTTTTAAGCCCTTCACTGTTTGTGTTTATGTTATGACTTATGTTTTTGGCAATGCACAAAAATCATATTTAACTTTTTCATTCAGAATTTTGAGTTTAAATCCACAAAGAAGTCTATAAGATTTTCTAGACTAACACAATCCAGCTTTACATGATGGTTTATTACGGTAAATAGGATTTGAATAACCAGTTATAATTTAATATTTTTATAACGACCGCAATTATCTTTGGTAATCATCATAGCCTTTAGCTTATCTGACTAATCAGTTTCTCCAGGCTGAGGTCATTCAACAAAAAACTCTTTTGGCAGAAAAGGGTGTAGTGTGTTCAAGTGCTGGTAAAGGGAAAGATGAACAGACAGATCTGGGTTTCATCTTTTCTCTAAAACAAAACCTTAGATCCAAGCAGATGAAATATTCTTCTTTCTGAGAATATCTGAAAACAGAGTGAGGAGCTTCGTCATCCAGGAGGAGCTCAGAGTGGAGAAGATGACCTCTACATCAAAATGAATCTGAAAACAGAACAGGCTGAGGGACAATATAAAAGTGTTTATTACTGCAAAAAAATGTTTGTGAATCATCTCAGATTTCAAGCTGGTTTACTAAACCTTTAACAACTTATTATATATATATATATATATATATATATATATATATATATATATATATAAAATAAAAACTCAACATGAGGGTAGTTTTGAAGGTGTTAAACAGACGGAAAGGGATTGAACTTGTTCTTGACTTTATTACTTTTAAATCCCCACAGTTAGGGGAAATTACTCCATAATCACTTCAAAGACAGACAAAACAAGCACTAGTGATAGTGCATGGAAAAAAGGAACATGTTTTATTAGAAAGTAATACAATTTAATAAAATAAAAAAATAAGAACAATCAAACCAAAACGTTTATTTCTTCTCTCTTCACAGAAGTAAAATCGTGGTTTAAAATGACAAAAGCTTCCAAAGTGAATTTTTCAGTCCTTGCATTTGATAGGTTTAAGTAAGTTATTGTGTCAGTCAAATATACTAGGGTGATCGTAGCTGAAAACAGACACTAGGAAGTCACAATAGTCCCAGTTCTGAGATATTACCAAGCAAGTTCTGGTATTTAGGGCAAAAGATTGAACAAATGTTTTTTTAAAATCCATAATTTCTCATAGCGCTTTTGCCAAAAAACAAACAACAAATTACATCTGTTTACATTTGTGTTATTTTCCTTTGTTTTAAGTGTATAAAATACTTTAAACAGCCAATAAGAGTGAACAGGAATGAATCATTTTCAGGCAATTTTCCAGACATGTGTATTCTGAATATAAGTATGTGCCCTATGAGTACTTTTTACAGATGAAATATTTATTTTAAGACCAATAACAAGTATTGATGGTTTGGGTTTAGTTATCGACTGTAACTGTCTGAATGCACTGAACATCTTCACAGATTTCTCCTGGGTTTTCTCTCCTCGGGTCTTTTAAGGTCTCTGTCACTCGTTCTGCTGGGATGGTGCAAGAAACAAAAACACAGCAGCAAAACAATAAAGAGCTCATTGCTCCTCCTGCAATGTTGATCCCTGTTTCTGCAGATAAATCATGAAGTTGAATCACATCTAAAAACATGCAGCCACAGTATATTAGCTTAATGTCTCAAAAAGTTCCCGCTCATATAAATAAATAATAACAACAAAAATAATAATTTTTGTATTTGTCCCTTAGGGAAACCATTGCTCTATTTGACCCATGCTCTATTTTTATATGACCCAAAAAGTATTCAAGTCTCAGCCAGCAGAAAACTTCTGATTAAAACTCTTCATGCCAAGAATCTGCCTTGAATTCTTGTTTTGAATCATCTCCTTAAAGCCAGATGAAATGATTTTTCTATAGCAGCAACTAGTGCTCTTTCTTCAGAAATACAAACTGTGATTAATGCAAAGAAAACAAAGTGCAGTGACATTTCAAACATGAAAAATCATCACTTTGGGGTCTTGTTTTCATCATTTACCAACTAATGCTTTTTTTAAATTACTGTAAAGGGTAAACTCTATAAAGAAATACACTGTTCAGAACTATTGCAGTTATACAGTATATTTGTAAAAATGTAGTAAGTAAAGAAAGTTGCCCAGTTAGAGAAAATAAAGCATTAAATTGAGACAAAGTTTTTATGAAAAGGAAAAAACATTTTAAAAACTGCATCAGGTAGCATATTGCATTCACCCCCCAAAAAAAGACGCTCTGTTTTTCCAAATTAATAAGATAACTTTTAGTAAAAAAAAAAAAAATTTTATTAAAAAGCTCTGTTTTTCTCCGTTAACGAGATACTATCCCTCTGTGATATTATAATAATATGTTCTGTGACAGGCTAGGAACTCAAACATGTCCCGTTTGTTGAGTTTGACTGTTAAAACTTAATTTCCATAGTCAGCATCAATATAAACATTACTTGAGTTCATGTCAAAGTACAAATAATCCACTTTCTGAAGAGCCACGTTTTCTATAATGCCAACAGATGCCAACTGTTGCAATAGTTGTTGAGATGAACATAAGTGGCAATACCACAGCGAAGGAGAGACTTTTGGAAAGATAAAGTTTTTATGTCAGTTTTGCACTCCTAAATAAAGGTTTCTATTTACCTGTTCAATTATAATTGCAGGAATCAGACATCAGTTCTTGTCAGCTGCAATCAAAAACAAAACATTCAGGCTTTTCATGCATTTTTAAGGTTAATTCTTATCCATCCATCTATCCATTTCCTATACCTGCTTCATCCTCCACAGAGGGTCACAGGGGAGCTGGCGCCTATCTCCAGTGGTCAAGGGGCGAGAGGCGTTGGACACCATGGACGGGTCGCCAGTCCATCGCAGGGCCACACAAAGACGAACGAGACAAACAACCAGGCACATACCCACACACACCTAGGGACTATTTTACTAAAACAGTTAACCTAACAGTCATGTTTTTGGTCTGTGGGAGGAGAGAGAACATGCATGAGGAGAACATGCAAACTCCATGCAGAGAGGCTTCAGAGCAGGGAAGCGAACCCACAACCTCCTTGCTGCAAGGCAACAGTGCTAACAACTGCGCTACCATTTAGCCCGGTAAATTTTTATATTTTAATTAGTTTTTAATAACTTCTAGAAATATACCTGCAAAAACCAGAGGAGACTCAGCAAGTTCAACAGAAAGTTTGTTGTTTTATTTTAAAGTATCAAATCTGACCCTGTTTCAGCAACTAGAACATTTTAACACAGTATATTTGTTTGTGAAGGTCAAAGTTTGTTGTTTCAATATTCTGTTTATCAGGTTTGAAAACTTGTTTTTTGCATTTTGTCTGTCAAAAATACAAAAACACTGGTGAGAAAACAGTTTCCTGATCTGGGCCTTGGAGGCTTTGATACATGTACAAGTGTTTTTAACACCCACTGAAAGGCAAAAGGCTGACTATAGGTTTGTTCATGCGTGTGTGTGTGTGTGTGTGTGTGTGTGTGTGTGTGTGTGTGTGTGTGTGTGTGTGTGTGTGTGTGTGTGTGTGTGTGTGTGTGTGTGTGTGGTAAAGAAAAAATCTGATATACCACTGAACAGATTTTTACGGAGCCCCGGAAGGGTCAGGTAGGGAAATACATTTCAGGTCGGAAGAATCCGTTCCCTCAATTTACCAAACCGTGTGCACGGATTCCTAATCCGTACCCTCAGTTTACCAAACCGTGTGCACGGATTCCTAATCCGTTCCCTCAGTTTACCAAACCGTGCGCACGGATTGCATCACGACTCCAGCAGCTGTGCTCGGCATCACTGCTTCCCAGGGCGCTGTGTTAAATGTACTCTAAACGCTGCATGTTCAAACCACAGATTCTTGGTTTGTCCACTAATCACTAATTTCTCTTTTTGTAATTATACTGTTTATTATATGCACATTATTAAAGCATAATATCATACTTGTCCATTCCTGTGATTAGTCCAATTTGGGTTTTCTTCCTTTAAGAACAGTACTTCAAATGAAGGTATAAATGACATATTTTGATCAAAATTATGATAGCAAATCCTGAATGATTTGCATAGTTGCCTATTGTGAAATAACTGACAAACGTAGTAATTTATTATTGCATTTTATTTTTAATAAGAACAAGCAACAGGCCAATAACAAAATAACACTTGCAAACTGTTGTGAGAAGAGAACTCTGGTAGCCAACTTAAATCAGTTTCTTTGGTAATTAAATGTCATTCATCAAATGTTGCAATTGTTTACAGCTTCATAGGAATACTGTTTATTTATTAAGAATTGTGGCATCTGAAAAAGGTTTTTGAAACAAATACATCAATAATACAGCTTTGTAGGTCTTTTTGAACGTGTTCTTCACAGCTGACTTTTGAGGAAATGTTATACTGTTTTATTGTACATAACTAGGTAAAACTACGGTGGCCCCTAGAGACAAAACACATGCAAAACAGAAAACACATGCAAAATAACAAAAACACATGCAAAAACAGAAAACACATGTAAATCAGAAAACATGCAAAACCCAAAGCACATGCAAAACAGAAAGCATTCCAAAACTGAAAACACATGCAAACCAGAAAGCATGCAAAAACAGAAAACACATGCAAACCAGAAAGCATGCAAAAACAGAAAACACATGCAAACCAGAAAGCATGCAAAAACACAAAACACAACGGAAGTGCTCCAGGACACTAGGGGGCAGTGCAGAGCTCGATTTGCAAGATAAACAGGAAGGTACCGGTACTTTAAAATTTGGAGTTGACCACTCTGGCTGACACAACTGGCTAAAATAGAGCTCTTAATTTGTCAAAATGTCAAATAAAATAGAAGAAGACAAAGGTACAGAGTGTAGGATGACCATAATTAGATTTTTGAAAAAGAGGACATTTGGCTCAGTCGTGAAACATTTTGATACTGCTTAATAAAAGAAGACTTAAACCTTTTTAATGTATGTAGTCTCTGTGTAGTTTTGAATAATAGTTATGTAACAACCTTATAGGCTTTCAAAAGTCAACAGGTAAAAGAAATTTATTTATCAACTCAACAGGAGCTGGATTTGAACCTACAACCCCCAACAGCACAAACCAGAGACACAGCCACCACACCACCACTAACTGAAAGTAATCAGCACAAAAACCATTTGATGTAGTGTTAAAGTTATATTGCAAAGGAAATACTGCGAACTGTTGTTTGTTCTGTCTATGAGAAGGACGTCACAATCAAAACGGACTGCTTCATTCGCACCAGTTACTTTAAGTACATGTCTATTTCCAGCAGAGGTTGCGTTAACTGGAAATTTTCCGTATTTGATGGGCACCGGTCATTCTGACAGGTGTGTGCGCGCGCGCCATCCCGTCCATCAGACCATCATTGGCAATCACTTAATTGTCCCCACTAATAATTGGAACCAAGGATGCAGAAATAGCGCTGCATCTCCACCACTGTAGCCCAGCAGACTGAGGTTCTGCAGAGCGCAGACCTGTGATCCACACGTCCTGCGCTCTGCAGCAGAAGAACCACAGGAACTGGTCCGCCAGAGCGCATCAGGTGTCAGACCTGATCTGCACAGAGCTGCACCTCACCTGATGCTGCGCAGTGCTCGACTCCGAATGGAGAGTTTTTAGAAATGTTTATATGATGACTGACTGATCGACTAATTTAGAGTCTAATCCTATGGATTTATGTGCTAAATGGGCCCGGTGTTAGATCAATCAAGTAAATGAAACCAAGCGATCTGCAGCTTTTAAACAGGTTCTCCAAACCGTGACATCAGTGGAGGATGAAAAGATTAACAAACATGCAATAATATTTAAAAGTAATGAAATAATGCTACTGAAATAGTAATTATTATAATTTTTAAAATTAATAAGGATCGAATTTTTAAAACCAGTCAAATGACGGAAAAGAAAAAAGTCTAGCGCGACCTCTGATTTCCAGTGAAAAATGATAAAACCCATACATTTTCATTGATTTCTGAAACCCCCCTGGATGCCCCAGACAGAAGGTGAAAAGTGAACATGTCAGGGAAAAGGAAAAAAGGACGTTTGATTAAATTACTTCTTGTTTATCTTGTAAATCGAGCTCTGCACTGCCCTCTAGCGTCCTGGAGCACTTCCGTTGTGTTTTGGGTTTTTGCATGCTTTCTGGTTTGCATGTGTTTTCAGTTTTTGCATGCTTTCTGGTTTGCATGTGTTTTCTGTTTTTGCATGCTTTCTGATTTGCATGTGTTTTCTGTTTTTGCATGCTTTCTGATTTGCATGTGTTTTCTGTTTTTGCATGCTTTCTGATTTGCATGTGTTTTCTGTTTTTGCATGCTTTCTGGTTTGCATGTGTTTTCAGTTTTTGCATGCTTTCTGATTTGCATGTGTTTTCTGTTTTTGCATGCTTTTTGGTTTGCATGTGTTTTCTGTTTTTAAATGCTTTCTGATTTGCATGTGTTTTTGCTTTTTGCATGCTTTGGGTTTTGCATGTTTTCTTATTTGCATGTGTTTTCTGTTTTTGCATGTGTTTTGTCTCTAGGGGCCACCGTATAAAACAGTATTTTTAAAACAATAAATAAAAATAAAGCAAAGCTAGAAAGCCAAATGTAAAATAAATATCAGCAAACATATAAGATTATAGAAGTTCAGGTTATTTGTTGCCTTTACATGTGAACGTATGCAGGAACAACATTGCAAATACCCTATATTTGATACATTTTCTGTTAATACAATATATTTTTTAAAAACTCCTTAGAAGATGACAAATGAACGCCAAATACAAAAATATTGGTAAATATATTTCAGAAAATGTAAGCTAAATATTTGCATAACACAAAGTAGTGTCTCCAAAGTATTTTCTATTTCTTTAAACAAACTACAGCATATCAATATAAGTGCATTTAGCAATTTTGGCAAAAATCAAATTGAGTACATTTTATAAAACCACCACATATTTTATATAATAACATCCAATATATAATATAACAACATCCAAATTATTGGAAAAGTTTGTATCAAAAATACCGGTATGTACTTTTTAATCAAATAATAACAGAAAAAAACATTTCTGATTGACACCCCTGGTCTAAAGGCAGGTTTGAACTGACATCAACATAAAAGAGATTACTTATCAATCAGTGAACTAAGACTGTGCCCATTCATGACATTTCACCTCTTTAACAAGATTTATTTTTCAATTTCAGTCAAAGTTGGCACTTACATGATAAACATATGTTTGAACCAAACAAAGAAAACTTCATGACAGTTTTTACAACAGCTGCCATTTCACTTATCACTTAATATATTGGAATGAACAATTTACTATTTGTTAGTTGAAAATGTGACTAAATGTGTTGAAAATGTTTTTCTCTACGCTATGAGGTTTGTGATGACATTTGCAATCATTTTAATTGGTGCTTACTTAAAACTTTGAACTGTACATTATATTATGTATGTCCATCACCCGCATGTTGGCATCTAGGATATTAGAGAACTCCTCAGGGTAGGAGATGTACAGTAGTTGTTTAGAACCTCCAACACACAGCCACAAGTGTAGGACGCTGGTCTTCTTTACATTTGTGGTCTCTGGCTCCATAAATCAGACGAGTATCTTCTGGGAAACATGGAGGTCTGCACCTGTTTAAAACAAGAGAAAATCATATATTAATTAAGACCAAAATAAGAGTTTTTTGATGTTATGCTGTAGTAACTACAGTAAAATCTATATTTTATAATAAAATATTCAAAAGGGAGAAGATCTTCATAAATCATAGATACAAGATAAGAGGACTGTATTTATGCTATTTGGCTGACAAAGTGTGTGCTTCATGTCCCCATTGCTGATAAAATTGATCTGTATCTTTCCATATGAAAATAAAACACAGTAACTGCTTTTCTTTACTGTTAGAAAATAATTGTAGATCAGCTGACCCAGCGCTATTGATACTTTGAGTTGACCAACATGCTGTTGTCCTAAATAGGCCACCATACTGGAAGTAAACATCCCGGTTGTTATGAAAATATGTCGCACGTTGCGTAAGAGGTTTTCCTGTTACCCGCGGAATGGGTTACTGAAGAAGCAGTTATTTTAGTTAAACCAGAGTTCTGGTGTGCCAAGTTAACATGGTTCATTAGCATGCACAAGCAGAAATTATGTCAAAGCCTCAAAATATATCTATAGACAGGACACCAAACTGGCTAACGGAGTAGCATGGCTAACCGCTTAAAACAGAAGACTGTTTGAGTGAAAAAAACATCTAACACAGTTCATTTGCCGCTAAGCGCCCACGATAATACAGCTTAATGCATACACTCGGACATTAACAAAGCAAAACGGGACTCACCTTGCAGTATTTAGAGTACATTACACAGCGCCCTGGGAAGCAGAGATGCTGAGCACAAAGCTGCTGGAGTCGTGATGCAATCTGTGCGCACGGTTTGGTAAACCGAGGGTACGGATTAGGAATCCGTGCGCACGGTTTTGTAAACTGAGGGAACGGATTCTTCCGACCTGAAATTTATTTCCCTACCTGACCCTTCCGGGGCTCCGTAGATTTTAAAGAAATTTTGAAAAACTATAAAATGAAAATTTGAAGAATTTAAAAAAATGCATTCATGATCTTCATGCTTAAAAAGTGCCAGACGCATGCAGGTATAGGATACAAGTATATAAATACACAAAAGCTATAAACCAGCATGAACAACTCCCATTGGTTTGCATCACAAACATTAAAGACTGAAAAGAGAAACAGCTTTGAAGTGTACAGAGATGTGCTTTCTTTTTCTTTTCACTTTCAGCCAAATGCAACACCTATTATCTCTTGCAATGTGCACACATTCAGACGATGTGGAAAAAGAAGTGTTTATTCACCACCCTCAACTAAAAGCCTCAACAGTCCCATAAATCTATTTGTCTGTTTGGACATCAATCATCTGTAGAGTCACAGTAGAAAAATGTACAATCCATAACAGTCACCTCGACAACAATCCTGCTTAACTGGACAAAAACAAGCTCTCTACAACATGCTGGCACTTTCCAGTCTTATCGCCAGAGAGGGAAAATACAAGCATTTTATTTCTTAAAGGACGTTTATTAGAAACTCTTGGAGAAAGACTAATATATCTTGTTATTTTGGGTGATTATTAGTAAAATCACCTTTCATTAACTGAAAATAGATATTAGACTTGCTATTGCACCTGTGTTGATCATTGGTTCATCCTCATAACTCATTTCAGTTTTTTACATTATGCCACCTTTGTATTTACAGGATCAGCAGCTCAGCATGAGAAGTTCAAATCTTCGCTTTACTTTGAAAAGCATCACACTCCAAGTACTATTTTGTAACCACCTTTTTGCTTGCATTCATAAAAGGTTTGGTTTGCTATTTTTCACATTGTGTGGAATTCAATGAAAATGAAAAACACTGTGACTTTTGCAAGGTTATCTGTAAGCATGTGTTTTTACACAGCCATCAAAACTAAATTACTGTCAGTTTGTGCGATGCCAGGAATTAATTAATAAGGTTCTTATACTGTTTTGGTATAATGGGGTCATTTTTTACATTTTGATTTGAATGCCCTATATTCCATGTTAGTTTCCAGTTGGTGGTTATATTAACATTTCAAACACAAACTATGCTCATTATCAGTTTAAATGTATTGTGATGTGAAGGTTTTGGTTTATAAGTTTAGTAACTGAAGTCATTCTTGTAGTTTGGTTATTTGCTTCTTGTTTGATTTAGTTTCCTTTTTCGGTTTCTTCTTTCTAATCTTCCCTCCCATCATAAATACTCCTTGGTTTCTCATGCTCATCATCCAACGTCAAGTCCTATTTTTCTTCTACCAGTTTCCACTTTGGGGTCATCAAATGCTCACATACAGAGAGAAGTGTTTTAAAATGTTAGATTCTCAAACATCCTAACATTCATCCTTAAAGTTCTTGTATATTTTTAGTCAAGGCTGTATTTTTGTTTTTCTGTTTTCTCATAGGAGCAATTCAAATGTTTCCAGGTCACTTTGACATTTAAAACACAAACAAAATGATTCAGTTTATTTTGTGTCAAATGTACAGACTCTACATTATTTAGTATCTGTCTTTGTTTCTTGTACTTTCCAGATAAACCAGCTCAGATTCCTTTTGATGATAATTTTGACATTCATGAAACCATTTCCTGGGTCGTTTTGTGTCAAATGTGGAGACTGAAGCTGAATAAGTCATTTATTATTGTGGTTTCTGTATTGTGACAATAAAATTGAACCTTTTTTTTTTTCTTATAGAACCTGTTCCAGCTGTACCAGGTCAGACTCCAGTCCCTGGTCATTTTGACATTTAAAACACAAACTAAATTATTCAAGGAGTTTTATTTTTTGCAACAAAAGACGCTAACATTATTTCCTTTCATGCATAGCTCCATTTAGGATTGCACTGCCATCATCTCAGTGGAGCCAGAGTGGTTTATAGAATTATATTGCATCTTTAAATTTTATTTTTATGAAGTTACATATGTAGATTTTGAAGCTCCTGTTTTAAAGGATCTCATTAAATGTGTATTTATTCCAGAATTCTGGACGGAGTGGTTTGACAGCAATAATCTATAAATGGAGACAGAAAATCTTCACAGAAAGATCTGCCCAAAGCCTGTAAATATCACAGCTAGATCTCTGACAGGGCTGACTCCAGAACAAGCAGGAGATGTGATTGAAAAGTAAATAATAACAATTCCTGCAGAGAATCTGTTTTATAGGAAGTGATGCATTTATGTTACAATTTCCGCATTTTATTTTATAGTCTGATGACTTCTCAGCATGATATAAAGAGCAGATCTGTGATTAGTTCATTAGATTGCTTTCAGAGTCGCATTGTTTTTGATTTTCAGAAGTAATACAAATGTAGGATTCATCTGCAGAAAGTAGGACCGACCCGACAGATAAAGTCCGACTCAGCTGCCGTCCTCCTTACGGTGCTCATAAAGGCACTGTATTTCTGACAGTGCAACATTAAATGGATTTTTTTTTGGTTTATTTTGAAATGTGTTTCTGCACAAAACGTATAACTAATTACGACCTTACCTGTTGCACATAGCTTGAACAACCTTTATTTAGAGAAATAGCTTTAACATCCTGCAGGACTAATGAGCTTTCTGAGTGCATCACACGATTACTTCTGCAGAAATAAATCATTTTTGACTGATGAGTGCACCAGAAGTGCAATATTCTCTTGCTGTTGGTTAAGTTTAAGCTTATCAGTAATAGAAATAAAAATAATAATAATCCATAATAATGCAAAATCCTCTGAAACAAAATAACCTCCTATGAATGATCATTTAAATTTAGATTATACTATTTTAGTTGTACTTGAACTTGCTGTTAGCTCATGAAACCTGAAGGATATAAAAGTTATCTTCAAACAAAGTCCATTCAGAAAGTCATTCATTATTATAACTTTTACACAGAGAAACTCTTCTAAATGGCTGAAAAATCCCTGTTAACGGGTGATCTAAAATGTGTTTTTCTATCTTGTTTATGCTGGACTGGGAGGGATGATACTCCTCTAGATCAGGTGAGACTTTAAAAGCTGAAACAACACAAGGGTCAGGTCTATAAACAGCCTCTGTATTAAGGCTGTTACCATGGACACATTGACCTCAGCCGTCTTTTTTTTCTCATCATTTTTGTTTAAGTTTGTTCAGATGTGCAGGTGTTTCTTTATGTTGGAGTTTGCAAGCTGTCTCTCCATATGAAAAGATTTTCTACCTCCCAAAGCCCCCCAAAAACAATTTGTAACCTTAAATTAACCACAGAAATGAACTTGTGCATAAGGTTGTTTGCCTCTGGTAATCTCCGTGTTGTTCTAAAAATATGTACAGAAATATAATTAAGGAGTGGAACACAAACTATAAACACATTTGTCCTTGTGAAACTCCGTCTCCATCAACCTGAATGTGAGTGGATCTCACTGGGTGGTCTCCTTCTCTTAACTTGCCCTTTAAAAGGACCCAGAATGCAGACACAAGATGCTGACTCAACCACTCTTTTAGGAGTTCATCACTAACACTAACTCCTTTTTAAGATGCACAGAAAAAAATCTTTCCTCTATTTTACAATTTCAGCACAATACTTGACTTTAGGGGTTTCTTATGGACTCTCGTTTGCATGTAACTGAGCTCCTCAGTTCTGAAGCTATTTTCTGTAATTGAATAATGCTGTAGACGTCTTCTCTACAGCAGAAGCATGTTGGAGGATTACCAATGTTTTGACAGATGTGTGGCATTTTTTCCAGTTTTCAATTTCTAATTCATTCTAGTTTCACAGAATCCATTTTTTTGTTTTAAACATTTTCTGCCTTTAAAAGAGAATAGTCCACTTTTTTTGCATCACCAGTTTTGCACAAGACATCCCAAAATGCAATAAAGTACATAAAAGGTTTCTTTGATATTACACATTTAATGTAAATGTACTGTTATGCACTTTATTTCAATTATTGTTAAACTCTAATATGATCAAAATTAGTAATTAATCATTTTTCAAAATAAAATAAACTGCAGATGAACTTAAATGAAAGTTTTTTGCCTGGTAGCTGGCTGCTGGAGACCCCTGAGATTTCAGAGTTTTCTGTTAACCATGTGGTGGTTTGTTCCTTTAAAATTTCACTTCCTCCAACAGAAGGACATGAATCCATCACAAACTGCCTGATTGTGCCATAATAAACCAAATTACAGTTTGTAGTGTAACAAATTGCCTATGGTCTGTTTTGATGCATGCTCACATTTAACAGCTTCATCTAATCAGCTCTGCTTTCTACCAGTAATATCAGTATTTTGCCAATTTAGTCTCTTCAAATGGTTAATCACAGAGCCTGAGTCTTGAAGGCCTACATCTTTATTTGAATTAAATACACACATTTTGCTTCATTTAAGCTTTGCTTCCATCCCACAGAGACAGTTTAACCTCATCATCCCTCCTTTTAAAGAACCCTCTAATATAAATGACTGGGGTGATTGAAATATTATAGAATTAAATATTTTCTTCTTTAATCATTTTTTCAACATTTTCTTACTCTAACTCTGTAATAACAGCAATGCATTTAAAACATTTACATTAATAATAGGAGAAAATCAAAAGGTAGTGAGAATTTTATTAATAAGGAAACAGCAAAGGTAGGTAGTAAGTAGTTTTTTTAAACCAAACTAAAACATGAAATCCACTGATGTGTCCAGATAAGATTCTCTAACTTTTCCGCTGTAACATCTATTGTAGTGTTTATTTATTCTGTTTGGCCCACATCAGATTATTCTGTGCAGGGTTGATTTGAAAGCAGCTGTCGCTGGGTGAGCGTCGAGGTAAACCTCAAACACATTACAGGGTGAGCGCGCAACAACTGTGCATCCTCACACTCACTACAAAGATCGATCTGGCTTTACAGATAGGAATTCTCACGCATAGAGGAAGAACATGGAACTCTGCACAGAAAGGGATTCAAACTGGAGACAATGACACCGTAACATCATCAAATAGTGACAGAAATGCTTATTAAGGAGCCCGTTCAGATAACAAAGACCAGGAGGAACGATGTGTTGAGCAGGTTAAACAGTGAAAATGCAAACAAACATACTTTTGTACAGATATTCTCTCTAATGGCTATACAACAGCTAATGTCATGACCGGGGTAGTGCAGGACCCAATGCAGGAGGCAGGAACAGGTGAGGTAAATGAAAGAAGCTTTATTGCAGGATGAACTCAGGAGATACATAAGGCTGGGGATGCAACACAAGGAACCCACAGGGAGTGACTGAACTAAACAGCATATATAGACAGGGAGCTAATCAAGGAGACGAGGCACACCTGGAGGGGATTAGTTCAGGACACAGGAGGAGGAACACAGGCACGAACTGGACACCAGGGGGCAGAACATGACAGCTAATGCCCATAATTATAAACAAAATGAGCAAAGATAGAAAAAAACAACCAGGGAAAAAATCTTATATTTTTAAAATCCAATCACAATTTTAGAAAAATCCCTGACAAAAGCATGAAAGGACAGGAAGACTTATGATTTTTACATCTAAACACCTGAATTTTATTTTTAAAATGTGTCATGTCCTGCCCCCTTTGCCTGGCTGTTCCCTGTGTTTTCCATGTTCCTCCTCCTGTGTCCTGCACTAACCCTCCATAGGTGTGTCTCGTCTCCCTGATCACCTCCCTCCCTATTTATGCTGTTTAGATCAGTTCCTCATGTTGTATCCCTGGCCTTGTTTGTCCTGTGTCTCCTGAGTTCTGTCCAGCAATAGAGCTGTTTTTGGTTTCATCTCGCCATTTCCTGCCTCCCCTCCTCCACATGGGTCCACACTCTTATTAGAATACTTCAAAGGTCCTGCTGAATGGAATTCAAATAATTTGCATCCTTTAATGAATAGTGTGCAAACTGTGACCTGTCATGACTATATTATTTATTTTCTGTGGAAATAAAACCAGGCTAATAAGGGGAAACATGCATTTTGTTTTATATTAGTAGTAACAGTAATGTTTCAGTCTAGGTCAAAGTCATTTTTAACTACTGACTCATGTTTCTGGAGATGGAGTTCCTTACCATCTCTTTGCACTTGCCCTTTTTTTTTTTTGGTACAATCCACCGATATGATTTGTTTGCTTTAACACGGAGCAGAAGTTTGACGACTGCAGGGACCACAAGGCTCGGTTCGGATGTCCTTGCGGTCACCGAGTCGCAGATTCAACAGAAATGAGAATGATGGAAGAAAAGGAAACTGGTGTTCTTATCGCTTCATTAACCTCTGATACCTCTTGTCTCTTGGCTTCTTTAATTAGTTTTCCTAATGAAAGAAATGTGTAGCTAGTGAAACCCTGAACAACTTGAAGGTTATGAAAGAGAAGCATCTATAGATTTGCCTTTATTTTCTGTAAAATATAAAAATGTATTTTGCATTTTGAGGTGTTTTCCTTTTTCTTTTTTCTAACGGATGTGGGGGAAGGATTTAACAGCGAGCAGATGACTTTCCTTTTCAGTTTGTTCAGAATAACTTTTCTGGCCAACATCAAATTATCATTCGTGTGTGTGTGTGTGTGTGTGTGTGTGTGTGTGTGTGTGTGTGTGTGTGTGTGTGTGTGTGTGTGTGTGTAATGCAGATGTTTGTGTTCCTAGCAGATTGTCAGAACTGACTGGATTTACAGAACAGAAGCAGTTTGACAGAAATGTGGAGATTTGAATTTTTTACTCTAACGAGCAGAAGTCTAATTGTGTTGTCTCGTCTTCCTCAGTAAACGTCCTTTCCAGTTATGGCAGGAAATACTTTGCTTTGCGCACAGGTTTGGCACAGTTCTAACCCCGCACTCTTTTTTTCTGACCTAAATAATACCTCTGCTATAGTTCCTCCTGAAGTGCTCCTGGTGTGAGCCTGCAAACCCAGAGTGAACTCACACACACTGAGCTCACAAGTGTACACAAACAGCAAAAAGGGCTGGGAGGTACAAGGTGATTACTGCTACCTCAACACCTTCAACATTTCCTCAAGAGATGAGCTGCAGAGATAGGTGCTGAGCAGAAACTTTGCAGTGCGCTGCACAGAATATAAAATGAGGAGAGGGAACTTTTTCTTTCCCCCGCTTCCTTATTTTGGAGAAGCTTGTGTTCTTTTGGGTCGTTTGCCAATGGTTGCATTGCATCAACTGTTCTGCATTTGGTGCCATTTAGCTTTGAGTGTGTGTGCCTGTCTTCCAGTAGGACTGTGCATTTCAAACGGGGTAAAAAAAAAAGCCAAATATAAAGAGACAGAGAATGAACGGGGAGTGGATGCAATCTGCAAAGTTTCCCCTCCTCTACCTTCATGGTAAAACCGAAGCGGCAGATTCTGGCGATGGTGGTGAAATGAAATGAATTCTGCAGAAAGTGAAAAGCACCAGAAGTGTTAAAGCTTTAGGAACGTTGTGGCACGCTATTCTCTTCCATTAATCTCCCAATATTCCATGTCTGTGAAGGCCTATTTATAGAGCGGTGTATGATTAAGTGGTTAAGCACTGTGCCACAAAGGGAACCAAGCTCATTTTCTCATTTCCATCCTCTCCCTCTGTTTCTTTTTTTCTACTTACTTTTTCTTTTTTTCATTCTCTTCCTCTGTGAGTTCTCCTTCTCTTTCATCTCTCCTTCCCCTCATCATCTTGTGTTTTGATATATATTACATTACATATCCAACCTTACTTTATGCAGTTTAGCAGTAAGTAAAATTCTGTTAATCTCAAGGGAGAGTAATACGTTTTTAAATCCCGTTTTGCCTCAATTAAGCACAAGACAAAGGGATTTACATAAATGCTAATTATTATGAGGCTGCACAGCAGTGAGTGACAGATTTGGTGAAAGGAGGATGGGATAGAACCCCCTCCACAAAGGGTGTTTTCATTTTATCATCAGGGTGGATCACAACTGAAAGGTGTCCATTAGCTGGATGCATAGGAGGAAGATATCCGCAGAGGGAAACCTGCTTGCAAGGTGTCCTTGAGTGGAAGTAGAGCACTGCACAGGATAAATGGTTAAGCTCATTTTAATGTGCACAGACATGATTAATGGAGGAGAGGAATAGGAGAAGAGAAGAGAGGAGAGGAATGACCTCACCCAGCTCTAAACCGGCCTCATTTCATCCCCTCCACTATGGCGAGGGCATGAACGAGATCAACTCCTTCTTTATGCTTCCACACCGACGCTCTATCTGGTCCACATCCTGATAGTTTTCTTTTTTTTTTCTTTCTTCTAGGTGTTAGAGGCTTAGATGGCAACATTTTTCTGCGGGGTGGATTTGGCACCAGGCTTACTGTAAATGCTGAGGACTTCCATAACAAGTATTTGTCTATTAAAACAACTTTGAGGATTTGTACAAGGTAGGAAAGAAACCACACTTGAGGTGTGAACATCTTATTTTTTGTTTGCATGAAAGCAAACAGCAGAAAAGGATGTGAAAAGGATACAAAATGTTCTAAATTGACCACAAAGCTGCAGGAAACATATAGATTAACATGTAGAAATGTGTGCTTTCCCACCATACCTGCAAGAATTCTGCAGCTCCTTAAATTTGTTCTTTTTCAAACAGAGTTTTACATTTTAAGGACAATTTAGTTCCACTACTAAACACTCCTGTTTATCGGCTGAACACACTTTGTCACAGTTTAAGTCTAAATCACTGGAACACCTCTGCTGCAGCAGGCAGATCATGTACCCGGGTTATTTTTAATAAATTCCCCCCCCCGTGCAATTTTGATCATTCTCAAATCCGTGCACCATTTAATCCAAAGACATAAATTTATGGTATTGACGCTGTGTTTTTCATGCTGAATTATGTGCAAAATGCATAGCTCTACCATTTAGCTCCTTGTGCAATGAAAAAAGCAACAACTTTAAAACCTTCTAACTGAAGTGATATGAGCCTGAGAAGCTATTAGAGCATGACTTCTGAGAGATGAACAAGACAAAAGTGTTACGCCTTATACTTTTATGGAAGGTGAGAGGAGTATCGGGGCAATTTTCACTCTGACAAGCCATATTAGTTGTGCCAGCTTTTTTTTCTGTTTGGCAACTCCGGCGTGGTAGCTGTTGGGAATATTTTGCTTCTCGACACAGCAGCTGATCCCTCGATTGAAAACCCTGAATGCCGAGAGGGTTTTATCCCTGTTTGGAGTGTTTGAGCCTCAGTGTCAGAGATGATTGCGGGGCCTTCTCATCCCTATAGCTGCAACAGTTGATCCCCATATCTTTGTGGAAACAATTGCATTACTGAAATGGATGCCTAAACAATGCCAGTTGAGTTTGTTTGTCCAAAAACTCCCCCCTGAGAGAGAGAGAGAGAGAGAGAGAGAGAGAGAGAGAGAGAGAGAGAGAGGGAGAGAGAGAGAAATCAGGTGTATATAAAGTAGGTGTCTAAAGGAAAAAAAGGCAGTATTTGCAGAAAATGTTGACTTTTATACATAAAGATCTTTGTAAAGGTTTGAAATGTTGTTTCTGTCATTGCTTTGCATAATATTAAGGTATGGCATCACCTTATATTTTCCACGCTGGTCTTTTTTGTAAAATTTGGTAAAATGTTTAAAAAGAAACCATAAAACCTCAGGTGCACACAGATCATAACTTCCTTCTTTCTTTGCATTTCCATGTCTGGAAGTAAAGCAAACATGGAGTTACTTTGCAGAAATAAAAGTTTATTGGAGGCTTTCCTGCAACAGAATGCAAAGCCTGGTGAGTTTTTCTGTTACTCTCCAGTTTGTTTCTCTGCAGGCGAGCCTTTGGCACTCACCAGTCCGACGGGGAAAGTCACTTTTTGCAAGCGCTGCCAGGATTTCTACTTGAAGGCCAAACCATGAAGGCAGACAGATGCATCTGTCCACATTCTGTCTATTCCTCTCTTTTTTAAAATGTTCTCTCTCTCTCCTTCTCTCTTGCACGCTCTCTCACACACACGTAAACTCTCATTCACACTCACACACACACTGGGGGCTGTTTCCTCATCGTTCACACTGAGAAATGCCCTGTAAGGACATCCTTATCCAGCAAACCAGACTCTGCTGGATGCTCTGTAATAACAACTCCAGCCGTCCACCATCCAATCAGCCTGGCTCTCCACTGTGTGTGTTTGTGTGTGTGTCTGAGAATATGTATGATGTCTTTTTTCCAAAGATCTGAATCCACAAGAGCACAGAGTATTTGTTTTCCCAAAAAAAAAAGAACACAGACACAAACAACTCATCCATTTTTTTAATGAAACCTATTTTTATTCAAATGTCTTTGTGATGTGCTGTGTTTGGGGTTATAATGGGGAAATCTCAGCATCTCATCATTCATTCCTATAAATATATTTGTTAATGTCAGAATATCTATACTGTGAGCCATAAATAGAGTGAAAAATAATGTGAAATTTCATTAGGATTGACATTAGAGGATTATGCTGCTGGAGAAGTTTGAGAAGTTTCTATGGATATTTGACTTTTCATTAGAACTGGAGAACTGGGTCAACCTTTCAGTCAATTAAAAGTTTGTGAACTTGACAGCTGCTGTAAAGTTTTCAGGGACTTTTTTAATTGTAAAACTGTTTTTTAATTGTTGGATATATTTATGAGCAGTCACTTTTATATCTTTTTTATAATCTAAAAACATTTATTTAGACAAACAAAAATAGAAAATAAGAGAATTTGGGAGAAAATACCTAATTCTAAAAGATTTTAGAGAACCATGGGAAGGTCAAGTGTTTGAATCAGCCGAGCTGTGTGTGTGTGTGTGTGTGTGTGTGTGTGTGTGTGTGTGTGTGTGTGTGTGTGTGTGTGTGTGTGTGTGTGTGTGTGTGTGTGTGTGTGTGTGTGTGCTTTGAAAGGGCAAACAAATTTCACACTAAGAGAGAATATGATCATAATTTACCTAATGATGATCATCATCAATTATGACAAGGTAAAGTATGTTGATGGAGCAACTAAGATCATAAATTACAATAGAAGTTAAATCAAGTGAGGGAAGGGCTCATCATCACGTTATGGCAGGTAGATGGTATGTTTTTGTGTACTAATATATCAGATAGAGACATCTAGTGGTACTGAATGCATAATCAAAAAACTTTATATATTAAATCTGTATTAATGTTACATTTAAAGGTGCTATAAGTAATTAGCAAAACAAATTAACTTTTTTCCCCCTCCCTCTTAAAGGGATACTCCACCAGAAAGTGATTTTTTTTTTGTCTATTGCCATTTTCCTCATATAGATCAGTGGGCAAAAACAATTTGTAACCAGCCCAGTCGTTTCCCTGATCCAGCAGTACTCCTTTAGCATTAGCTTAGCATAAAACACTGTAAGTGAATGGTAACAACTAGCACTGTGAGGAAAAACGTCCTTAAAACTCACTCAGTAGTGATACTAATGATACTAATTCTGCCTAGTGACCTCAATAATCATATTGACTGCAAGTTAAAAAAAAAAGCAACACAAAGGAATAACAGGTACTCTGGACTACTTTATGACAAAGAACAGCTGTAAGCCTCCACAGAACAGAGCAGGGACATGACGCAGTGCCCCAAGGAGACCTACTTCCGTAAACACATATCCAAACGTTGTTTGCAAACCTCACAGATGATGAAAAATAAAACAAAATCAGGAGCTGCACAGAGATTATCTTCAAAAAACATTACCGTGTTTAGCCTAGTAGCCAGTATTTGTTTTTTAGGACTGCTTGGATCCTCCAATAATGCGTGCAGGAGCACTTTAAAGCAGAACATCCTGGAAGTGAGAGAAAGACAGAAACGGCTGGCTGTTAGCACTTCAATTTTAGGAAAAACACCAGAGTAAAAAAAACACGACACCTTTTCATCTAGAAGAAAACAAAAAACATTCGGACGTAGGAGAAGGAAAAACCAGGGTAAACATTAGCATAGCGTTACAAGGGCTGGTGTTTTTCTCTGGTTACTGTGGCAATTGACAGCCCCATGTCCAGGGGAGGTGGGATTATACCCAACGGGAGGGGTGAGAGCTCTGAGACGTGTTTGTGGAAATTAGCAAGCTATAGCTACCTAGCTTGTTTTTTTTTTAAACCTTTTTGGCAAAAACAGATTAAGAACAAATTTCTTATTTACAACTGTGGCCTAAAAGACGATGCCTTTTGAGGGAGAAAGGAAAGGGGCTTTAAAATAAAAACATTTTTAAAATAATGTGTTTTTATGTTTGAAGATTAAGCAGCTTTAAACCCAGATAAAAGTTAGTGCTCAAAGTGGGTGATGGGAATCTATGCCTAATGTCTAGATGCTCTCTTCGCTCTGCATGTGAATGAGGGCATCATCCACGCCAACATGAGCCTGGTAGGCAGACTGAAGAGGTATGTATTCACTCACCATGGGTCTGATGTGAGTGAGGACTAGTCTCTCTGAGGGTAACAGACCTATCTATTATTGTTGGATGTGGGGAGTTTCCTTTTGGTTACAGGAACCAGACAGGAGGTTTTCCACAGCGTGGGTATACTCCCTGAAGCTTCAGGCTCAGGTTATGTGAGGATCTCAAACAGCTGTCTGTGGCAGGTCCTAACATCGCTTCTGTGGCTACACTGTAGCTTACTGCCACCAGCATGTGAATGACTGACTATTGTAAAGCGCTTTGTAGTACATGACTTAGAAAATCACTATACAAACACAAGACATTTACACCCTAGGGTTGATGTCATCAGGTCCCACTGATTTCCTCTGCTTCAGCGATTCAAGCTGCTGACTTCCAATAAGTGTAATGTGTTTACGAGAGGCAGGGAGGTTAATGGTGAAATGTTAGAGGGAGGGTTATGGGTCATAGGTGACAAATCAGGTGAGGTAGGGCTGTGAAAACCAGATTTAGACCATCTGCATGGTCTCTGTCACCATCAGTCCTCGTTTTTAATCTAGACCTGTGATCTGTCTCATACCAGCCCACACCTGTTTCATCCCATCCTGCTGCAGTATTTTGTTCAACCTTATCTTAATAGACCTGCTTCCCCTACTTAATCTTCAATTCCTTTTAACATGATTTGACCCTGACAACATCCCTGAAGGCTGCTTTTTTCAGGTTAAGCAGTATCTTATGGCTGCTGGTCACCCGAGGTTTGTTGTGTGCAAAGTTATCAACACCAAAGTTGATATAATCTGTGACACAATCAGTGAGGCCCTCAATGCATCAACTTCATTTGCAAATTTAAGGTTCAAAGTCCTGCTTCCTCTTGTAGAACAACTCATGAACTGAATGAAGTGTTGGAGAGAGAGGCGTGGTTAAAATCTCCTGAGGCTAAAATGAGAATATCCGGGTGTTTTGACTGTAATCTTGCAACAGTCACATTCCACTTTTACATCAGCTGTTGGTAGGACATAAACAATGATGCTAATGGCTAAAGTGAATTCCCTCTGCAGATAAAACCGTCTCATAGAAGTTAAATGTCCTTGGTGCATATCTGCTCCTTGATGGTGACATGTCTCGGGTTACACCAGCGGTTGTAAATCAAATAACCGCTAGTTGTAGTGTTCCTATAGAAAGGCTGTGACGCTGATGTCCTTAAATAGTGCTGCAATGGTCAAATAAATGAGCCGTTATTAAAAGTATGAATGTAGTCCAAAAAAATGAAAGGAAAGTTACAGATGGCAGTCACATTCCAAAGTCAGAGAGAAGCTGAAGTAAGTCTGCTTGACTGGAGTAGCTAGAAGGGGGGATTTACAGGCATCCGTCAGCACTTACTGGAAGTGACAGTGTTCAGAGAGGTCCTAATTACTGTCTCACTTGACTAATTGTCGTCTTTTGAAGAATGTATTCCCACTGAGGTCCCAGGGATTTTTATTGAGAGTGCTGCTCAAGACATATAGTCAAGTGCTGACTTTGCCATGTGTTATTCAAAGGCAAAACAAGTGGAAAATGTAAATAGAACTCCAAACTGCTAAAGTGAGGCACAAACGCTGAGGCGCACTTGCAGGGGACAATTGCAGCGATACTTAAGCTTGAAAAGGGAATGGGCTTATACATTTTGCATGTGTGGAGAAAGTGTGGGTGTTTCCGTGAGGCCTTGCCAACGTGTTAAGATGTCCTTAGCCACAGTCATCTTGACATAAAGGGCTGATGCAGTGAGACCACCCCTGACTTTCCGGAGCCAAGCATGTAAAAATGACTTGTAGCATTCAAAATAATGCAGAGGAGATGAGCCTTTAGTGCAGGGCAACTCAACTGAATGAATGTCTTCTTTTTTTCAGGGTCTTACCATTCAAAGTGCATCAGCTTCTCGTTTCCATGGTTTCCTTCTCGGTGCCAGTGCTATCTTTCCACCAGTCTGCCTGCCTGTGTGTGAGAGAGAGAGGGAGGGAGGTGAAACAGACACAGAGAGAGAGAAATAGAGAGAGAGAAGGCGACAGAAGGCTTTTTTTGCAGTGGTTATCTCTCCTTTGCATAAAGTCCCCTTTGCATTACCCCGTTCATGAATTGCGTTTGAATAAACTCACCAGCCAGCTCCGATGGAAGCCTCCGCGGGTTACAAGTGAGTGGGCGCGTATAAACTCATCTAATTTGTAGTCTCCTTCAAAAACGACACAGTCTGATCATGGATGAAAATACGAGATCATCTGTCAAATGGCACAGGGGTATTTTCCTATTAGTCACAACAAGCTAAAGGAGCACGATTCGTTTGAGCATCATAATGAGGCAATTTGCCATTCCCATATCTCCCCTCTTTTCCTGACTGACACAGTTATCTCATTGAGTCTGGCTCACAGAGAAAGGAAAAGTTTTTGGCTTATGATTGCTAATTAAGATTTGAACACATGATAATGTGCAAAGCATACATATGAGTGTAAATTCTCCCTTTGTTGGACACAAGCAATCAGTATTATTTTAATTTCTATTAGGAAATTAATCCAGAGTTATTTATAATGGCATTATTTCTAATTTGCTGATTGCATTTTGGGTGCTTTGAGTTTTTAGACACCTGAGGGACTATCGCGCTTGCAGTGCCTCGTTTTGAACCTAGAGGGCGCTTTACTAGTAAGAGGAAACCAGCTTGCCTTGCCTGTCAATTGATGTCTTCTCCCAGAGCTCAATAAGCATTCCTTTCATGCTGTGTGAAGCTCTGCTGACTTATACGGAAAACCCTGAATTTCTCCATAATTATGCTAATGGTCCAGATGGTAGCATGATGAGTGCCATTCTCTTTGATATTCACACACTTCAGAGTGCTGGTGTGCAGACCCACGCAGGCCGACACAGGTTCAAAGTCAGAGCTCACACCACCTACTCCATTCCATGTAATTACTTGGTTTTTCCTTTAGCTGCTACAAGCGCCCTCTTCACTGCTAAATGCATTTGCTGTTATTTGTTAGGGGGGGATTTGACAGATCTTGTCAAGTACAACAGAGTAGCACTTCAGCGAAAGGGAAGCGATGACGCGCTTATTCACACATTTATTCTTGCTGATGAATCCTGCATTAGCTAATAAACATAAACGAGGAAGAATAAACTATAATGGATCAGAAACACTGTTTATTAGTTAGCATTTATTATATGTTTAAATTAAACTAATGTTTGTTCAGTAGTGGTTACATAAGAATGACTCATGCTGCTCTTATTAAACACGTCATTAAACTTCTTTAAAGTTTTAAAAATTGGCAGTAATAAAACATTTGCAAACATGTTACACATAAAAAGAAGAGCTATCCAGCTAGCTGCTCAGGTTCTTAAGTTGCAGAAGGAAAATACTACTTTTTAATTATTTAGATTAATAGATCTTGTTTGAAAAGCTGAGTTCAGTTCTTCTCAGACGTGATTACTGCCAGACCTCTAGAAATAAATTACTTCAATAGAATGTATCTGACAATGTAATGTAGGCTAAAAGATCTCAAAAAGCAACATGTCATGCTCCATTCTAAAGAAATTCTGCAAACATTAAGGTTTAGATTAAGGTCAGAGTTCAAAAAGATGGAACAATTCTAACTCCCCATTCTGTGAACTGACAAGACAAAAAGTGGAACTTTCTGGAAGGCGTTCTACATTTGGTATAACACCGCATTTCAGAAAAACATCATGCCAACAGTCAAACTGGTGGTGGTGGTGTGATGCTTCACACCATGATTTCTACTGTCTTCCACACAGTGTCTGACCTTTGACCTTAAACAGGCCGTTCATGCTGGATAACCCTCCAGTGTAGCTGAATTTAAACAATTCTGCTAAGAGTGGGACAAAATTCCTCCATGGTGCATTGGAGACGCATTTTAGTTATCACAAGTGTTGTTGCAGGTTTTAAATTGAGGGACTTTTTCACATTGGTTTGCAAAGTGTTTTACTGAAAAATGATATTTGAATTTACTCAGGGTAATTTTCTATTATACTAAAATGAATTTGCTTATCTGCCCCTGTAACCGAATAGAGCTAAATCTGTAGGGGGCAGACACTTTTGCACTGTGTTTGATTGACTGGCAGCTCTTAAATGTCCCTCAAAGGAATCAGTTCCCTACAACCTTAAAGTTTATGAATTTAGAAAATGAAAGGATATCATTTGTTTCAGTGACATAATTTATTTCTGCTGGAAAAAACACGTAGGTTGAAAATATTTATAAACATAAACTAATCAGTTCTGATTTTAAATCACTTTTTAAAGTCATTTTGATTTATAGTTTTATTTTTATTTTGTACTTTTTAAGGGACACTGGTGACAAGAACAAATCAGTAAAATCAATGATTCATTTTTTTGAGTGCATCTCAGTGGACTTCTTAAATTACACAACATAAATATGTTTGTCATCACTTTATTTGTGGGGTGTTTCTCTAACACACACCCCCAACACACACACACAGAAGTCATTCACACTTAAACCCCACAATGACCGTGTTCATCCACGCTTGGACTCCGATCAAAGAGCTCCTTTCACTTCTCCGTGGGGATTAAATAGCCCTCCATCCTCTCCGGGGCGGAGGTGCGCCGCTCTACCTTTATTTCCAGCTGACGCACTGGCCTGTGAAGAGCTGGTCACGGGGGCGGACGCTGATAAGGTGCATCCAGATGGCCTGCGAGAGTGGCAGATATGCATCTTCTCGGTGCAAGAAAAGCCCACAGAACGCAGCTTGTTTTAACTCAATCTGATCCAAAAGAAACGGCTGGAGAGAGGAAATTCAACCAGCGGCGGGCTACTTTTTGTCCATGCCACACACACACACACTCTCTCACACACACACGCATACACACTGAGAACTCGAGTTTGTTGTTGTAGGGCTTTGAAATCTAAGTGGAGTCATTTGCATAGGTTAAACATTCGCACCTTTCAGCGGCTTCAGTCGATTTGACGGATTTGCGGTTGTGCTGATTTGAACTCCTTTTATCCCACTCCTCCGCCCACGTTGTTTTACAGATTGTTGCTTGAAATTCCACAAAAGAGATTTCTTTTTAAAGGAAGTTTTTAATGGCAGCACATAAAGAGGTCCTGTGACGCTCATGGACGTTTATCTGGACTTGTCTCTGTCCATGGTGCTGAATGACTGCCTCTATTTCAGATAGGCTTATTAAACGAACTGAGTGTGTTTTTGTTTGGATTTGAGTGGACCTGGTTATAATTTGGACTCTGGTGATGTTACAGTGTGTACTTTCTGCTCTCAGCTTGGCGCCAAGTTGTGGGAGTGAGACAGTAACGGTGGTATTAATTAAAGGTTTCCTCTGCCCGTTATTCCCAGTCTCTGACACGCTGTCCTTTTCTATTTGCCCTCTTTGGTCTTCCCTCTGTAGAAAGACTACATCTCTCCTCTGCCCTCTCTCTTACTCACGCTTTTCCTCCTCTGTTGTGCGCGTTCACAATACCAACCTTGGCTCGACGTCAGAGTCTGTGCAGCAGTGCAGTATAATGGGAGCGCAGGCAACACAGAGAGCCTCATAGGAGGCTGCATATCGCTGCTGTATCCTCTGCTTGGCGCTCTCCAGCCCCACTCCGGTAGCTCTCCCGAAGCCCATACTCGGGCTTTCTCCCCCCTCACTCTCTCCACCGGATCCGTACCCTCCGACATGGATGTCCCATCGCACATCGACCCCGAGGATTGCCGTCTGTTGGCGCATTGAAGACGGAGAAGGAGACGGGGGAAGGAGCCATGCCGGGATCGCGAATGGATTTAGGGAAAGCGCAAGTGACCATGCCGTGATCTTGCGCATCCAGGGCCGCCGATTCCCTGCCTTGCCCAACAGCCGTAGAAGAATTACGAGGGATTCAAACCCGCGCACCGGGGGGGATTAACCACTGTGCATTATTTTTCCCCAAAACAACATGAAGATTACCTCCCATCATCTGATGATAACCAGTCTCGTTTTCAGGTCCAACCTCAGGCTGATCCCGCTTCTGCTGCTGCTTCTTGGATACACTCGCGGGATGCCACACGTTTTAAGATTTGGTAAGACAACGTGTCATTTATTCTGTGCGCTCTAAAAACCACTCAGATAACACCGGATGTGTGTGATTTTAATCTGATTTTTATTTATTTGTATCTTTTTTTGGCATCGCTTCAGGTTAAGTGAAACATTCCAAAAATCCGCTCCGCTCTTTAAAAGCCTCCGGTCAGACTCCAAACCCCTCAGAACGCTCCGTGGTGCCTTCAGGGACTTTGATCGCCTCTGTGTCGCGTCCGTCTAAAACTTGAAACTCTGAATCCACCAGTAAATCGAAGGGGAATGCAACAGTTTCACGGCTGTTCGCCGCAAATGAGGCTGAAGAAACACCAGTCCGTGACTTATGGTTCCGCGGAGTCCCGGATCTCCGTGGCCTTTTAAACTGCCGACTCCACGGCTTTGCACACTGCGGTAAAGGTCCACATGAACATCATCGATTAATGATCTGTGGAAAGATATTCATATATATATATATATATATAAATATATGGTGTCACGTTTTAGCTGAAAGTTTCTTGGGAAGAAGCCGCTTGAAGTTTTGTCAGAACTTCTAATTCGCCCCTTCTCTTTATGCGGGGATCGTCTGCTGAAACCTGATTGCCTGTATTTAATGTTGATTACAATTGCCACTACAGTGCCTAATGGTTCATAACTTCAAAATAGTGTCATTAATGCCTGCGCGTCTGAAACCTCGAAATCAGACCTCTTGGGGCTTTTAATTAGATCCGTCTCAGGATGGGGGTAGGGGGGGAGGTGGGGAGGGGAAATTCTCTGTTGCATTCCCAGAAAAGAAAAATAATAAATAAAACAAGAAGAGTGGATTTCATCAGAGTGTTGAAAAGAAAATACAGCCTAAAAAAAACCCCCGCCCCCCCCCCCCCCCCCCCCCCCCCCCCCGTGGGGGTCCTGTTTAAGAGTCAGACCGCGTCCACAAGAACCGCCGCTATGGCAACGGGAAGTGCTTGTCTTCCTGCTGCATTCTCACTCCGATGAGTGATTTCCAGTCTCACACATTGTCTGACAGATGCCGGGCGTCCATTCAGTCCAAATGTTTTGCCTCTCTGCATGAGAACCCGAACCGTCGGGTTGTGACTGCATTTCTTTGAGGGGGAATGTGTGGGGAAATGGTGATGTTTTAGTGGGTTTTGCTACCTGATACCTGAATCCGAGGTTGATTATGGCATCAGAGGTGATGCTTTGCTCCGAGGTGAAGCTGGAGTGCCTCTGTCCCTGGTCCTGACCCACTAGCACCACGGACAGCGACTCGGTCAGCCTGTTGCTGCAGGTTTTGTGCTGAAATGTAAAGGCTTTTGTGTTCTCATGCATCATTTCCCCTTTCAGTCAAGCAGCATCCACTTCACGTCTCATTGCTGAGAGAGATTTAGACAAGATGCTATTGTTTGTGATTGCCGGTCCAAGAGCTGTTTCCAAAAGAAAACAATCACTTGAATGGATGCGTAAATGATTTTATTCAAAACTTTGGAAAATGCAAGTCAAAGAAAGTGAATGCATGTGCTGAGAGAGATGGAGGGGATGGGATAATAAAGCCTGCCTTCAGAGAAGCAGGAGCCCCTTTCAGAGCATTTTTTCCACCCCGTCCTGCAAGATGTGCCCACTCAGCAGATAATCCCAGCTGCTCCTGCAGGAGGCTGGCTAAATCAGGAGGTCAGCTCCCCTGGGTTTGTCTGTTTCCTCCTTTGCCCCGTGCTCCATTCTGCCCAGACAAGAGGCTTGCATTGTACTACCGCTGTTCTCCTGTCAGGCGGAAACCTTTACACGCTCACACACAGCCTATATAGTCAGCCTTTTGTATTCTCAGCATCAGGCTCGCTGTGAAGAGCGACAAGTGTCAGAGAAAAACAACAACAACAACAAAAATCATAATAATACAGGTGTTTGGGCCACCAGCTGCAGGCGATAAAGCTGAGCTAATTCCCACACAGAATTAAATGATTGTGTTCGACGTTTCTCATTTTTTAAAAAACATCCTACATGGAACTGGTTCAGGTTAGGTTCTGTAAGGACCCCATGCAGGCTGTAATAAAGCACCTTGTTAGAGTCGATGTGCTACCTAACCGGTTCACACCTGCTGGCTGCATGAGAACACCAAACAGCACTTTGCGATGCTGCTAAGGGTCTCAGGAATCCAGAACAAAATGTTGTGTTCCCCCTCCACCTGCACAGCAACTGTCAGGGAGATCTGCTGCTCAGCGGCGCCAACAGCTCAACAGCTGGGAGTCGTTTTACAAACTCGGTTGCAGGTTGGATTTCCTTTTTGTTTTCGACATTTTTAAACTGCCTCAAAATGTGAGGTCTTCCCAGTGGTTGATTGTGAATTTTTAATGTCCATGAACTCATACATGAACAAGTGTCCTGTCATGCACACAATAAATCACCACATCTATAATTTATCAGCGACTTGTTGACTTATCCTGACAGACACATGTCCTGCTCATAAAATCAATATTTAAAATGCAAGCAAACAACGGTTGCACGTTTTGCTTTAGTTTTAAATGCATTTCATAGTTGGCGTCAAATGTGAGGTTGACTGATAATGTTATCACTTCCATCTGCATACAAATGCGGTTTGTCCCTGGGCTGTCAGCTGCTCCTGAAAGTGTTGTTGACTCATAAATGCTCCGTCTGTTTTATATTCTTTGCTCCTGTTTAGATTTCCCATCACAGACATATGTGAGTAATATTTGTGACCTATATGGAAGCATTATGTTTCACTTTAGAAAAAATAAATCAATTATTTTCTTTCAGTCAAGTGAGAAAAGACGAAAATCCCCTCTGGTGGAGGGAGGTTTTTTTTTCCCACAGAGCTGAGCTCAGGTTTTATTGCATTCCGAGCTTCATCCCCTCAACTGAGTTGTGAAAAGGTGAAATTATAAGGATGTTAAGAATAAACACAGGTGGCAGGAATGCATTCAGAAGGAGTTAGAAGTTAATTACCTTTATTTGCTTTTGGTTTCCGTCACCCCGGATTATCAGCATGCCGGAGTTCAGTTTTAGGATTGCAGGAATTATGGATAACACCCAGTGGCCTGGCCCACTGCCAGCACGTTTCACAGCAAACCCATTTAAATACGCACAAAGCTGCTTAAAATATTCATGTGTCACTTGGCCTCGCTGTAGCTTATAGAAATTTGAAACTATCTCTGCTGGCAAATGATTTCCATGGTTTAAAAATACCCACTGTGGGTTTCAAGAACAAAGAGGAGATCTGTCTTACATTAGCATGCAGCACCACACATGGACTCGAAGCAGAGAACTATCGAGATGGATTTCTAAAACATGTTTACAGTCGTGAGGCTTTGAAGGTCTGGCTGTCATGCCTCAGCTGCAAAAAAAAAAAAGAAAAAAAAAAAAAAGCTCAATGCTGATTAATTCTGGGTACAGATTTCTTACCATTTTGAAATGGCAAATGTCTGTGAGGTATGAAATTAGTTTTCTCGGTGTGCTCAGAATTAAGTCCATTTTTTTATTTTTTATTTTTTGATTTACAAGCAACATTTAAAAAGATTATTTACAAAGAAGGAGGCTTTAGCTGATTGACCTTGTTTGCAGGGTAAACAGTTTTAGCATAACTGCTTATTTTAACACTTTTTTGCAAATCAAATAGAATACAAATGAGGCCTTGTTTTATTATTCACAGCCTTTCACTCGTTGTCATCATCACTCATGATTTTCCTTGCGAGGGTTAGGAGGTTATATGTGCAATTGTTTTGCGAACTGTCCCTTGAGAGGAGAGATGCAGCCCGTCTGGTTGTCTGTCTCAGAGCTGACTGAAGGTCAGAGCTGAAAGCACTAACATGGAATGATTATTTCTGCATATTTTAATACACGCGGAGCTGTCCTTCTCACAGTCCCCTCCGAGGGAGATGGTGGCAAATTTGATGTCACACAGAGGTGTTGAAAAGAGAGAGGGGGGGGATCAAGAGTATTTGTTAGAGAGGAAAAGAGAGAGGGAGTCCGTGTGAAGTGTGAGTGAAAAGAAAGAAAAACAGAGTGTTGAGGCCAGCAGATACAGAGTAAAGATAGATTAGTTTGCCTCAGAGCAGTCCACTCTCAGCCCACTCTCAGTTGTGGTCTTTTATTACTGTTTTCTTACGGCTTCTGTGGGGAGACACAGGAAAGGAGAGTGGAGTTTGCTGTGGAAATGCAGTGGGAGGCCAGGAGTCATGCACTGCATCTCCAAATAAATGTCAGCGGAATCGTATTAGAGAACCGAACATTTGCCTGCAACTACAGAGGCGCGTGAAATGACTTTAACGGAAAACGCGTAGCGAACACAAGCGTCCTTGTAGCCAAAGCACAACCCAGGATGTGTTTTTATTAGCCCTTTATTAGAAGCCCATCTCTACCCACTGTAGACCGTAAGAATCAATACAAATCAATATCTCTAAGAGAAATAAACCAATAAATAATATGAAAAAGGACCTGGCAGCAAAACAAATTAGCACCAAGTTGCAGATGCCTCCTTCTATCACAGGTTACCATCTGTCAGAATGTAAACATAAAGTTACGAGAGAAAACAAACATAAATGTGTAGTGTAAGCAGGCTGTGTGGGATTGGATCTGGAATTCATTTCACAGTGAATTAATGACAAGTTTACGCAGCCGCAAGCTGCAAACACTTATGCTTCAGATGAGAGGGAAAAAATCAAAACGAGTTCATATCCGTTTTGTTTTGCTTCCAGGTGTGTAAAAAAAAAAAACAACCTCTAACTTGACATCATGTGAGACTTAACTTCTTATGAACTCAACTTTTCTGGGCGTTAAACCTGAAGCTGCTGCTTAATGGAGACAAACAAACCTGGCTGAACACTTGCTTGTTTAACAAAAACAGCACAAATTGGTGCTAAAGAAAATGTTGACTTTGCATTTCCATTAAGATGAGCACATTCTGGAAGGTCAGTAACTGCAGTTGGGAATCTGCACATTTAATTTCCTGGGTGCTTTTATGAACTGTATAAAGTGTGATCCTGTAAAGCTCAGGTAGCGTTTACTTACATTCCAAGCACACGCCGTAAACATGCTGGAAGCCACGTGCTTCGCAAATGGAATCACTGACGTCCAAACTGCGTGAGATTTTGAATTAAATCGATTACTAAAAGCCCTCCGGCACCATTGGCTCTGATGTGAGGGCCCCAATCAGGTTAGGTTATCACTTTGCAGCTGAATAAAGCACTAAGGGGGGAGTGGTGCAACGGGTTGAAGGAGAACGTGCAAAATTCAGGCTTCTCCTGACAGCAGAGCCTGTCAGAGGTATGATGATTTCTCTGTGTGAGCCAAGGACACTGGGAGAAATGGACTCTGTGGGGGGACATATTGAAGTTGGACTTGCTTAAAATCGTGTTCTTTGGATCAGTGTGGTGCTTTTTCTTTTTGTCCAGAATGCACCAGAACGATGCAGGATGTCTCCACCTGCAATAAGATATTTATCTTTCTGTTTTGTTGCTTCAGAGATTTGTAAATGTTTGTTGCTTTTGTTCGGAAGAACTGGGATTAGAAATGCACAAAGAAGGGGAAAAAATAGGAGCTTTTGTGTCAATTTGACCCACCAGAAATCTGACTCTTGCCCATTTTTCTTTCTTGCACAATCTGTTTCAGGATCTAGATGAGAAATAATGAAGACAATCAGCTCCATTTCCCAAAAAACATCTGCCTGTCATGCAAACCCAGACTTTGCCTTTGCTTTTTCAACATGACAAAAGACTCAGAATTTGCTTCCTGTCAGGGTGTAACTGAACGTGGAGGGAAAAAGGAAAAGAAAGGGGAAACATAGTCGACAGCAGATCAGGAGAAAGATTAAAACAAGCCTCTTGATTTTCCACCAATTTCTTATCTATTGTCTCTTCCTCATATTCTCAGAAGATGTTTTTGTTGTTTACTGAGAACAAAGTGAGCTCGCATTTTTGAGGGACTTCATTATTTAGTTTGTTCCTTCCATTTATTCGCCTCTGGCTATTTTTTCTTTGCGAAAAGTCACAGAGCAGGTCTCGCTCTCTTTTCTTTGCCTCTCTGCTTGCCGTGCAATTGCTTGTGTGTTTGTAGAACAAGTGAGAAAAATTGACACACCTTTTGCAGCAAAGTGTACCTGCAGCTCTGATCATCAGCTAGCTTCTGAACAACACGGGAGGCTGATGAACCCGAACCAGAAGCTGACATTTCCGTGGCCTGCAGCAGAGCGGGAAGGGAGGGCGTGCAGGTGTCTGTTCGGGTCTAATGGGCCATCCATTCAGTCCTTTAATTGAGTGTCTTTTATCTCCCTCCCATGACCTCCTTTATCCCCGATTTCTCCCTCTTCGTTGCCTTCGTTAATACCATTTTTTTCTCTGCCACGCCCTCCCTCTCCTTCCTCTCCTCCCTCTCCTCTTTAGTTAGTCGTCGGACACCTACCTGCTCTCTCCCACTTTCAACATAATGGCTCATCACTTGCTGTTTTCCAAACCCATCAGAAGGGCTGCGAGGAGACAGCATGATGACACGATGCACTTTCAGCATCAAAATGATATCCAGAAAATAGAGTTCTCTGTCATTTTTTTGTTTTTTTACCCATTTCTTTCCATTTTGTCCTTCTCTGTCCTTCCACTCCCTTTGGCTCTCAGCTTGTCTCCTTGTCCTTCCCCCTACTTTGTTCTTTTACGATCAAGCCTCTCTCTCTCTCTCTCTGAGCTCTGGTCTGTCTGCTCACAGACAAGAGCACAAATCCCTATCTGACATTGCAGACTTCTTTATTTTTTTTAAATTTTAGCAAGAAATACAACTTTTTTTTTTCAGTCATTCCAATCACTGATCTCGTAGTATTACCATATTCCCAAAGTGGAAACAGCTTTGATGAATAATAAAGACATCATGCCGTTTAACACTCTTAGTCACGGTTGTATTTTGGTGCATCAGAACATTATCATCTGCCATGCACCGAACATGATTTTTGTTTTAACTCGATCTATTTTCAGCATATTAAAATCATCCAGCTCATGTGTCAGCGTCTAAATGAAAAGGATGATTATCTCATATGCAGGATTCCTATATGAAGATTAAAGATTAAACAGATTAACACCTCCTAACTCCGCTTTTCCAAATGAAAACCCGGAGAAGAGAAATTAAAGAGCTTCCTTCTGAATTAATTCTTGACCTTTGGCACTGAAGGGAGATAACATCTGCCCCTTGACAAGGAAGAAAGTCTAATTTTACAGCCATTTTGTTCCAAATTACAATGGGGAAGAGTGTAATACAGGGCAATTTGAATGTGCAGGAGAACAGAGAATTGGAATGAGGACAATGGAATCTTGTATAATTTGCTGTGACCTAATTGCATCATTGTAATTAGACTTTTTAACTCCAAGCCAAGGTCTGTTACACATCATGAACGTTACAGATTTGGTCATTTGGAGTTTATCCTATCATCCCGTTGAAGGAAAACGGAGGGGATTTAATGTCTGAGATGCTGAGAAATGGCACAACAACGAGAGAAAAAGTCCAAACACCCCCACCCCCGTCTCTTTTTGGCATGTATGCAGGGAGACAGCTGGAAATCCCTACGCTTAACTTTCCGAGAGTTTGTTTTAAGACTGCAGGATTACAGTTAGTCAAGTTCCTTATCCATATTTATTTTGTTGAGCGATGCTGCTCGAGGGCTGGAGCATCCTGGGACGCTCGAGATGGTCCACCCTGCCTCGCGTTTCTCATCCGCAGCGCCATTAATGCTGGGCTTTTATCTCGATGAGGGGAAAGTGATAATAAACCGGCGATGCACATGCGTGGTCACAGTATTCTCCTGGTTGGACTTTCTCAGCCTGCAGTGGATAATTAGCATCTCTCACATGTGCTTAGGCTTGATTAAAACCCAGTTTACAGTGAGCGGTGCTGTGAGGACGCCATCTGTCACCTGCAGAGGCCACCCTGAGATGTACTCTTTGCCTGAGAGAGTGAGGAAGCTTCTGCGTGTGTGTGTGAGTGTGTGTGTTTGATAAAGAAGTGAAAACGATGGGGCACAGACAGAGAAATGACAGAGACAGGCGAGGCATGAAGCAATGGGAAGCATTCTATTAAATAACTGCTTCTGCTCGCTCCCTTTGGGCTGTATATTAGCGACAATTCACATACTTTCAGCGCTGTTAAAGAAAAAAAAAAGCTTCTGACTGCAGTTTTGAGATTTTGTATTATTTATTTGAACTGCATCACCTTGTAACTGCAGTTGAGGGAATAGTTTTGGGAAGTAAAGTAAAAGGCGTGAGATTTCCAGGGCTCATAAAACCTACACAATGTGGAAGTCAGTGTGTTTTTCTGGACAAATACATCAAGTCTTTAAAAAATCCCCTCAAGTGGTGATTTTTAAGCCACAGCTGCAGTATAAAGTTGATCAAACTTTAATGCCACATTTGCATATCATCGTACCAAACAATTTGCAATAAATACAGTCTTCCATTGCAGAAATTGTTATTTGTATAAACTGTGTTTTCATATCTTGAGATGTTTGGACAGTTGGGAAGGATGCAGCCGTCTGTCAGACGCAGAAACGAGACGATTGGAAACTATTTGCTAGGAAAGAGTGAAAATATTTATTGAGGCTTGACTGATTTTCCTGAGAGTGCTGCTGTCTCTCTCTGTTTTTCTTTTTTTGCTAAATCACAGCCACTGTCAGATATTTTCTTTTTGTTTGTGCTCTGTGTGCTTCTCATGAGTCGTGTGCATCAGAAGGTCGGACAAATACGTCTTCACTTTGCGTGGAAGGAGCAAACAGGCTGTGGTTGAGAGTGTTGTGGATGAAACGGGGATGTCAGTCACACAAATGCACTTTTTTTTTTACTGTAAACAAACTCGGATGCATGTTTTCCTTCAGACATCGGACTGTGTGTGATTATTTAATGAATTTGGACTCAAATTCAAATCAGTTTTTCTTGTGCTTTCAGTTAATTATGGCGTTCACACCAAAACATCATAAGTAATTGTTTAAACAGTATAGTAAAATACTAATTATCAACTGTTGATCTTTGCTATATTTTCTTGCAGTAAAAAAAAAACGTGTCGAGGGCTTTTTCACATCTTTTCCTGTTTCACAAACCACCCAATTAATCTATTCAGCAACAATAAAACTAGGAGTTTAACAGATATTGAAATGACCATTTATAGGTGCCCTAAAACAAATTATATGCTTCACACTATTGAGCAATAATTTTCAGGTGGGAAACGACTCTCTGTACCTGGCAATTTGAGGAAAGGCTTTTTTATTTTGTGTGTGTGTGTGGGTGTGACTGACACTGAAATCTCTGCTTTCTTTCCTGCAGTGTTGGTTACTCAAAGCACAACCTCACTTTTTCCTCAATTATGTGCAAACATGTAGGTGTGACTGCTGGACAGACGGATGCTATTGTGAAATATTCCTGCAGGACCATTGCTCTTCATCTTCCGCATCATCCTCAGCTTTATTTCTGCATTAAGAGGCACTGATTTTAAAGTGATACACAAAAAACTATTTCCTCAACATTACCACATCTATCCTCAAGTACAAATGGTCAAATTTAAAACTAAATTGAAAATTGTGATAAAGAAAATATTTAGCCATTTGTTTTTAAAAAATCAAAAATTTAAATTCTACCAAAATAAAAGTGGAGTGACAAGATTCCTTATCCAAGTCCCTTTGATGATAAGATTCTGTGAGTCAGTTTAAACGTATTGAACCTGATTAGTAACAAATAATCTACGGTTATATTTGAATTTAGTTCTGTTTAAATTTTATTCTAAATGTGCATCTTTATTATGATGATTAAAAGAATGGACACAAGATTATAGTTTTCTAAATAGATGTGGAGAAAAAGTGACTAATGTTACATGAAGCTTAAATGGATTATAGCTTTTAAAATGTCAAAAAATGTTATGTTTAAAATGCTATATATAGCCTATGGGAAAATGTAGCAAGTAAAATCATAAAGGTGGCTAAATGTTGCTGTTGAAAAGCTACATGTGGAAAATCTCGCTATTAAAATGCTAAAATGGCAAAATATAGCTGCTAGAATGCTATATGTGGCTAAATGTTGCTGTTTAAGTGCTAAATGTAAATTTTGATATGCTAAATATAGCAAAATGCAGCTGTTGCACTGCTAAATGTGGAAAATGGAAGAGTTGACATGGTAAATGTTGATGTTGAAATGCAATATGTGGCTAAGTGTAACAAGTAAAATGCTATATGCAGCTAAATTTTACTTTTGATATGCTAAATGTAGCTGTTGCACTGCTAAATGTGGGAAAATGGAAGAGTTAAAAAGGTAAATGTTGCTGTTGAAATGTGGCTAAATGTAACAAGAGAAATGCTAAATGTAGCTGTTTAAATGCTAAATGTGGCTAAATGTAGCTGCTGATGCAAAATGCATACAAAATGTATCTCTTAAAATGCTAAATATAGCTGTGAATTTTTCCATATTATTTTACAATCTGTGCCTCCTACTTTGTGTGTTTTGATGATTCTGCCCAAAAAACCCCATAACATTCCACTCTAAAGAGCTCATCCAACCTCAAGAGCAGGCACATATTTCAGTAAAATCTGTGTGTTCGTCTGTTTGCGTCGCCAAGTGTGCAGCACTCGGCGTTCATGCATCTTATTTTCACAGTAGTTGGTGTTTCTCTTCAGTAGCATTTGCAATTCGAGAGCAGTGGAGTGCCTGGAAACCGCCAGCAGACAGAAGTCATTTAGGAATTCAGCAATTCAAGCCTTGTGGAAGTGTACTCACAGTTTGGCACAATTAGTACCAAAAAAAAGGGGTCCCTGCTTGACAAATTAGCACACAAAATGTCAGCTGGTTGTTTAGCACATCCACAATGAGCCTTTGCAAATTAGCACATATTTTGAGGAGGGATCTGGCACGTTGTTATGAATTGAGCGAGCCCGGGAAATTAGCACATCTGTTGCCAACGCTAAGAATTGATACATGTTGTATGATCACTGCTTTCTCCCAATCGGAGCCGACTGGGTCAGGGACGGCTGCCGTGGCACGCAATTCAATCCGTGTACGTGCTCATTATAGGAGATTGATGAGATTGATTTCGTGGCCACGGACAAGCTAATTATTAAACAGAGTGCAGTAGAACTCAGGTATCAGTGAGTGCCGCAGGCGTGTGCTTCAAATCCTCGCATCCGTCACATTTTCCCTGGACTCAGTTGTTTCTTATCCGACAGATTTGTTTAGGCTCAATCTTTGCAGTGTGTGTGTGTGTGTGTGTGTGTGTGTGTGTGTGTGTGTGTGTGTGTGTGTGTGTGTGTGTGTGTGTGTGTGTATTTGTACAGCTGAGTGTGTGAGTCAGCCTGAGGCTCAGAGTCCAGCAGTGGCAGGTGACAGTCCAGTCCAGTGTCAAGAGGCTTTAGGTTGACAGGATTAATTCTGTTCTGGAGGAAAGGCTCACAACAAGCCAAAGGTGTGGTCTGATCATGTCATGTTCACTTTTCATAATAAGTCATAAACAGACTGATTGACAGGGACTGATTTAGTAAGTGCTGCATTAATTATCTTTGATTGCTCTTGTTTGTATGATAATTTAGAAAATAAACTTTGCATTCCAATTTAAAACTAGGCCAAATAGATGACTTTGAGTGCAGCTTTTAAAAGGCTGTTAACATTTTAATTTGGTTTTATTAGATTCTTTGTTGGCGTATGAAAGATTCCTTCATTGGCCGAGTTATTTATTAGATCCTATAACAATGCTGTGTCAATATTTTATCAACCTTTTGAATCCCAACCCAACTGTTTTCTCATGTTTTGTTTATTGAAATCCTTTTAATTAACTGTTATTTCACAAAGTAAATCATCTGTTTTTGTTTGTTTTATGCAAACTGCTCATGTTTTTTCCACTCAGAACCTCGTTTTTTCTTTTAATTTCATTCCATCAGATAAGGCCTCCTTCTTAAATACCTGTGAAAGTGAAAAAGATTAGTCTCCATGAAGCATCACACTTATGAATTATTCATGACTAATCACTTAAGCACTGGTAGTCATTTCTGCACTAACTTTTTCTACTTACAGGTTCATTATTATCTAATAATCCCTTTCCAAACTATTTAATAAACTATTAGATTGAGCATAAAAATAGTATCTGGAAATTAGATTATGAATAATCAAAAGTGAAGGGATGATTTTTCCATTAGCATAACTATTCTCACTCATTTTTAAATATTTATCAGGTGTTATTTTGTTCTGTCTGCTCATGCATGTTGATATAATTAGAAAACAATTTGCTATGCATCAAAAAGCATGGAAACAATCCAAAGAGACTAAGAAATGGTTATAGCTTTGGATTTTTGCACACGGTGTTATTATAAATTGCTTGTGAGCTGGACTACAGGTGAGTGTCCTGCAAAGCTCGGCTCATATACCTGGGGATCTCTTGGTAGAGGGAGAGAGAGGGGACTGGCCTCTCCGTGCAGACCAGAAAGGTGACTCTACCACTCCACCAAGGGGGAGCATCAGATTAATGACCGGGGGTGGCAACTCTCTGCAGGCCTTCATGCATCATGTCCCATTCACCGCCAAACATGTCAGGGAGCACTCCCACTGGGAATTTCACTGATATTTATGGAGCGCTTCCATCACTTTTGCCTGCTGCCTGGCTTTGAGCACCAGTCCTCACCAGCTGAAAGATGGAGGGAGACAGAAATGGGCCACGAGGTCTGGGTGCAGTGAGGTGGGTGGGGGTCCCGAAGCCTAACTGAGGAACTTCAGCTTCATACCTGGGCCACTTGACTTAGCGGTGGGGTTGCTCGCCGGTTGCCATGGCAGCCACCCTACAAAGCCCATCGCCATCCTGCAGCTGCACTCCCAGCTATTAGTCACAGAGACAAGTCGTTCATATTGTCACAATACCCCTCCTCCTCTTCCTCCTCCAACGAGCTGCTCGGATTCCAAAACCTCCAATGCCTTGTCGCCATAGTGTAGCTGGGTCGCCATGGCAACCTATCTGACAGGCATCTCTCTTTGTACGGAACAACCTTGAGTAGAAAAGCCTGCCTGTATTTCCATTCATTGGTTTTGTAAATAACACTTTCATTTAAGGAGCCGCACTCAATGAAAGGACTCGCAGAGCAGCAAAGTCACCGAAACAGCCTTGGATTTAATAACTTTGCAGAACAGCGTTCAAACAGAAGAATATTTTCACTGAATATGGATTTCAAGGTTCATATGCTGGCATTGTTCATGAATCACATGAGATGAAGGATTTCTGTCGACGGAAAGTCACGTTTAGCATAATTTAGTTTCTGTCGGAAATCAAGTTGTTGTATAATCAGTATAAAGAAACGCTTCGTTAACTGTCAACTATGTTTAGATTTTGACTTTTCACACATGTTCCTCTATTGCACACATTCACACACACTCTCTCTCACACACACATACACACACACACACACACACACACACAGACCGTAGGATCAGCTGGCCTGTTTTCTCATCAGGGTGATTATCCAGCTCATAACTCACTCAGAGCTTTCATTTGCGCCATAATTCACACCAGTCCCAATGATGGTGACTCTATAATTCATAGAACCACAAACACACACACACACACACACACACTGATTATCTCAGCTGTAACTCACTCACCTGCAATCAGACTGACCACAAAAGCAACCGAGGGGAGAATGGACAGGAAGATGAGAGAGGAAGTATTGTTAGACTTTAATCAAGCCGAATATACACGAAACCCTGCCTGGGTGCAGGTCTTCTCCTCAGAGCGTTACGTCCACTTGGACGGGGTAAATGTCACATTCATCAGCCACTGCAATCAATACAGGTCCATGTTCTCTTTAGAGTGCAAATCAGGAATTTGCACAAAATGCTGCTTCCTCAAATTTTTAATTTAATTTTTTTTAGTTTTGTGTGCTTTTAATAATTTCTGACTAAATCCCAAAATTATTTACCTTTTGAAGCCTCCGTCTGATCTGATGTTCCTCTGTGGTCTCAGAGGTGTCTGATTTCTATTAAGCCCATGTTCAAGCTGCATGGAGTTTCAAAGAAATCTAATGAGCATAATTTAATAGCATTATGCTTAGTCTCACATTCACTGGAAAAAGCCTGCAGAGCCAAGTCTCCCCTGCGGCGATGGCATGATATATTTAATAGGTCAGATACATGATTTCTGTCATCGTTCACTGTGATTTATTGTGTTGCTTCATTTTAAGATTCATGCGCCTTTTTGATGAAACGAACGGCGGCACCTATTGCTGTTTAGAGGGAGGGTTAATGCACATCATTGTACCTCATTCTGAAGCACACGTGTGCTTTTAAAAGTTTGCCCACAGCTCTTGTCCTACCCTGCAGCATCCCCTTCCCCACTGTACTGCTGGACTATCTATACATGAAAATACCATAAAATAGAGTAAAAGACCCTAATATATGGCTGCACTCTGGTGACAGTGATAAATCTCACTTCCCTTGGTTAATGACATCTTCTTTGCCCTCCTGCACACATTTTCTATCACTGCCCGCCACCACCAGCTGCTATTTATAGCCGCCGTGTCCATTACAATACAGCTTCCCCTCTCTCTTCTTCCCTCTGTTAAAAAAATGCATCCCCTCGCTCTCTTCCTCTTCCTCGCTGTCCATTTTTCTTTCAATCTCACTTTTCTCCCGCTCCATGTAATTAAATCAATGAACAGGCTTTAAACTCTTCAGTTTAGATGTTGTCAATCCCTGCCTCCAAGAGAGAGAGAGAGAGAGAAAGAGAGGACAGGAGCCACAGACGGACTCCTGAACTCTGCTCTCATCCCAGAGAGTATTTCTCAGCGCTGATCTCACATCCCTCTTTTATCTTCCCCCTCCTCTCTCTCTCTCTCTACCTCATACATTCCCTTTTAAGTTTGACTTAATACTTTCCTGAGATTTCAAATGTGAGCAGAGTGTTGAAAAGCATTGTTTGTTTTCCCAGGTGGAAAAGAAATTCTGCAATAGTTCCAGCTGATGCGTGAAAAAAGGAGAAAAATACCTAGTCATCGTTCTCATCTACTCCTAAAACGACCCGCAGGTCAGAGTTCACGCTCAGACGAGGCCATTTGGTTCTCAGGCAGATCACGTAGATTAGATTGTAGAAGCAATGATCTCTTCATTTCTCGGTGTTTGCTTAATGAATTCACCTGAATTAGTTTTGACATAATGAAGAAATGAGACACACTGAACGTGAGTTGGCTCAAACGCCGCTTTCCTTTGTTTAAGGCTCTAAATCACGTCGATGGAACATCTGGAGCTTTAATCAGCTCCACTCAACCCCCAAATAACTGACAGGTTTGGGAGGAGGGGCTGTTTAATGTTGACAGCACCTTTTCTTTGCAGCCGTAATTATTCTGTCTGTTGGTGAAAAACTGAGTGTTGGTGTTTTGTTGTTTCAGTTATTTTAGGACTATTTGTCAGGTTTCATGCCCCACAGCTTTTGAAAAAAAAGAAAAGGAAACATGCAAATTATACATCAAGACTTGAAGTTCAATCAGGAGTAGCGTTGCGTGTCTTGTGGTAGCGGTAAATGGTGGGATGTAGGCAGAGTTTTGCAAACAACTGCAAGGAAATTTCTCGTAGGTAATAATGGGATTTTGGTGGAACAACGGCTCGAGAAACATTTTCACCAAATCACAAGTTGGACTTCATAAGACTTTTTATTTATCTATCATAGTCACAGATTTAGATTTGATCACTTTTGGTGATTTTTCCCCAAACCCGAGCACATTTAGAGCTCTAATGGTGCAATTCAGACACACAAAGTGGATCACAGGGGACACAACTAATGCACACTCCCTATTTGTTGGTGGAAAACCACATTTGAAGCCACAACACCAACATTCACAAGAACACGATGACAAAGTGACTGACAGGGAGCTGGGATTGAACCAACAACCTACTGTTTCTATAGGACTTTCTGTAAAATCCCCACAGAGCGTGCACACAGAAACTCTCACACACTCCCATTATATTTCAGCTCCTCACAACTGGAAGTGAAGGGTCTTTAAAACTTCATACCTGCTGCTACATAAACAGGGGTGCACATAACTAGTCCACCAGTACATGCACACCTCAGATCCCTCTGCCCTTGCTGCTCACAGCTCAATATTTTTCTTTCAATACAAATTACAGGTTTTGCACAGCAATTGTTTGAATGAGGCAAACTTTTTAGCCTGAGCTCCTCTGCCTCTCATTATCTTTGCTTCTCTTTAAGCTTCTTATACAGCTTATAAAACAAAACGTAGACATTTTGTCTCGGCTTGAATTATTGCACGATCGCAGTTGCATCGGCACCCTTCAAGTTATTTTCCGAAATGTTCTTATTTGTAATTGACTCTCTTTATATTTGTGTTTGCTGCTCGTTATACTCTCTCATGGCCTTAATCTCTGCCCTCTCTGCTTTCTTGTCTGGCTTTATTTGCTCACCTTTCATTTGATTATTATTGAACTCAATTGGACAAAGTGATAGAGTGAACCCTTCTGTACAAGTTGAACAAGGGAGTTAAAGAAAGCAACCGCCCCTGAACTCACCTCCCAGTGCAACTAATTGCCTATAATTACACTTGACTACCCCCACAGAATGCAAATCAGCAGAGATCCAAATGTCTTATCCGCAGTGCAAATCTGTTTCGTGTCAACGTGTAACCGAGCTGTGCACGCTGAACACAAAAGCTTCGATAATATGAGTTTAGGAGATAAAATGATAGCGATCCTTGAGCTGTAATTGCTTGCATCATATTGATTATTTACCCCAAAGTGGCTTTTGTTAAGGAATCTATTTCAGTTACAGTCATCTAAAAGACTTATCTTCTGCTTTTTCTCACCCTCAGGGGGAATATTTGAATCCATCGAGAGTGGCCCCTCCGGAGCAGAGGAACTCGCCTTTAAATTTGCCTTGAACACAATCAACAGGAACCGCACATTGCTCCCGAACACCACACTGACGTATGACATCCAGAGAATAAACATCTTTGACAGCTTCGAGGCTTCCCGGAAAGGTGAGAGAGAGGGATGTGGGGAAAATCGTTGAGCGGAACTTCAATTTCATCAGATATCTGTGAAATATTCTCTCACAGCCATTTAGACAATTATTGTGCAGCCTTCTTTCCTCTTCATCGTTCACATCTGATGCAACAAATGCCTCAAACTTTCAAGCCTGAATCTCATCAGCATTTAGACACATTCATTTTATAAATATGTTGGTAAATATGAGGATAAACTCAATAATATGACAGCTGAAATGCTAACGTCACAGATAGTTTTTATTTTATTGGTTTTAATATTTTTAGAGGCTTGGAAATAAACCATTTTTGTGGACATAAAAAAATTCCTGAAAACTTGTATGTTAAAAAATAAAAAGTTTGAGTTGTAAATCAGGACTAATAATTCATACAACGCTCTGTATGGTGCCTTTAAAATTGTATTTCCTCACTACATCTATATTTTTGCATAATAAATCAGTTCAATGGTGCAAAAAAATATGCAAAGATATTCTCTCTGGGCACTGGTTTCTCATACTTTTTTTATTCTAGGATTTTTTAAATCACACCTCAACATTTGTAAGGGGAAAATCCTTCTAAAATATGAAAAATGTAAAAAGAATTTGCACATTTTTTTCTTGGCTTCTTGACTTGTTATTATTCACAAAATAAATTAAATGCCATTTTTATTACTTTGCATTTTCATTTAATCTGTAGCATTAATGGTTATAATGTAATATATGATATTAGTATGTAAGGTAATACTAATTTTAATATATTTCAATAAAGTTCAGGCCATGCTCTAATAAGATGTAGGAGCCATATTTTTGACCAGCTTGTTAAAAAACTAAAACCATGAAATGGTCACAGTGTGGGTTTTATTTTGGTCATGTTCTTTGCATTTTGGAGTTTTGTTTCCACGTGTCATCCTTTATTGTTTAATCAGCACCTCACACACCTGTCCTAAATTGGTTCTACTCAGCTGTTCCTCATTCCACTAATCACCTGTCCTATTTACACCTTTGTTTCATCGTCAGCTCCAACTGCTCTCCATGTCTGCTGCCATGTGCTGGTCCCTGGTGTTTTCTGGTTTTCTTTTTTCTTTCTTTCAAATGAACCATTTTGGATTTTACATGACTCCTGCTGTTGTCTGCACCCTCAGGTGCTACAATCATGACAGTAATAAGTCCTTTGAGAGACTAAACTTTCAGCTTTCGTTAAAACTGTGCTCTCTTCTTAACGCTAAAATATTGATGTGTTTCATGCTTGAAAGGTGAAGTCATACACATAATTAATCAGGTCTGAAAGTGTTGTGCAAATCTATGTGCAAACCTAACAATAGTTCACAAACATTGTTTTTAATTGCTGGCAGTAAAAACCTTTTTTATTGATCAAACTCTTAAGTTTTGCAAGCAGTGTGTGAGTGCCACTAAGAAGGAAATAATATGGAGGAAGTGTCGAGACTGGAGTCAAAATGTCAACACATTTCCAGAATAAAGTCAAAAAGATGAAAATGCTGCATCAAATGTCAAAATTCCCTTCAGCTCTTCAAAATAAGAGCCTCAAACATGCACACGTCTCTCAAAACAGTGAATAAAACTGTTTGAGTTTTACAGGTGAACAATATTAATAAACTATTTTTATAAGCTTCAGATTTTATGAGATATGAAGGACGTTCTGCCAGAGGACAAAGTGATCAAAAGACAACACCTTGTATTTTAAAAAATGTCATCTTTTTATAGTTTAGGCCATAAAAACAACTTCTGTTACAATAAAAATAAAAAAGGAGCAAATACATTTGGGTTCAGGTGCTCTTATTCTCTATGATCTAAACCAGGGTACTCAAAAGGGCGGCTCATGGGCCTAAACGGACCTTTTTTCAGGAAACGGTATTTTTCTCAATATTTCATGTTTATTCTGTAAATAGTATTCAACTCATTTCATGACAATTATGGTATTTTTTTGTCAACCTTTCTACTTGTTTTCATTTGTCATTTTAAACTCCTCAGTGGCACAAATATGTCATAATTACTGACTAAATTCAATCTTCATAGGGAGAAGTGCATGTGCAAAAATAACTACAACCCAACAGGAATAACAATCTGAATGAATGATTTCTCTGCATCTTCTCATTCCAGCATGTGACCAGCTTTCTCTTGGCGTGGCAGCCATTTTTGGCCCCTCGCACAGCTCCTCTGCTAACGCAGTCCAGTCCATCTGCAACGCTCTGGGAGTGCCCCACATCCAGACCAAGTGGAAGCATCAAGTGTCAGACAACAAGGACTCGTACTATGTCAGCCTGTTCCCTGACTTCTCCTCCCTCAGCAGAGCCATCCTCGACCTCGTGCACTTCTTCAAATGGAGAACGGTCACTGTGGTCTATGACGACAGCACAGGTACAGGTACAGTCTCAGTGTCTGTCCTTATCTCCCGCCGCTCCGTCTGGTTTCTATGATGATAAATGTGACAATTTTCAGACCTTCTATTACAAAATGTTTCAGTGCAAAAATAAAAGGTACCAGGTGAACTACAAAACGTGGCGCTGCTCCTCAGAGTTCAGCGGGCGCTTTGTAACCTGTCAAGTTAATTCAGAAATCAATAGCTTACTGTTCTGTCTCAGTCCTCCAGGTGCTGCCCATGTCAGTCTTCCAAGAGAGTGAGCAACAGCACAGCAGAAAAAATAATAAATAAATAAAATGAAATAAAAAATAGAACAACATTACCCAGAATGACCCCGTGCCTCTTTGGATTAATGCAATGCAGAAGTGTGGTACGTGTGGGGGCTGACAACAGCCATTAATAACACGCACAGACACTTGATCTCTGAGGGTGGCTATCAAATGTGTCTGCGAGCCACTTTGTCTCTCCTGTAACTTTGCCGAGTGGCTCATAATACGCATTTTAACAGGCGAGCCGTATTTTAGCTGGAGTACAGTGATATTTTTATGAAGTAAAGCATAATCACTCCAGAGAAGATGGCCATTTTTAAATGCTTATCTGTGATTTATGAGCTTTTTGGCCTGATGCAGCTGACAACTAAATAAAAGCAAATTACAAAGATTGGAGACGATTTACAGCAGGATGTCCTAATGAATTCAATGCTTTTCTATTTTCTGACCAATTTAAGTGGCTGAAAACTGCTATTTTTGTGCTTCCGGTATCCCTGGATACACATTTGTGACATACATTTCAGTAAACATTTTGTCCTGCAGCATTCTCGCACTAATATGACCTCAGATTATATCCTGGTGGCTCATCCCACTTGCCACATTATTCTGACTCATCTCTTTGACCTCTCCTCTTCCTGCCTCTAAGCTTGATACGGTAACACCCTCAATCGCCCTCAAATTGTCCCAGAAAGATGCCATGAGATGACCTCTCGCCCTCTTTTGGGAGCGGCTCAGGCCTCCTTTGCGTGGAGTTATTTTCTTTTCTTCTCTGCTGTAAGACACCTGACGTCTCGAAAAGTGTGACAGCTGCATAGCCGCGTTGCCCCCCCCCCCATCCCCATACACACCCCGTGCTTCGCTTCCACCCAGTCTCAGGCTGTAATCACACAGCGTCATGCTCCAGGGCCCCGCGCTGCTGATTGGAGCCTATCTGACGTCTGGCAGGAAAAACTATCGGAGGGGATAAAATATTCACACACAGCCGTTAGAAGATCCAGGGGGAAAGTCTAAAGGCATTAGCCAGAGCTCACAAACATCTACACTGACAGTGTTTCCCAAACGTTGAGCTCCCTTGACAGATTTTTTTTTCTTGCTTAACACCTCCCAAAGTGTCAGTGCGAACAAAAACCGGGAGAAGCAGACATGCCCCAGAGTGGGGATCTATGGGGATTACCAGGGGGACAGATCTCGGAGGTTCAGAATTCCACCCTATTGTAGTTGGTTGCACAGCGAGACCTGCATGTATCTATTTCACACCAATTTTTCTACAGGCCTCAGGGAGACCCAGCCCCACTCACAGTAAGACCATTAAACTGCTCACACAGCACTCCGTTTCAAAATAAAAAATAGGCTGAGCTATCTTAAAGTGGTTCCATTAAAAAAAAGAAAAAAATCCTATCTCTCTCCAGTTCTCTCTCTCAAACTACCCTTTCTGCTCCATCCATTTTTATACCCATGACAAGTAATCATCTCTCCCATCAATCCAGCCCCTTTCATCCCTGGACTCTGAAGTCCTTCACCGAGGGAGAAACTCATTGTAATCTCATCACAGTATCTCCTGGAGAGCTTTCTACCTGAGCGTGTGGTCGAGAAATGAAAGGTGAAGATTGGAGCTGAATATGTGACGGCGGCGTCAGGCTCCCCCCAGGGGGGAAAGTACAAGCTGGGCAAACAGAGCCGCTCTCATCAGAACACATCTGAAGTGTGTGTGAAAAGACAGAAGAGGCAGAATGGACCACGGCTTTCCATCAGGACAAAATTGAACCTATTCAGTGTTTCTGTGTGGCGTCGTGGAGCACAAGAGCAAATCAACATTTTGGGAGCCTCTGTCAGATTGGAAGTTAATGTAGGAGGGCGCAGATCGAGCTTCTTTCGGTTTTGTGCTTTTGCTTTAAAGGAGTGCAATGTGCTGGCTTGGTGCAACGTTCTCTTGATGGGTCTGAAGCAGTCTGTTTGCTTGCCAAGCATGTGTAGGAGGATCAATAGACTGTGGATTAGAAAGGCATGCATATGAGCCTTTTTCTGCTGAGAAAACCTAATTCCAGTTGGAATTTTTTTTTTATGGCACCCTCAGAATCAGAGATACTTCAAAATGGCGACAGATCAAACACACCAGTGTTGCTCCATCTTTCTTAAAAATTCCTCTCTTTCATGCTATGTGCATCCTCTTTGTCCGCAGGTCTCATTCGACTGCAGGAGCTGATCAAGGCGCCGTCGCGATACAACATCCGTTTGAAGATCCGACAGCTGCCCACAGAGACCAAGGACGCCAAGCCACTTTTGAAGGAGATGAAGAAGGCGAAGGAGTTCCACGTCATCTTTGATTGTGGACATGAGATGGCTGCCTGGATCCTGAAACAGGTGGAGACACCTTGATGAGCTGCCATAGTTTCAGGCAACCGGCGCAGAAATAAAGACCTGGACTTTTTAAACAACATTCAGTTAGTGGGTGATAATCAACGACAAAAATAGTGCTCGCTCAGTGCCGATAGTTCATTCATTATGTATAAATACTGAAACAATAAGCTCTCGGTTTATTACCCTCTCTCTCGTTAAGCACCGATTCAAATCATTTAGATACCTTCTCCCAGCTCCGTGCTGCTGTAATCTCTTTGTGGAATATTAGATTTTGACTACTGACCAATCTCAACGGATGCTCTCAATTGCACAATAAAGTTTTTTAATTAGAAGCTGCAACTCTGCTTGCAGACACGTTGAGTTCATTTAACAGAAGAACATTAGTTATGATGAATGTAGGGGTTCTTATTAAAGCAAGGTCTCCTCAGATGAATCGTATTGAGCGGTTGGAAATCTTCATTCTGCTTTCTGTTCTGTGGGCACAAAGCTGAGTCGAGACTCAAATGGAAAGTTGTTTCTGTCATTTGTTTGGTCATCCACATCCAAAAACCCCAAAGGAACAAAAGGACAGCAGAGAATAATTGGTTTTCAAGAATACTTTTGTTATATTTGAGCAAGAAAAAAAAAACTTCCCCCTTAACTTTCTAAGCAAGAAATTACCTCACACATATAAAAAGCACTCCAAATGTTGTAGTGATCACGGGCTTAATTTTTGGACAATAAAACTCCTTTTTAGGGTGTTTGCTAAAAAAAACACACACACAACAAAGCATTTGGAAGGTATTTAGCATATTTGCATAAAGAGAAGAAGCTGTGAAATGGACACGTTTATATCAGTGTGAACAACACATTCAGTGTGAAAAGTATCAGCTTTAAAATGCTTTTTAAAGTAGATGTTTTTCACACTAAATGTGAAAACAAAAAACTGTTCGGAGGATGTGTCGTTTAAGCTCTCAGATGAGTGTGGCTGTTACGCTACTAGTCTTCCGATTCATCTGTTTGTAATTTTTATCACCTGTTACAGAAGGATGAAAGGTGGGTGATAGTGTTTTTGACTACGAGTTAATGTAATTACTTGACAAACTTTCAGAAAGTATTCATTGGAGCAGAAAATGATTACGTTTTTCTTGATAACCTGATGCAACCTGAACAATTTTGGCAAACACAAAACTGGTTAAAGGTTTGGTGTATTAGTAGCTGAGAGTAATCCCTAACAAACAACTTGATCGATTTTAAAGAAAACTTTAGAAAGTAACCATTAGACGTCTACAAGCGACTGACTGCTAGCATCAATCTAAATCAAGGTGCATGCACAGCTAATCAACATTAGCAAACACAAACATGACCATAACTCAATATTACAGATACTCAACACTTACTCTGAGCACTAACAGATCACATAAGATCTTGAGATGAGATCATGCTTAACGTCATTTTAGAGATTTCACCAAAACGATGAAATTCCTGCACTAATGGCAGCGTGCTATATGCATCCCTTTAAGGAATTCTGGGACTTTAATTGTGAAATATATCAGTTGCGCTTATGAGTTCCAGATGAGTTAAGACATTACCATCTGTTAAATAACAACTGGATGACTAATCCTAATTAATAACATTATATTCTCATTTATGTGTTAATATTTAAATGTACTTTATGACTGATGCTCATTTCCCCCTCCAGGCCTTGGCCATGGGTATGATGACTGAGTACTATCATTATATTTTTACAACCCTGGTGAGTACGACAGCACTTTCTCCTCTTTTTTTTTGTATGTGTGTTGTGGATAAAACGCAGTGATGGATTGTGTTTTTTTGTTCCATGTTTTTGCTCTTCACTGCCACTCGATAATGCATGCTCTTTTTCCCAGCCTATCCGAGTGCAAACATTTATCTGTTTTGTTTGCTGCAAGACAAAATTCATCCTTCTGCCCAAGTGTCTGATAGCACTTTTTTTTTCTACTCTCAAACTGAAATTGAACAAACTTCAACTCTGAGCAAAGGGAAAGAAAAAAATCAAGTGACTTTTTTTTATTATTATTATTATTCATTCTTATGTGTGTGAATCATTTTGAAGCTCCACCACAAACTGATGAAAAAGCTGAGTCACTCTCGGTCAGTTGCATGTTAAACTCAGCTGTGAAAAGTTGAACTTGAATAGATTTAAAAAAATATTTTATTAAATCCAGCACCCACTTTTCCACCCCACCTGGCTGACCACTACCCTGACAGTAGGGGACAAAAACAGGTGGAAGTATTTTATTCTGACTCCGGCTGCCATTTGAAGTTCTCCAAAGTTCTTTGATCTCGCCACTACAAAGATTGCACCACTACTACGCTCCAGATGAAAAGCAGCACATCCTCACCGAGTCCCTGAGAGCAGAAGAGCTCTGATAATAGCCTCGAGCAGGAGATGCTGTCACCCATTTGTTCCATTATAGCTCTAACAAACAAATGATGCACCATGTTGTTTGTAGCACAACTGGAATATCTGAGGGAAAGGAAGGAGACAACCAGAAAAAAAAACAAAACAGCATCCATGTACATGTGGGGACCTGTCTAGATGAAAGGGGTGAGGGTGACAGCAGGTATGTCATTGTAAATGAAAAGAGGACAGTGATTTTGTGGCATGCTGCTGCTCGTTGTGATGGACACATGCCTGCTGTAACGCTGGCCAGTGTTTGGCAGAATGAGGTCCGCTCTGCTGGCCTCAGCCTCTGCATACTGGTGCCGAGCCATTCGTGCTGCTTTTCGGAACAGCAAATATTGACCATGGCATCCCTGTTTTGTGGGCATCACCTGCTGTTGCTCTTTCGACTGTGTCGTAGCGTCCCAGAGACATCTGCCTGGTTAGACTCCAGACATGCTGTATGCAGGACAATTGGGTTGTCCTTTCACTTCCACATGATAGATGGCAGCCCACCAAAAGCCTGCCTGTAACCTTGAAAGTATTGCCTTAATCAAAAGCTACTGCCTCAGCATGAAAATATACCGCATAAAATACCTTCAACTGTACCTCTCTGCTCTCACTTAGAGGACTTTAGCTGCCAGTCAACTAGTACTTTAGATGACATATATGTTTGAAAAAGTGTAAAATATCAGAAAATACATTTTTCTAAAGCTACACTGTTAATCTTGGACATTTCTAGGACCTTTTTGCCCTCGACATGGAACCGTATCGCTACAGTGGCGTCAACATGACCGGGTTTCGCATACTCAACACAGAAAACTCTCAGGTGTCATCGATCATCGAGAAGTGGTCAATGGAGCGACTGCAAGCCCCGCCCAAACCAGACTCAGGCCTGCTGGATGGATTCATGACAGTAGGTTCATTTCTAATAACCTGCATTATGCTGCTCGTGCTAAAACGTGTTTATGGTCCCGTGTTGTCCATGTGGTCAATTTCCTTGAAAGCTTTTAGAATTTATTTAATTGTTTCTATAGATTTTTTCTGATCCTGTTTTGTGTAAAAGTTAGAAATGGTTCAAAATCACACTCGTGTTCACATCTGCACATTTTGGGGGATTGGAGCCGTTTTAAGATGGCAGCATTTTGCTTTGTCATTGGATTCATTTGGACAAAAGATGGCAAGTTCAAAGGGATCAAACTCCAAGGAAGATTCTGATGTTTCTAAAATGTTCACACTACCATTGATTTTGCAGCAAATGTTTTTTAAATGGAATTCTTTGGCAGTTTTTTTATAAACAACATAAATATTAGCAGCAGCAGCAAACTGTAGCGTGTTTGTTGCATCTGAGGATCAAGTTCAGCAGGAATTTCACAAAATGCACAATTGATGGTTGCGTGAAGATTCATAAAAGACCGTTCACATCAGTAATTTACTGTGGGTTTATTCAGACTGCACTGATGAACTGAAACATGTCTTTTTGACCTAATTCTAAAGTCTATTGCTGCCATTTTTAAAGTGACTACAATCTTACAGCTGTCTTTATAAATGTTATTTTTTTAAATGTTTACACCGCTATCATGTTTGAATATTTCCTGCAGGACTTGACCCTTGAATTTAGCAGAAGGGCTACAGTTTGCTAGCCCTATTTATGTGAGGCTGGCTGCGATCCATTGAAATGACTCATTCATAGGGGCGGGATCAACTAATCCCACCCACCAAATCATTACAGCATTGTGATTGGTCCAGTATGAGACTGACCACTGACCGGACCAATCAGTGGGCTGCGGCGGTTCCAATGGAGCGTGGCTAGACCAAATTCTGCAGAGCAAAACGGACGGTTTACTAGGCTAACAGTTTGCTGCTAATGGTGATATTTCTGTCTGTAAATGCCCATGCAAAGTAAAACTGACTGCAATAACATGAAATCCTGTGAAATCAAACAGACTGGAGCTGTTTTAAGATGGTAGCAATCAGCTTTGCTCAGTTAGCCGTTAGCTCACCAGTCTTACAGGATATAAGCTTTCTCTGAACTGAGACCATCCATTTGGTTGAGAGAGTAATTATTTATGACTTTTACACAGAAACACACTTCAAAACAGCTGAAAAATCCTTTTAATGTGTTAGCATATGCAAAGCTTTGTAAAAAAAAAAAGAAATATTGCGTGTGGATGTGAGTTGTCAATCATAAGCTCTGTGTTGCAGGGTTCCTGGGGTGGGTACAGGAGTAGCATAAATGCCCTCTGCATGGAGCTTTAGAGTTGGTGCTCCTGGGTCTAAATGCTCAGTAATGAGCCGGTGTGAATGGTAATAGCCGTTTATCTGCCCTCCTGCCTCTCACAACTCTCCTCTGGGAGCATGGCCAAAATATGACAATCTGTCACTGTTCGTGCAGAGGGAGGGAGCAAATTGGATGGAAATTATGGCCTTGGTTTTTTTTTATTATTATTATTTTTTTACTTTAGGATGGCGTCCAGAAAAACCCAGAAATAAGGTGATTTGAAAGTGAAAAAGGGAACGGAGCTCGTCACGGACATTCAAGGTCCCTCTCTGGCTCTGTTGTTGTAAACAGTCAATTTACTCCACCTCCCTCGCAGCACCTTCCTCTGAGACAAACACCTTTTTTTCCCCTGTCCTTTTAGCCATCCATTCTGTTTTTCTTGGCAGATTTAGGGTGTAGTAAGAGAAATCTGTGTAATGTGAGAAACGTCTTTTTCATCAAAGGCTCACAGGAAAAAGCCTTTGAAATAGACTCAGCACATGGTGTCTATTCATGTATCAATCATGTCCTTAATTCTCTTACTTATCATCAAAAATGAGCATGCTCTATCAAAGAAACAAGTGGTTTTTTTATGTCATGAATCTCCTACAATTCAGTCTAATATATTGTATTGTAAATATAGAAGTATCATATAACATTTCCTGTAAAGCAGACAAAAAATCAGTAAGGAAATTATGCATGAAGATATATTAGTACAATGCAAAAAAAAAAAGAAAAAGGTTAAGCTGCTGGATTTTTTCCCCCTACGCTGCAAACTGATGGATATTAGTGCTGAATTCTGAACTGATTTATAAGCATCGCATGAATCATTTTGTCAGATCTCACACTACATATTGACATATCTCAGTGGTCTAGAAATACTGCTCAATAATAAATAATGGGCCCAGACACAAGCGTGATAAAGTGCTTCATTAGAGTGGTTTATTTATAAGTGTGGGGGTCTTGTGTCTTTTCATTCTTCAGAGCATTCCCGCCTCAGATGATTCCATGTAATGAGTGAATAGAGACACTTCAGCGTGAACATAAAAGCACTGTCACATTAATGGTATGACAAATGCTTCGTGGAGGAGCGGCTCGGCAGGTGATTTAAAAACATATCATGGATCTATTTTGAAAAATGCACAAATTGAAAAACTTTTGACTCCTCTGCTGTGCAAACGTCTTTATTTAGCATGCAGATTGCTTGATATTTATGCTACAGCACTTTGTCTGGAGAATCCAGTTTTTATGGTGCTATTAAATTAAATGGAGGGTGGGCTGCAGCAGCCAGTGTGACCCCCCCCCACACACACACATCTCCAGCCCGCCCTCCCTCCATCCAGCCTTTTATTGCTTCTCCTGGAAGCCTTGTTCTTAGTCAGAGAAGTACAGACGCCTTGCTGGGCTCTGAACTTGTTTGCGCTCGGTGGCCAGGCAACAGTTGTGTAGCAATGGTTGCCAGGACAACCGCGCACATGTCACCTTGTGATTTCACGAGGGATTGATTGACTGAGATGGGTCAGGGAGGGGGGAGAGCGCCGGGTAGGTGATAGGGGATTGCAGGCAAGAGGGCTTTGATGACATGGAGGAGGAGAAGAAAAGGACAGGAGGGTCGGGGGGTGGGGGTTACAACTGTTGAGTCGCACGCAATGTTTTCTCACATCACAAGGCATGCGTAAATGCAGGGCAGTGTAAAATCACAGTGACACTCTGTGCCTTGGGTGAGGCCGAGTTTCGTCTCAGGCACAAACGCATCATGAGAAGTCCATCGTCAGACGAGGCGAGCTGGCAGAGATTTCTCTGACAAGGAGCACAAATTACCCCGGTTTATTTTTATCATACAGTACGTGCTGCTGATCTCTAGATAGCTGCTGTTGTTTTAGGGTATAATTACTTTAGGTTTAGGCATCCCTTGTCAAAATGATTTTAACATGTAAAAAGATGAATGTTTCAAAGAGGTGCAGGAAAATTGAATTGTTTAAATCTGGATGGATTTAATTTCTATTCAAAAATAACAATAATACATGTGTTTGGGCACCCTGCACGGTCAGTACTTCCCTTCCTGCAGCAGTTTCTATGAAATTATTGTGCCGTCTTGCAAACATCCCTCCTTAAGCCACTGTCTCACTGGATTGCTGGAGACATAAAATTGTTTTTAAAACATGCAAATGCAACACTTTTTTGTGGGATTTTTTTAAATATGGCAGGATCACATGGGATGCACATGCAGAAAAAAATGTTTTAGGGGGACAAAAGTTTGTCACTGGAGGTGGTACCCTCAAAGCACTGCTGTATGGCCTCAAGTGTGTTGTGTCCTTGAATTTAGGATCTTTTAGAGGTCAGTCTTGTATTGCTGTTGGCAGGATCGTACCCGAGATCATTAAAACAAACAGAGACACTTAGAAACAGTCCAAAAAGATATTTTAATAGAATGTTACACACACATTTCTTATCATAACATCCTGGTTCCACAACATCTGACATTAAAGAACATTTATGGTTTTACTCTTTATGTATTGAGGTGAGTCTCTGCAACCGGAGTGAACATTTCTCTTGCAAATTTTCTGAATACGCATATCTTCAAAATTCAAGAGATGCAACTGTGAGTCTCTGTGGCTCACAGGAGGTCAATCAAAAACATAAAATATGTTTTGAGACATTTTGGAAACTTTGTAATACACAATCTTTCTTCGGAGGTTGCAGCCCATAAATTCTGGCGTTTGAGAGTTTTTCTAGTTGTCTTTGATGTTCAGGCACAAAAACTGCAAGGAAAAACCTTCAGCTGAGTCCAGGAACATTGTCCTGTGTTAGAGGCCATCCTGTTTTATTTATTTTTTCACCAAATTTAGAGACGGTGAGATAGTTTCTTCCATCAAGAGAATATTCATCATATACTAACACAAAGCATCAATACACTGTCACATCTGTTTACATTTTGCATCCCTTTTTCTCACAGTAACCTAAATGTTCTTTGTCAGTCTTCATCAATTTGATAATCTTGTTTTCAAGGTGTAATATTGTTTGTGTGAAGTCATTTTTGTGTGTTATCTTCTTGTGCAGAGTTTTAGAGTGAGAATAGGGAAGGTTTTCTTCTGATGCCTCACCACTGAAGGTCAAATCGGTGACATCGTTGCAGAGATATAATTGCATCACGGTATCTGATTTTGCAAAATCTTACAAAAAAAATCACTTGCAGCATACAATGGGTCCAATTTAACTTTCTAGTAATTTCAAAAACAGCTCTCTAAAAGCTTTGCTTGGACCTCAGTGTGACCTCCACAGCTCCTGTTACCTGCTATTTTTAAAACTAAGTTATATAAGGAGGCTTTAGCTTCCACTTTTATGAGCATTCTCCTGTTTTATGTCCATCAATTATACCATTTTTCAAAATGCCAAGCTTAGAGAAGCCTATGCCTGCTGATTGCTAAGAGGTTTGAGGAGTCAGAGTATTTATAAACCTCTGAAATTAGCATCCCTTGCCCTTTTCTTACAATGACTCTGAGCAACATATAGCTCCAAAGACACACTTCAGGGACTTGCTCGAAAGCTCAAATGTATTTTGCACCACAAATATGCCAATAATGTTTAGTTTTTAGCAGCACGGGTGCTATTTTGCGGTCATCACTGTCATCCTGCAGCAAACACCGTAGGGTTCTGGTTCAGATATCAGCTGTGCACGTTGTTCTGTGGGGGGTTATTATTGCTGTGCATGCATCGTTTTTGCTCTCACAGTCCAAACACATGCATGTAAGGTGGGGTGGTTATTCTAAATCGACCTTAGGAATGACTTTGTGCGTGCATGTGCGTATTTGCATCGGTCCAGTTCAAGGAGAACCAGCTGGGTTCAAATCCAGCTCAGCACAAAACTACTACTGAATCAGATTATTATTAGTCCCATGTGTTCGTCATTACTTCCTACATCTAATGAGATATTTGGTTAGAAAGCTTTGTTGTAATTTAAATCCCAGTTAAATTAGTTAGGAATATAGTTACATTTAACTAATGGGGGGAAAACATTCCTTTTGCCCCGAAGAGACTTTAGACCCAGTTATTTTCTACCTCTGCATCATTTCATTGATGTCTACATTTCACTGAGCTGTAATTACCACCACTGAGAGCTGGATGTTCTCCAGTGTCATCAACACAATTGAAAATTCTGGTGTAATAGCTCATAAAAAATGACTCTTATTAATAGTAAGTAGCTGCTCCCTGAGCTCATATGGCACACTGCGAGAGGCATGTTAGAGTAAAACAGGCTGAAAGAAATATAAACTCAGCAAATGCTTTATCAAGCCTTATAAAGCATCTCTAACAGCTGCATTTATACCAAATACGGAAACTGTCTTCATCTTTAAGCTTTGCAGTAATAAAGTACTTTATTTTCTATTGAATAATATAATTTATAGGTATCATTTTATAGGAATGCGTGTATGAATGCTTCCCCTCCATAACTGCCTCTCTGTATGACTGTTACTGGCAGCCTGCCCTTGCCCAGTGGGAAATAAATTGCACGCAGAAGCGAACCATAGGATATGTTGTATCCGCACACTGCGAGCAGTTTCGCTAAATTTGCAGCACGCAAAAGCAGCGGTCCGCGACCACCCAGCAAATATTTGCTTTCGCCTTAATTTTAAAACACACCAAAGTCTGTTTTTGTGACCCACGCACGCTTCATTTGGGCTCAAATTGGGGACAGTGGGAGCTGTGGAAGAATAAAAACCAAAAAAAGGAAACAAAAAGAGGAAGCAGGTTTGGAGGGAAACGCTGAGGGGTAGGTAGAGAGAGAGAGAGAGAGAGAGAGAGAGGGGAAGCAAACAGAACTGCATTAATAAGCACTACTGGGAAAGGAGTGGGAGACACCCACAGTGAGAGAGCGCTGGAAAAACCTGCAAGGTGGCAGCTTTACACTTTCCTGTTTCTCATCATGTTTACATTCATACTTCTTTTTTATTTGACTATTTTTTATATTGTAGCACTGTCCTAAGTGTGAGTCTTAAGTATGCTGGGCGGAAGTTGAAAAATGTCCCATTTTCTATTTGATGGATCCTCTAAAGGGGAACACTTTGGCTCTGTGCTTTTATAGAACACAATTGCCTGGAATTTGGCAACTGAAGACACATGAATCCCAGGATGCTTCATTTATACAACATTTCAACCAAACGAGGGCCCTCGGTGTGGGTGCTGAGCCAAATTAGGTGCTCCCCAGTCGATATGATATTGAATAGACGATGCACACTGTAGTTTAGCCTGATATGAATCACTGCACAACAAAACTTTACACAAATAAAATTAGGCTCTTGGGGAAATCCTTTTATCTGCTTAAACTCGTTTCAGTTTCTATCCTGCAGCTTAAAAAATGAATAAATATTTGTACACTTATTTAGTCCTGAGCAGATGGCTTCTTGTTTAGTACACTGATTGTGGAAAATAGAAAGTTTTCCTTTTTGGAGTTTTATGTATCAAAATAGTAAAAATTGTGGGGGTTTTAGCAGGTTTTAAAATTATTCAAATCTAACCTCAAGTATAAGAAAACCCACAACAAATTCCATGAATCTTTTAGAAGCTGAGTGAGAAAAACTAAATCTACGTCATGATCCAACAGCACCACAGCATGTCTTCAGTCTCTCACATGGTTCTGGACGAGCTGTGGCCCACTCTTTTTAATATCACACAGTTCATTGGGATTTGTAGATCTACTTATGCACGGTTCTTTTAAGATCCTAACACAGCCTTTGTCTGGACTGTGACCGAACCACTGGGGGACTTTGATTCTTGCTGTTTTCAGACATTCTGTGGTAGATTTGGGATCATCGTTCTGTTTTCTGACCCAGTTTGGCCCAACCTTTTGACTCTAGAATGCTGTGATATCCAGAGGAGTTCATGGTCAAATCAATAACCTCAAGGTGCCCAAATCACCCTTCCTCCACCTCCACCGCGCTGACAGCTGCTCTGACCTCTTTGTGCTGATATGTTTTTTTTGCATCAGTCTAAAGCCACGGGTTACTGTCCTCAAGAGCTACCATTCTGCATGTTTCCTGCTCCAGCACACCTGAATCAAATTATTTATGTTAACTTCTGCAAATTAATGTTGGAGGTGTGTTGGAGCAAGAGTTTGATATCGGTTGCAGCTCATCTTTGGTCGTGAGGCTGCAAGATCTTGTGTCAGTGACGCGGTCACGCTGCACAACCAGTCCGCCAATTTAAACCCACGACCAGAGATTTTTCCTACGATGTTCTCGCAACAAAAGACTTGGTCTATGACAGGTTTTTTACTGACAGCTTTTCAATTTTTTTGCTTTTTGTTCATGAAAGATTGACCTGCTAGAATTTGTTGTGTGCTTATAGAGATCAGATCCTTTTTTATTATGTCCTGAAACCAGAAGGGGACGTTCTTTCATTTTACTGTGACTCCACACTTTAATCTGACATTATTTGCAAGAAAGTGTAAAAATGTTGCAACAAAATAGCTATAGACACACAGTAATCCAATTAGTTAGCACTGCAATCAGCTCAATAGTACATTGACATTTGTTTAATGTATTTATTTATTGTAGAGAGTAAGAGTGCTGTTTTTGATATATTATGGATGGAGCTAACAGAATGAGCTCCACACAGGTTCACGGGTTGGTTGCGTCCATTACAGCAGTGTGATCTCCCTCCCTCTGATCCCACTTGGCAGAGAAGAGAGGCTTTTAAAGACAGCAACTGTGGAGAGCAGACACTCGATGCCCTGTGCCGGGCATCACCAGCTGGGCTTGGCACAGCATCAACATTATTAGCACCGCTGCTGCCTCGGTCTATAGATGCCATTTGTGGGTGGATTGAAACACGCATAGGACGAATTTAAAAAAGATATGTCATGCTTTTTCTCTCTGCTTTGGCTCCCTTGCAGTTTACTGCAGTGTTCCATTCATTCATTATTATATTATTTTAACTCAAAGGGAGAGAATAGAATGATAAAACTAGGTTAACATGGCAAGATAATCAGATTTATAATCTCCTCCATGCTCACAGGACCTTACTCAATTGTAACACTAGCAAGCACCTACTGATGTTCTATAGTGCAATAAAAACCTGTGCAATCAGGGGCTAGGACCATCATCAGATCGGTATCGTACAATCAGCCCCTGGAGGTTAATGCAGCCGGCAGAAGGAGCCGTGGGTTATAGGCTCACCTTTGGGCTCACAGATATTGGCTCGCCTTTGGATATCTTGACATGCTATTATCCTTCCAGGAGCAGGCAATCCACTTTCGTGCACATTTTTTAAATTGTATTTAAACATTTTTTTTGCTGTAGAGAGAATATATATATTTATAGAATCAATGCATGAATGGAAATGCAAGATTTCGTATTCAGCGCTGTTGGTGCAATGTTTTATATTTACCACAAATTAAAAATAATCATGCTCTCATTTGGAATTAGCAATTAAAAAAAAATTTTCATGTGTAATTTTTTTTTTTTTACATGGATGCTCTTTTTCAGCTCTGGTATTCTGGAAAGACTCCTGCAAAACGTTCACGGTTTGGCAGTAACCCTGATGTAATTAACGCTGCCGGTACTGTTTACACTATGAATTAAGTTGGGACTCCCTCCACACTGCTTACATCCTCCCTCCTCTTCTCTGTTGTCTCCTGTTCTCTGGCCACCAGCTCACCAGATGGTAGAATTCAAAGGACTTTAGTCCTTCAGCAATCCTCCTCGTCACTCTGCAGAGTCCAGGTCTCGCTCCTTGTTGTCTTGTGTGAAGATTTTAACTCTTAAGTGACTCAGTTTAATAGTCATTCTTTCTCAGGCCTGTTTATAGCATTTTTGCAACTTTGGAAAATGTTTAAATCCTGAATGGAGACACTGAATATAACAATGAAGACAGGCTATCATGTTAAGCAGCTATTAAATCAGATGTAGGTTACTCAGCATGACATTTATGATGGTGGGCTCTGAACTGGACCGTGCTGCCAGCAGCATGTTGTTGCCTGAGGCGTCTGCTGGGACGCCACGGCTCTGAGCAATCACAGCATCTTTTGTCAGACTCAATGAAATGGTTAGGCACCACATCATGTTTGATGGAATAATAATTTGAGACATGTTTAACCGTGCTAGTGGCTTGGCTGTGAAGGCAGCAGTGGAAGTGCGTCACTAGGTTTCCCCACCACTGTGTGGCTTTGAGTGTACATTTTTTATTTCCTGTCCAGTTACTTGACCTTTCTTCTTTGCAATAATCTTAAAGCTACAGCAGCGTTTTGCTGCTATTCAAGCAAAAACTAAATAGAAACATATTTAATGGGAAAACTTATTGAGTTCATTTTTTTAACTTGACACATTTTCATGTTTATACAATATTTTTTACACGTTCTGAAAATGACATTTCTATACCTAATATTTACTCTAGATCTAGTGTAGTAATGTGATATTTAGTTTGACAAACACATTTATTGTTCAAACAAGATCATCTTTATTGTTTGAACAGAAGTCTTTTTGTTAGAACATCATTACTGGGTAATTGGTTTGTTTATTTATGTAGCACATCCATCACAAAACATCAAAATGAAAATATGATTCAAAGAAAAAAGAATAAGGATAATTCAAAACAAACAAAGATTATAAAAACAAATAAATAAAGATGGTTTAAAATTAAAAAGCTATTTTTTTTTAATAATCAGGTCTGGAACTCAAACACAATCATTTAGATGTTTTAACAATATGCTGGAGGTGTTGTGTCCAAAGTGTCCTCCCATTGAGATGTGTTCCCTTAACATTTAAAAAAGAGTAAAAGTCATCGTGTTTGTTGGAGCATTTCTACACATTTACGGCAGACTTTTTTTAAGTTGATGCACCTAAACCAGGTATTCAGTTACAAAGTGGGAAGGGCCACATGTCACTCTCTGGAGAGGGCTGGGGGTGGGGGGTTACTCGCGCCGATTTGCGGCGTTTTATTACACAAGGACAGCTCATCAAGCAGAGAGTTGATTAAATGTTTAAACTACATTTATTTTCAAGCTGTGAAAGCAGTAGTTTGTCATATTTGAAATATAAATGTAATCTAAAATCCAAGTTCTTAAATGTTTTCTTCTCTAAAAGCCTGAAAAAACCCTTCGACTTACATTAAAGCTGCTTTTTTTCCCCCCTAAAGAAGACTGTGTCCTATAGAGAAAGCAACCTGGGAGGCCTGGGTTCAAATCCCGCCAGTGTCTATCTTTAGCTGATAAAACGTTATTGCTTGGGGGCGCGTCGTGAGACAGAAATCTGTGGGTCGTTGGCCGGATTTGACCCACGGGTCGCCTATTGAGTATGAACTAAACTTTGAAACAAGCAAATATTTTGTATTAGACACTAAACTCAGTTTTTAAATCAGATTGACAAACTGTTCTCATCTTTTGGCCTCTGACATCACATAAGATGTTGATTTCAACTTGTGTTGACCCTAATGTGTTCTGCTCTATCTGGTTTAAATATTTTTTAGATGGTTTTACACTTTTTTCATATTTATCTTTTTTATTCTACTTGCTTTTTTAAGGTATGTGATACTGGCAGGTTTAATTATGTATTTTTTAGTATTTAATGCCTTATAAATAAAGTTAGATTGGATTGGAGGATGGAGTTTAGCTGGGACACAGATTTCAAAGAGGAGCACTAAATAAATATTGTTTGAATGCTAAAGATTTACAGTCAAACAAAAAAAAAATCACATTTTTTACACTGTAACTACATCTTATCACGTTATCACAATATAAAAGTGTTATAGTGATATTGTGTGAAGTTTTTGGTTAGAATGTGATAAATCTGTTTATTGTAAGAACATGAAAACACTTTGTTTTGGCGTGAAAATACATTATAAGAGCATAAAAATATGAAGGAAAAACATTGACAACTTGTGCACGTGAGATACTATCTGGTGCATTTTTGTGCACAAAATCACAAATGATTCCAGAAACCATCACAAAGTTTTCCTGGTTGTTTTGAGCAAACAGGAGAAGGTTTGTTTGAGCTGCTTCACCCTTTGCAGACCAACTGCTTCAAAATTTAACAAAGGTATTAAATCTCTTTGCTTTTACTTTAGAAAGTTAAAATTAAATCTACCGACAAGGCAGGGCGAAGAAAACCACCACAGTTTGAGATTACAGTTGGAGAATGTTATTCCTCAAACAAAAAGATCATTTAGACAAAGACAAAAGTGCACGGCGTGATCGAGAGTGAGGCGCTCACATCAATAACCCCTTTGTCACTTTTTGATATTTAATAATAGCGCAGCAGTACTCAATCAGTCTATATGAACATACATCAAACAGATTCCTGTCAAAACTCCCAGAGGAACCTTTTAAAAGAAAAAAATCCGCAATGCAACCCTTTATCCTTCATTAAAGTGTCCTTAAATCTACAACGAAGCAGCGAATGTGCTGTCACATAAATCCTGTCATCATCGAGGAATGTATCACCAAGGGGTCCTCGTCGGAAGAACAAAGTCTTCCCTCTTTGTGACTAATTTTTTTTTATTTTTAAAAAATGCATCCGGGCACATCTGTCGCCTCGGTCATGTGGAAAAGAAAAATGAGATGGGGATTATACCTCTAATAGACAAAAGAGCAAATAAAACATTCACAAACTCAGAGGAAATCATGGTGCTGTGGAATACAGTAAGAAGCAGCTGTGGATCGCAGCGGCTCCACAGAGAGAGAGAGAGAGAGAGAGAGAGGAGGAGATGGGGACGATGGGAGGAGGAACCCCAACAGACCAGATTTAATCAGAACCACAGACAGAGTGGGAAAAGTCACAGGTGGAGAGAAAGACGCCTGAATCACAGTCACTCAAGGGCTTTTTTTCTCACCAAAGTGATCTGACGCTACCTGTTCTCCCTTTTTTTTTTCACTATAGGAGACCCGAAACAGCCATAATATGCCCCATAAATCACTTCTATCACATTTCAGTGTTTTTCAACCTTCATCTTTTCGTTGTCCTGCTAGGACTCTGTCAGTGCGGTGACTCAGATTTCTCACCCAGGGTGCCTTTGTCTCGCATCAGTGCCATAAAATACACAAGTGAGCTTAAGTTTTTTATCTCAAAAGTAGAAAACTTTCTTCAAAATTAAACAGTAGCATAATTAAAAAAGGCTGCTGCTATAAATTTCAGATTTTAGTTGCTGAAATATAATAAAACCTTCATTAAATAACTTGCTCAGATGCCATAAGTGGGTTTTTTCTGATGCATTTGGCCGTTGTGCAGGTAATGTCACAATAAAGCTCATAATTTGCACAAAAAATACAGCCAGAGCCTCAGTCCTCATTATACCGTTGTTACCGTGCAGCGTTCAGTCTATATTGCATTCAACGGCTGTGGGGAAAATAATGCAGCACTTATGCAAAAATAGCAACATGATGGTGTCCATGACCTCAAATATGGGTCTGTTTGTTTATGCAAAACAAATAACATCAGGGGAATCATTATGTAACAACATTACCTCCAAGTAATGGCCGAAATGTACCAGCAGCTGTCTGCCCTCATCCCAAAGTGAGTCTTCAACGTTTAGCATGTGGCTGAACAACCTGAACTCAACCCATAATGACAAGAGAGGCGCTGCTGCTACCTGGCCAGCTTTAAGATTAAATGAATCCATAATTTCTGCTAAGTGTGATATTATTCAGGCTGCTATTAATCTCCCCTGAGAACTCGCCAGTTTCTGAGGAGTGTTTTACTTATTCAGCTTCAAGCTAATATTGCATGGAAGGTGCATTTAAATTGGAAGCTGTTCAGAAAATAAGGATTTACTTACAAAACCATAGATACTCAAACCCTCTGAGGCTAGAAGTAATGAAATTAAGTCATAGTTTCAGTTAACCTTAAAAACACTGATTTAAAGAGCTCATCAGCAGCTAAACTGTCTGAAGGAAACATGTCCTGTTTTCTACCAATGTGTGAGAAAAACAAATGGCTAAAATCTAAAAAAAAAACGTGGAGATGTTTGAATAAAAAGTTATAAATGTAATTATTAATACTTTACATTATTATTATTATTATTATGCAAACAGAACAATTTACACTGACATCAATTTTGCATTGCATGTGTTATTTTGGCAGAAATTATGTTAGATTTATACAAAATAAACATGAAACTGCAAGTAAATAACTATGTAATTCAAAATTTATAAATAAAGCTCTCATGAAAAGCAGCAAAAGTTAGAAGACTGGGGCCATTTCAAGCTGGTAGCCGAGCTCTGACTGGCCCATTAGCTCAGTAATCCTGTTGGACTGTTTCTCCAAACACATTCCAAAAAAGAATCAATTATAGGGCTGTGTTTAATGGGAATGTACCAGTAAGAGATGCCTCTGTTTCCCTACCAGAGAACTTCTTCAATCAGTTCCAAACCAACCTCTCTTTAAAGCTTAATATGTCCTTAATCATGGCATTAAATATCCACCGTTCCACTAAAACGCCTTATCTCTCCCCATAAAGTTAGCCAAATACTTCCTCAAAGGGAATTATTGCACTTTAAGGCACGTCTGCATTGGCTTCACTTGTCAGAGCCGGTGGCCGCGTTCCATCTTTTCTCCAGTCTGCGGTCTGTTTCAGTGTCATCTGCGCCTAATCCCAGACTGACTTCTAAATGTTGAGATCAGAGCTGCGTACGACCCCTTCCATCTGTTTCCAGACTACCACTGAGCATAACAGTTATTTTTTGACCCTGACTGTAAGTTTAGTTTTGTCGAGCTGAGTGAACGCAGGACCAATCAGACGCCTCCCTCATGGCTTTTCATCTCTGCCTCGTTATTATAGATAATAACATAACAGATGGCTTCCCGCTCTGCATCGGGCAGATAGAGTCCAGCTCTCATCAGGCAAAAACACATCAATCAAATACAATGATTGTTTTCATAAACAGTTGTTAGTAATGCGATTATACGTATTCTAAGTGAATCCACTTTTATTTATACGATGTATTGTCATCTCTCAGTCCCTTAGGAAGTCAACACTGATCACTTTCAGTCATTTTCCGGGATTCTATTAGAACTAACAAGGATTTAACTAATAAATATGTATTTAAAAAGTAACAAGAGAAAAAAGAAGCTGAATTTGTGACTTTAATACTTTCACCGTCAGCTCAGTGAAGCTGCACAAATCCATGAAATGGATAATTAGCTCCCTCTTCAATCAAATCATCAAACCCCATGGGTCTGTCTGTAATCTGAGGGCAGAGTGACTTCAGCTCCAATAAAACAAAGACTTTCCATCTCTCCCGCTGACACTGTGACTCCGACGCTGGTGGCAACGCCGCTGGGATGTGTTTTTGTCTCTGCGTGGTAGTTTGTGTGCTGCTGTTGTTGCTCTGCGCCTTGTAGCTGCAGCCCAGTGATGCATGGTGAATAATAGGTTCATGCTAATCACATTAGCATTTATAATATGCATATGATATGTATAAACAGTGGCGCACGTAAGCACCGGCAGCACATGTCCGTCACCGGTCGGGCTGTTGTGTGTGTGTGTTTATATTATTTAGAGGGAAAAGCCTGGAAGTGTGCAGCTGTCTGGAAGGAGGTGAGAGGAGACGGAGAGATGTTGTTTTTCAGGGTGCTACATTATCATATAGAATTATGCACAGATGGAGTGTTGGAGTGAATACTTATGCAGCAGAAAGGAATATATTTGTATAAACACACACACATACACACATATGCTTTAGTGGAGTGAGGCTCACCTGTTCTAAATGAGGGAACTGCATGCAACGGCGACAAATGAGGCGCGCCTCGAGGACGCTTGGAAGTTAGGGTTTGTTATCATGTTTTTAATTTGTGTGTATGTGGTGCACGCACATCTCGCTAATTGCATGTGAGTTCGTATTTGCATGCTCTTCTCGTGTTTTTTAGAGGAAGAGACTGCAAAGAACAAAGATATCGAGTTGGTAAAAGGAGGGAAATGGTTTTCTGGACTGCTGTATTTACTGAAGCGCTTCCAGATGGCCATGTGGGTGTCTTAAAGCTAAAGAGAGGAAAGGTTTTGGACATCTTCTTTGAAACCTTTTCCCCTCTCTGCTTGAGTGTCCCAAAGGTGCAGAATTGATTCCACTTAAAGCACTTAAAACACCCCACGGGACCTTTGCCTGGCTCTGTAATAAATATCAAGATCGCTCTTGGATTGTTTTTAAATTGAATGCAATCTGCCAGAGCCGAGAGCCATCATTTCATATTTTTCCCCACTGATCTTTTCCTTCCACTTGATGCCAGCCCCATTCTGTTCTGAGCATACCGGGATTTTGAGCAACTGTTCTGCTCCAAAGCAGGAAAAAAAATGCAAAAAAAGGATCAATCTTTGCCTCATAAATAATTTGAATTCAACAATATTTGTTAGATTGCAGCCATGCATGGTTAAAAGGCGTTTCTAGGTGAGTCAGAATGGATGAGAATGGTATAAATCAGTCAAAGAAAGAGGAAGATGGAGGAATTAGTGGATTATTTTGGCAGCGGAGTCCAAACACAGCAGCCCACAGATCTGTGTTTATACTGCGCCACAGCCCTGTATCCTGTTCTCAAATACACTGATGTGTCTGATCAATCTTTATGTGACCATAAACAAAGCACTGTCTCTTGCATTGCTCACATAAAACATTTTTACACTGCTGCTAACAAACTGTCACCGTTAAACGAGACGAGGCTTTTTCTAAGTGCTCTGAAACACGACGCATACATGACTCATCATAAAAGCACCAACCTGAGCTGGTTTCTCTCTCCTTTTTTTTCTCCACGTTTGCTCTTCTAGCAAATGCACCTCTTTTCTAACAATTTGTTTTAAGTAATTTATGCTAACAATGCATCAAGTGTCTGTGTCAGTGTGAAAGGGTTCACTTGTGGTAATTTGCATCTCCATTTGGCTGAACGTGGCGAAATTCAGCTCAGTATTTAGCTGTTCAGCGTGCACACTATGTCTGGCTGCTCTGATTGGAGCATTTTGGCTGCAGGGATTTTTTTCTAAGTGTCCAAATGATGGTTGTTGTTTCTTTTTAATTGTTTAGCTCTAATAAGCCTAACGTAATGCAGGAAATGATCTTTTTGGTGCATATCCAGGAGGAGATGGTCTGCAGGTTTCTGCAGGCTTTAGATGATTTTCTGATGCAACACCTGATCCAAATGGTTAAATCACCCTCAGCATATGCAGAAACCTGTTAATTACCGATTCATTTGAATCATTAAAGCAGAGAAGCACATGCAGGATAGTGGCCCTCGAGGACTGGATTTGGTCACCACAGCTGTGGGGGATTGAGATTTTTCCAATTTCTTACAGCAGATTGGGATCAGTGCCTCAGGCCAGGTTTTGTGGAGCAGTCTGGGAGTTGTTTTTTTTAGGTGGGGGGGCTTTGCCTTGGGGCAGCGCAACAGTGTAAAGATAGGTGGTACATGTCCAAGGACAACATTAACACCAAGACCCAAAAAGAGATCAATGTTCGGCTTTAGCAGTTCTAATGTTTTGCTTGATCACTTTTTATTTAACTGAGTCCATAAAATACAATCCACAGAGAGAATTCTCTCCTGTTTCAGTGTGCATTGGTTTAAATGTACTTTAACAATCAATATCTTGACAAACATTTCCATGACCAGAGCATTAAATTAGTCTTTTTTTCCTGTTTTATGATGTGAAGGCCAACTTAAATAAAACTAAAGCTTTTCACGCTCTTTGTTTTCTCTGCATAGTAAAACCCAGCACAGTGCAAGTTAAAGTTTGTCTTTCAAGCTCTCATGAAACGAATTGTCAGCCTGCTGTCACGTATCAAGGCTGCGCTAAAAGCAATCCAGCTGGATTTTACACTCGGGCATATTTCTGTATCAAAAGTAAACTAAATATAAACTTCCAAGCTGAACCTTCAGACTGTTTCTGTTTTTAACACAAAGAAAGCTGTCAAATATTTACTCCCAGAAGTGTCTTTTCTTCTTTTTTTTTACAGAATATATTTAGAGAGGTGTGCTGATTAAATGGGAATCTATGGCATACAGTAGTTAGAATCAGAATATGAGGCTGACTTTTTTTAAAGGTCAAGATTGACTGAGAAAACCTTGTCAAGCAAACAATATATATTTAAAGGAGTGTATAGAAATTATTTTTAATTAAATTACATGAATTCTATGTACTGTTTGGTTTTTTAAACATTTATATAAACTGATTATTAACTTAAATAACTTAGGTTGACTCAATAATGGGAAAATGGAACATAAACATTCATTTTATTGGAGAATATATTGTTTGCAGCCTGACTATGCATAAAAACTCTGCTCTGTTCTAGAAATAGAGTTTTGAAATGAGAGACTCGTCTCCTAATCAGTTTTTGTCACGATCCCCACACATTTATTGACATACTGCTGGGAGAGGAGATATGGCCCTATAGCCGTTTCCCAGGAAAGCAGAAGGGGGATAAAAGAGTGCAGAGATGTCTCACGTTCTCTGATCTGCTGCTGCCTTTGACAAAGCACAGGAGAGTTGAGGGACAGGCTAAAAATGCCGCTTTCCATCACCGCAGCCACACATGAGCTCCATCTCCTCTTTTCTACCCTTCAATTTGATCCAATTCTCCTCTTTTCTCACTGCTGGATGTAAGATTCATTTCACTAATTGGTTTATTATCATTAAAAAAGGCTTGAATAAACAGCACATAGAGCGTTTTTTTGCTGAATATATGAAATGGATGCCATAGGCAACAAATCTCTGGCAGCAAAGACATCCACAAAGACCCTATACAGTAGCAGCGGATGCTTTGTGGTCCTAAAGTAGTTTTTTATGCTGCCTTCCAGGTCGGTCATCCAGGAGTTGTCAAATACGATCATCGTAGTGTATTTCAGCCAGTGTGGGCCCGTGGAAAAAAGGATCTGAGCTGAGCTGTAATGTGTTGACCTGAGTAAATGCAGAGTGTCTCAAACTGTGTGGACAGACGGCATGAAGGGAATTCATGTGTGCCCGCTGGAGCGGTTAAGATAAATCTCAGCATGCCAGAGAGAGGAATTTGGGCCTGAGCATTAACTCCCTTTGATGACTTATTTCTGGGGTTATATAGAAGCTATCGTGGATGTTGTTTTTTTTTTTGTCCTTTTCTTTTTTTCCATGCGGTGTAACGTGTATCCCGGCTGCTGTCGGTGCTCTGTACCTGCATATAGGGTGGGCCTGGGCTCTTTGGTTGTCTGTTTTGCAGCCTTTCTCTTTGGGAAACAGGCGTACCCTTCAAGAACCATTAGTCTTCACAATGACAGCCCATCCTTCCACTGAAAACGTCTCTGGCAGAGGTTTCTGCAAGTCGGATATTTTTACTAACAGGCTGAGACACCTTGGCAGGGCCTTTTTATATCTAAGAATAATCCTAATTTAAGTGAAACAAATACTCAGAATTATTGAAATATTCTCTTGTCTTCCTCTGCAGGTATAAGAAGAAAGAAAGGTCATGTGAACAGAGGTGTATGGAAAGTTATTTATGTATTTATTTGATGTCCCTCATATCAAGCGTCATTTTACTCTACAGTATTATGCAACTACGGTGTAGTTGTTGCTGCACTAGTTTATTAAAACTGTCAGTAGTGAGATATTTCTCCTGACTAGTTGGAACTAAAGTTGTACTAGTTAGCTGAAGTGATGCAACATGAGTCAGCTATCTTAGGTCAACTAATTGGTTTTAATGGGTTGACAAGAACTGGACCAAACTATTAGACAACTGCCTTAAACAACTCAACTAGGAAGCATAAAAACTCTTATGTTCACTAGTCCAGTGGTTCCCAAACTGGAGGGTGCGCCCCCTAGGGGGAACATGGTGTAATTGCAGGGGGCGTGGGATGAACTTTTTTTATTACTAAAGTTGAATGCTAGGACACTGCTAGCATAATGAACAGGTATTTGATGGGGCAACGCAAAAAACACAAAGATCTGCAGAAACAAGCAGGCTCACACCATAAAATGAGATTAAAGCCACATTGTAGATTATTTCATCAAGAGAGCAGTTTTTGAATCTAACATTCTACAACTCCTCCCCAAAACACCTCAACACACACATGCGGTTGCGTGCGCGCGCGTGCACATGGTGCATTATGTTGCTGGGCATAAACTGTGCAGCTCAAACTGTAGGGTTTAATCACTCACAGTTCACAAATCATATTCCAACACTACGAGGATCTGATGAGCCCTGTCTGTCCCTGCTGCTTCTGATACTTAGCTCTGTTAGCAGCGAGCTGCTGCTGGACTCTGAAGCTGAACATGACTTGGCCCTGGTTGAACTTTCTGACCAAAATAAACGCATATCCTTGGCAAGCCTTGCCATTCTGTGAGGTGAAAGGTTTAAAAATACAAATAAATCCGTCATTAGCCGGGGAATGAATACGTTTTTAGTAGAAATTAGCTCCGTCTCCTCCAACGGCTGAGAGGTAAACGGAGAAACACACAGAGCGTCCTGTATGAGAGCGCCCCCTACTGCTACAGGTTTACTCGAAGCACATGCACGTTGAGAGAAAGCAGACAATGCAGAAATTTGAATTTTATTGGCTAAAAATGTTTGGCGGCCAGAAAGAATGCAAAAGGGTCTATAGGAGGAAGGAGGGTCTTTATATCATTCAAAACATTTAGAAAACTTTTATACATAGAAAAATAATCCACCTAGCTGCTTTAAATTTAGTCATTTTTGTAAAAAAAATAAACCTTTACTTTTTTTTTTTCATTCTCTCAGGGAGTTGTTCATGTTTTAAAACCCATTTTGCACAGATGCATTTTTTGACATTTATATTGAGCTGTAACAGTGGTTTGTTTTTTGTTTTTTAAGAAAAGGCAAAGAAAACATTGTGTAAAATCAAGGGGGAGGGGGCAGAAGAAAAGGTTAGGGAACCACTGCACTAGTCAATGCAAAGTCTGCCTACTTGTTCACTGTAGACACGTAAAGCCTAGTGAGCATTCTGAGCCTAACCAGTAAACTAGTATGATCAATACTAGGCTCACTAGATGTCCTGGAAATCTTTTTAATTTTAAGAGTGAACTAGATCATATTGAAAGTACAGTAATTGACTAGTGAGCCATCTGGGTCTAAAGTCGACCTAGGACCAATCACTAATAGGCTAGTAAGGAAAATTGGTTTTGACTGGTTAACATGTACAGGCCTTTGGTACCTATTTCTACTAGTTAGGTCTAGTGGTCTATTTGTGCATGAAAAAGTAGACTAGTTGAGACTAGTGGAGTATGTTTGGACAAAATATGTCACTATTGAGAGAAAAGTGTTACTAGTAAATATTTTAGATCAGTAAGTGCAACAATTTGTCAAACTACTGTGACCAAATGTCCAACTAATGCAATGTAAAGTGAATGTATTTTGTATTTCAAGGGCATTGAATGAATACATAAATGGCTTGCCGTCAAGAGTCAACAGGTCTTATGAAAGCACCTGATAATCTCACCTCTCTGCTTGCAGACGGATGCAGCGCTGATGTATGACGCCGTGCACGTGGTGGCGGTGGCAGTGCAGCAGTCACAGCAGATCACCGTCAGCTCTCTGCAGTGTAATCGCCACAAGCCATGGCGCTTTGGAAGCCGTTTCATAAACCTTATCAAAGAGGTATGACGCTATCACCTATAGATGCGCTGAACTCCGCAGCTCTGGTTTTCCTCCATTTTGCCGAGTGCAGTCACAGGTTTACAAAGCATCTTCTCCTGCATCGCTGCTGTTCTTTTGCTGAACAGTTTTAATGCTGTTTCTTTTTAAAGCAAACATCCCTTCATTGCCGTCTCTCGCGGTGATCGTCATTATCAAACGCGCGCCTCAAACGAGGCTAACCTTGACACTCTCAAAAATCTTTCTGAAAATGGAATCTTAAGGAGAGAAGAAGAAAAAACAACCTGCTTTATCTGCAGTATCTACAATTATTTTTGTTTCATTCTCTTTCCCCCCACATTTTCTCTGCGCTTATCTCCTCCTGTGTTTATATCAAAGCCTCAGTGTGTCTCCTTAACTCCAGTCAGGGTCAGCCATTTGCTTTGTACTACAAAGCTCTTTCATTCTGTGGATGGTATCATCGCAGGTAATTTTCAGAATGAGCCATTGTTGTAGCCGGTGCCCCCCACCACCACCACCACCCCAGCACACACCTCCCCTCCTCCTGCGTCTGCCGCGGCTCTCCACGCCCGTCTGTTCCTCCGATGGCTTTGATGTTAAACTTCAAGCCCAATGAACCACATGCATAATGAACTCTTACCTGTCAAAGCTGCTTCTGTTCTTGCTGCTTTATTGTTTCTTGTTATGTTGCAGAGACAGACAGTGAAGCGAGAGCTATTTGGAATTAATAATCGGGGAAATAAAATATACTTAATTTAGAAAAGTTGTGTTGAAATAGTTGAGAACATTAAAGCTGGTGAATGTTATAGTTATGGGGTGCGTTTGTTTATTTCTTGGGGTTGTTTCTAGGCTCACTGGGATGGTTTGACAGGACGAGTCCTCTTCAACAAAACCAACGGACTGAGAACGGATTTCGATCTGGATGTCATCAGTCTGAAGGAGGAAGGCCTGGAAAAGGTGTGTCACTCATTGCAACAGCTGACACTCGGTGATGTCTAAACCTCGAGATGAAAAATGTTCTCGATGCTTTGAAGTGCTCAATTCCCCCCTCGCGGTCTCGACAGGTGATACAAACTTGACATTAAATTGTTTCAACAGATTGGAACATGGGATCCTCCCAGTGGTCTAAATATGACAGAGACTCACAAAAGCAAGACATCCAACATCACTGACTCTCTGGCTAACAAATCCCTGCGTGTTTCCACCATACTGGTAGACGAGGCCAAAAAACCTAACAACATATCAAATACAAAACACAAGGCTTTCTATGTGCCTACACCAGCTGTTTCCCCCCCTACAGGAGGAGCCATATGTGATGTTCAAGAAGTCTGACAAGCCTTTGTATGGGAACGATCGCTTTGAGGGATACTGCATCGACCTGCTGAGGGAACTGTCCGCCATCCTGGGGTTCCGATACGAGGTGCGATTGGTGGAAGACGGGAAGTACGGAGCGCTGGATGAGAGCACGGGCCAGTGGAACGGCATGGTGCGGGAGCTCATGGACCATGTGAGTCAACTGTTGCCAGGGTTAAGAAAATAGGAATAATATTTCATTCCTACTGAGGAATCTCGTGTTTTTCTTCTCATCTGAAGCCAGAGCTCGTGTTCGAATGTCTCAAGTGATTTCAGTGAAATAACTCATGATAGCTCTTACTTTCTGTCGTCCACTGTACTATTTTTATAATCTCCATCATTTGAGCCAAAGATTTAAGGCCTAAAGCAGAGAAAAGACTTGTATCTGTATAAATTATAAAGTGACTTTTTGTCTTACCTGCTAAGGTATGCAAAAATAAAATCAAACCTGCAAAAATCAAAGAAAGCCTTGAGCACAAACTTTAAAATAAAACGAGGGTTAAATCAATACACACTCTTACTCTGGAAGATGAAAACATTTCTTAGAAGGATTATGCAAAAATAGACCTGAGCAAGTGCTTAGCAGCACAAAGAGCTAATGCTATGCTCAGAGGGGACGTGGGGTTAATTTGTCACAGATTAATTTAACACAAAGATTGTTGCCTCTGTGACTCACCTTTGGCTCCACATAAGAGGGATCAGACACATAACCTGTAATTTCCAGAAAAGATCAGCCTCCTACCTGCTCTTCCAGATGGAGTGAAAGCCTGTTCTTCTCCGTGTCACGACTCTCCCTCCTGTACATGTTGACGAGCTCAGCTCTCAAAATAAATCAGATGAGAATGTTATCATTTTATTGACTGATGGGTCTTTTCTGCATGTGTGTACGACGAAACATGCATGAACAGGTGTTTGTCACTGTGGTTCATGGTGACGGGCGACTGGCTCTCATTGGAGCAATCGAGTGTGGAAAATTGATGGTCGGACATTAATTGATTACTTTCTCTTACTGGTGAACTCAAATGTCCAATCCCCTTTCTCGCCGCAGAAAGCCGACCTTGCTGTTGCTCCTTTGGCCATCACCTACGTCAGGGAGAAGGTCATCGACTTCTCAAAGCCCTTCATGACTCTGGGGATAAGTATTCTGTACCGCAAGCCCAACGGCACCAACCCTGGGGTCTTCTCCTTCCTCAACCCCCTGTCGCCCGATATCTGGATGTATATTCTGCTGGCTTGCTTGGGTGTCAGTTGTGTGCTGTTTGTCATAGCCAGGTAACATGCCAACCCCACCACTCATTTTCTTCATCCCTACTTCTGGTTGTTTTGATCACTTAAGGAGAAAATATCCAATTATTGCTTTGTTTTAATAGTTAAGGAGCAAAAACTCAAATTTACCAAAGGAAAAACATTATTGTGTTTTCTTTATTAGCTTCTATTAAATCAAGTTTTTTGCTTTTCCTACAAGCAACAACAACAGGAAGATGCTGCTATTAAAGCAAGTCTCTCACTGGGCTGCAACTGTTGGTGACGAATTGTAAATGGCATTCACCACAGAGTATCTAAAGTGTTTCAAAAATCTCTGCAATGGTTCCTCAATTTCCTCAGATTCCTGTTGCTGGAATTTTTAACAAGTTCAAAAGATTCATGCAACAAATTTACTCTCAAAATAGTCAGATTCACTCCTTGTGTTTGGAACTCAGAGTCAGAAAACATGAGAAAACTTTGGGAAAGTTTGGCGCCCAAAATGTGAATAAAATAAGTGTAAATTCCGAACAAACTGAAACATAATTTTACAAAAATCATTACTAAATTTCTTTGCAATCACACCAAATTCCCCATGTGATGTGGCCATAAATAAAGCTACTTATAAAAGTGTTATTCAACAGAAAAATTGCACGTTTTGTTTTGCAATCTTGTATCTCCAGTTGCCAGCAGTTGCAGTGAGAGACTGGGCTTTTATCTCCTAATCAACTCTACGAAATACAGATCTCATACTATCTGAATGAACCTCACCCTTTTGAATCCCCGATGCATGACTGATGCGGTGTGATGTGTGTTAACCCCAGGGCTCCTCTCCTTTCATCCTGAGAGGGTTGGGTTTAATGCACATTTCAGCCAATGTTACCTGCAAAATGAGCACACCAGAGCAAAGCAGCAACTGTCACCTAAGTTAGTTCAGAATATGCAAATTAGGCCTCTTTGTTTCTACGGTTGGTAAGTAACTCGCATGAAATTATTTCAGCTCTAAAAAAAACATTACCGTAATGCATCTAATAAATAACAATGTTCTCGTTTGCATGCTGATGCTAAGCCCTTTATTTATTTTTTTAGTTACAGAACACCGTATCAATCACATAAGTGGGCCTCGTTGTCACAATGGAGCCAAAAATATGCAGTCAAATTTGAAAATACAGTGTTCTCTACAGTTCGCTGAGCCAGTTCTCTCATAATTGTTGTATTGATTGCACAGCCAACGATTGATTAAGCAATCCCCCAAATGCTGGGTATATTATTTTCTTTAATCCCCTGCAAATAGAGTGAGCAAAGTGAGCTTATGAAGTCCCAGTTTTGCACAATAAAACACCAAACACCTCAATCTCACTGGGGATTCGTGTCTCCGAGCTGCTTCACACACACACACACACACACACACACACACACACACACATTGCATCTTCATCTCATTTCAAGCTCCGCGGAAATACATTTCACTCAGTGGTTTCTTCCAGCACCGTTTGTGGCTGAATTGATTTCTCTTTGTTTGCGAAACAATTGGTATTCTCTCAGATGACAAAACAGTTCCAGTGCACAGTGACCACCTAAATAGAAAAATTGATTATTTAAACTGCTTTATTGCATGTATACATGGCTTACAGTTTTTGTAGCCTCAGTTCTAGATGCCTGTATTTTTTTTTTTTTTTTTTTAGAACCCGCCAACAAAGCCTCTTCACTTTGCGTGAGATGAGAAAGAGAGCAGATCTATAAATCCAGGCTGAGAAAATGAATCCAGAAAGTTAATGGGATGAGGGTGTGTTTTGTGGTATTATTGTCAGGACAGGTGAAGGGGAGGAGGAGGGACGGGATGGAGGAGAGAGAAAGGGAAGAGGGAAAAGTCCTTTTAAAATTCAGCGTACAATTCTACACGTCCCCTGAGCTCATTGTAAGGAGGTGACCTTACGCCTGCATGTTCCACTTCTCCTTCTTTTCCCAGCGATTGGCGTGCAGGACACGGCTTGCAGGAATACAGGCCAGCCACAGGCAAAGGTCGTACAGAGGAGCCATCAGGCCTGGTGCGCACAGAATACACATGTAGACGCCGCGAGGAACAAAACACAATCCAATCAAGTGCACATTATATAGATCTGCACCCGCAACCTTGCAGTCTGCATACATCTTGTGTCGCCCTCAATCTGCCTCAGGCTGCGGCTTCGCATTATATGTAATGACTGCAAACGACCACAAAAGCGCTTGACTCTGAGATGGATTTGATGGGGCCAACGCAAACACACACGCCGCTGCAACAGACACATGCACGCATGCACGGCCATAAAGCCTTTTTGAAAAAACATTCACACCCCAACGATTTGATGTATACAAGAATAAACAGCAGAAAAAACATCCATTCGCACAAGCTGCATTCCACTCAGCTCCACAAGGCCGTCGTGCCATTACAGTTGCCTGTGGTTCCAAGGAGACGGGGCTCATTGGCATTCCAGTAAATCGGGCATCCTGATGGTGTTGACAGGAAGAATTATAGTGTGTCATCACCGCCATGTCCACACAGATGATTCGCAAGGGGATAGAATTGCAAATAGCTGCGAAGGAAGAGCGACATGACAAAAACGTTGCTGCACTCTGAATATGAGTAAAATAAGATGGTTAATTAGGCTCCGGCAACAGCCGTGATTGAAGAAAAGATTAAAGGAGGATCAAATGACACGTCTATATTTATAACCACAATTATCACGCAATAAACAGATCATCATTTCATCATCTATCTTAGGATTCTGCATCTATTCGTCATTGTTTTATGAAATGTGGTTCAAATTTTAAAATGTAAATGCAAGAAAGGGGGATATATCCAATAATTATGAAGCACCAATGTGGTCAAAAGCACATTTATATTGATTTGTGCTGACTCCTTCCTCTAAAGAGGACAAGTAAAAGCCAACTGTGCCAGCAGTGTGCTCTAGCATCCCGCATTCAGATTTGTTTTATTCTCCCGGTGAAGGATGACTCACTAGGGGGAAAAAAAGACATTTTTTCCACTTCTCTACAGACCAGCACCTGTGTTTTTTGCACCACTGAAGTCTTAAATGTGCATTCATCTGTGTAATGAGAGGTTTATGCACTGCAACCCCGCTAAAATATCCTTTCACTGTGTAATTGTGAGCGGACTGTTCTTGCTGACACAGTCTGATCACGTCCCACGTTGACATTCCCATTCACCTGAGGAAGTGTTGCTCCTCTGCTTTCTTTAAACGTTCCACTAATAAACGAGAAGAGCAGTCATGGAAGGGTTCGGCCACACGTTCCAAGTCTATTTATCTTATTGTTTCCTCAAAAAATAATCTAAACGCAGGTCCTGTTAATTAGCTTTGGACTGTTTTTGCTACATTTGCACCACCTCACCTTCTAGTGAGAAAAGCTGTTTTTTCAAAGCACATTCTAAAGTGGAAATTAAAAAAAAATTAAAAAAACATTTTGGCACCTCTCCATGAATTGGAAATGGGGACATTTTCAGAAACGATTATCTAGCAGCCTTTTTGGCAGCTTTTCAAAAGCTGTTTTCTTGTACATATGTGGGAGTTGATAATAGACTTACCCATAAGCCACCACACTGGACTCTATCTCACTCCATATCCTGCCACCTACTGACGAGTGTATGGATATAATAATAAATGAATAAATATATTTAAAAAAACATTTTTGAAAAAAAAACTTCAAAGTAAAAAAATGTATTTAATCTCTACGTAATGGTAAATAAACGACATAGAAAATTTTTTTATATCATGCATTAAAGTTTTTCTGCATTTTTTCTGCTTTATTTGGATCCTGTCTTTTTCATTCACTCTGCAGGGCCCTCATACAGTATAAGTAGCATACATACATTGCACATTACATCAGTGAAAAGTGACCATGATGCATTGCACTCTGACCCGAAAGTGCACGCTAACGCTAACAATTTTCTAGAAGTCTGAGCTGTAAATTGTCTGAGTTGCAGAAGAAAAATGAAATTGGTTTAAAACAATTATTGTTCAAGCTAAACAGTAAAAGAGGAAAAAATCACAAAGTAAAACATGAGCCACATGTAACGTGGTGCAGCTGGATGTTAATGACTGACACTGCAGCTGCAAAAACTGCTGTTTTAAATAGAACGATTGAATCAATTGTTTTGGATTATATTAATTTGTAATATCTGATTGTTAAACACTGTGCTGCAGCTGCTGATTCATGCTTGTGTCGGTGAATACGTTTCAGTGAAGATGTGTGATCACAAATATGTTTAATCAAATATAAAGTCGGTGTAATGGAGACTAATGATGATAATTACGTTTCCTGTCAAAACCATCTAAATGATGTCGTCCATCAGCTCAGAATCAGGTCTTTTAGGATCCTGCTTCCATTTATTTATGAGACACCAAAATGAAAACTCGGAACACAATTATGACACTCACTTCATTCCAGAGGTGTTTAAACCAAACACAAGGCTTTTTTTCCCTATATAGCGTGATATGTGGTGATCACAGTAGTAGGTGAATGAACAAGTAAACATTTTATACACAGCAATGGAATTGAGTGCCGCCTACGGATGTCTTGGACTGCCTGCAGCCTCTGTGGCCTGAGGGTCACCCCCCACCTCAGATACATAGTACCTATTCACACTGATATAGATCCAGTACACACACTAACACCTAGAGGCACGTCAATACATATAGTCACAGGCACACACACAAGCACATAGGAATGCATCCACACAAAGGCACAAAATAACACACACAAACACATATTTATACTTAAAACCACTCGTGCAAATCTGCTTGAATGAACACGTTTACATCGTGACGACATTCTGAGGTTAGTAAATGGAGTCTTTTGTTTCTCTTGCCCGTGTTTCTCTTCTTTCTCGGTCCCCCAATTTATTTTTAATCAGAAAAATGTCCAAATACATGAAGGGGGTAGGAGCTGGGCTGTTGTTTGTTCTGACTTCAAAAACATATACACAATCAGTTCTTTCTCTGCATTTTGATGTGTAGTTACTGTCAACATTCCTGCCACCTAGTGGCACACTAGGGAGGTGTTTCAGTATGTTTGTTAAAATCATGTGGACGGAGATATTCCTTTTAAACAGTGGAAACAAACATATCATTATTAAACAGGTATCTGGACTAGTGTAGACCTTAAGTTAAAGGGAAGCTGCTTCGTATTGGATTCTGTCAGCGTGTGTCCTCACAAAGACGGCTATCTGAGCATGTGTGTCTGTTGCTGTGCATCTCTAACAGCCACAGCTGACAAATTGGCATTACATTTCTAAACAGTCTAAGCCTTTAAGACATGCCCACAGGCTTATTAGCATGCACCAAGTTGGGGAAAAGCTCCTCAACGGCATTAGCTGACGGGCCCCTCAACTCTGCATAAGCAATGTTCTCTCTATCAACCACTTCAGCACAAACTCAATCAATTCCTGATGCTTAACACTAACCCAATCACCTTGCGCTAATGCCGTGCCACTTTTGCTTAGGATAATAAATGAGAAATGTCCACAAGTGACCCGAAGACACTGACAATCTGCCAAGACAGGTAGCAGATGGATGGGGAGGGTGAAGGAGGGAGGGTCATAGGGGAAGCAAAGCTGCGAGGGTAAAATAAGGTGTTGGTTGTTAGGACGGGGAAGGGTACAGGCTGGAGAGAGAGGGTGGATAAAAAGGAAATGCTGCCAGGAAGAGGATGAGAAATGGCTGCAAAGAAAAAAAAATTAAAACCACAGAAGGAGAACATGTCTTTAGATTAACTGTGATTTTTAGCTACTGAGGGAAGCATTTAAAAGCTCCAGAGTAAGTGAATGAAAAAGCAATCCAAGATCATCACACACTGGGACATTATCACCGGTGACAGTGTTATTCCAGTCTATTGATCTGTTCTCACAATAAACTGATGACATTTGAATATGCCAATAAACTGATTCCAGCGGAGGCACGAATGATTTGCTTTAGTTTCTGCAAGAGATTCCGAGGGCATGCACACATTTACGTTCCCTTTGTTCTTCGCCGTTTCCAAGTTCTGTTTTATCAACCGTTTGCTTTACATCAGGGAACCCACAGTGCTGTGCTGTATGTGCTGACTTTGTGTTTTTTTCTGCTCTTTCTCCTATAGGTTTAGCCCTTATGAGTGGTACAACCCGCATCCCTGCAACCCAGACTCGGATGTAGTGGAAAACAATTTCACGCTGCTCAATAGTTTCTGGTTTGGAGTTGGAGCTCTCATGCAGCAAGGTATTTGCCTCAACCTGCGGCTGCTGTTGCTCTGTGGAGCTGAAGCTCTCTGTACCCCACTGTTCCCAAGGGCTGGACTCTTTTTTAAACAAAGCCAGTGGCAAAAGAAGGAGACTTCTGAAGGTTCTTGGCAGGACTCACAGGAAACAAACTAACCCTAAACATAGATCCACTTCTCCTGGTGCCATTTAAAGTGAAAGAAATAGATTTTAAGTGCTATTGGAGCATGTATTTGAAACTCCTTGAAGGTGACCAAACACTGAAGCTCTCTAAGGGACTACGTGCTTTCAGGGATTTAGGGAGAAAAATCTCAATTACATAAAACTTGCATCAAAGCTCAAGAAAAGCAAAAATCCATCTGGTTTCTTTATGTTTTCTTTAAATATTTAAGGCACTGTCTTAAATCTCTAACCCTTTATGAACCCTTTTTTTTAAGTGACTGCTGACACTACATTCACATTTAACCGATCAATGTACATTTGCTCCACTTATCTCAGCACACTCACCGATAGTGTCGTCTGTTGTGAGAAAGCTTAAGATGGAAGACGCAAAAAAGGCACCAAAACTGAGTCCTAAAAAAGAAACTATCATCATGAGTTCCCGCGGTGAGGACATAAAACGACAGGGCTTTCTCGATCTGGTTTTAAGAACAATGAAAAAGCTTGGCAGCACGTCTGGAGCGCCAGTTAATAAGGTTTTTGCTTTAATTTGATCAATAAATGTAAATGGCCCAATGTAATGGCTTTGGAGTAATGACACTATATACATTTAAATTAGTTCCTGATAAACTTCTTTTACTAAACCCAGCACTGTGGAAAAACCACAGCATGCCCAGGACTTTTCTGAGGTGCTGATCACTAGAAAACGGATTTTAAAAGCCTTTAAAAAGCAGCTCCATGTGTGACAAAAAACTTCATTATTAGATCAATGTTTTCAGCCATTTGAGCCTTTTTCGAGCTCAGTAAACAGTTTTCATGAAGCTATGAAGGCCAACGCCCTATAAACATAAACTTTTCTCTGGTTGGTTTCACAGATTTTCTATGAATTGCTCTGTAATGATTGTAGCATTGGCTGTAAGCCTCTTTGAAGGACTTTTCCACTTTAATGGAGAGAGGTGATTAGATCAATCACCATCAGATAGAAGGTGTTGGCCTTTATCAAACGCTTATTACCATGAAAACTCTTCACTAACATCACGAGAGGCGGGCGGTAAAGTTGGCACTCTGAAGATACAGTTACGGATCAGGAGTTCTGATGATGGGAATGGGAATAACTGCTCATTCTGACTTCACTCTTCTGGCACTCAAACAGCTCCTCGTCTTGATGCGTCGTTCATGAAGGAACCAGCTCGATGTGAGCCAGCTCCCATCAGAGAGACATTTTTAATGCACTGTATGCTATTTTTCACGTGCTATAAAACACAGGGACTATACCATTAGGTTGGTGCAGCCATACAAAATGCTGAGTCTACATTGACATATTTAATAATTAGACACCCTATAACCTTGAAGTTGAAATTTGCAGCCCCCTGGTGGCTGGCTGCAGTATACGTTTTGTTTGGTGAATGATGCAGGAGTTGACTCCTGTTTATTGATATTATATGATCAAATATTCATTGTTCTAATATATTTATTTGTAATTAGTTATGTTTAGCGTTAATGGTGCAGATTTGCTCTTGACATTGGTGGGGACCAGGGCTAGGACTGGGACCAAAAGGTCACGTCCGGAGCCTACGGTAATCCTGTCGGCGTTCGTTGAAGCTGCATACCGACTGTGCTCCTGGGACAAGCCCCCTCCCCCTGGGCTATGGACTCACACAGCTCCACAGACACTCCCCCTGGACAGGCAACATGCCTGACCACGACCTGAATGCAGCACGCTCTGTGTTGCATGGCTGAGAGTTCAGATAGGGAGAGAGGGACAATTCAGTGACCACTGGGTATTGGTGGGGATGTTTCACATCCATCCATGCTAGCTCTACACCCATGGTTAGGGTTGGGATTGGGTTTAAAGTTAGAGAGTGTCGAAGGGGGACTTTCAGCTGCTAATTGAAAGTGTGAAGACTCTGGTTTCAGAAATACAACTTGGCAGCACCAGTCAATGGGATATTTTGGACTCAATTTTGAACAACAGAAATGGGCAGAGATGCATTCCCTATTGTTGTTATTAATAGCCATTATGTCAACAAAAGTCTCCTAATAGATAAGAACACTGCACTTCGTGTTTAACCTAATGGTTTAATCTTTGTATTTTATTCCACTGGATTGGTTGCATGAAAAAATATATTAACAGCTCTCTGACGGTACAAACTCAGAAAATTGTACCTTTTGTCTTGTCACTGGGGTGGTACCCTTAGTGTACCTTTAACTGGGCTACAAATTTGCCCCCTACGGTACAGGTTTGACTTGTAAAAGGTACAAACTACAAAGGTACACATTTGTACCCCTAGTTAAAGGTACACAATGGTACCTTTAAGGGCTGCCTTGTTCAAGCCTAAACATAAAGCTAGTCTGGTCATAATTGATATGTAACTTATACAAGCCTATATATAGATTTTTGAGAATAACAGAATTGTCAGGCATTATCGGGAGAATTTTAGGTATAAAAATGTTTAAAGGCTTTTCAGATCCACGCTCCAGTCTAGAAGGTGGTGGTAATGTACTCAAACACTGTTCCCATAAAACAAAAGAAGGTCATGACAAACACTGATCAAAAAATTAATGTATTGTTTCCTATTGGAGCTGGAGTCTGCTGGACTTACAAAATCCAGTTCTGTCACCTGGTCCAAAATGTCCTACAGAAACGTATAGAGCAAAGTGAGCACACTGCTATCGAATAAGTAGTTTTGCAGTACATTTTTTAGGTGCCTAACTACTCTGCTTCAATCCAATACCAACCCAGCTGTAGCCTGGTCATTTGGATGATAAACTAAACGCCGTAGATGTTTTTTTCCACTGTTTCCAAAGCTTTAATGATTATTTTATTCTGGATAGTCGCCAGGCTCTGAAGAAAACTTTAGGCGATCCAGTCCATGCAAGAGCAGGTCTAACCGTACAACTCTAGAAAATAACACTATGATGATCCGACTGCCGATATTCAGTCTCTTGTTCTCTTGCCAGTGGCCCATCAGCACCTTGAGATCAGTGGGGTGTGGAGTCAGGATGTGAGGTTACCTTGGGTACATGACTCTCTGACTCAAACAGCCTCTCACTTCTCCACACTGTTCTGAACAATCAATACTGAGTGTGTTTGATTTGGAATAATTGATTTTATGCAAACACTTTGTTCCCAGAAGACGCTTTACAGAGTACTTTTGGCTTTCTGCTGCATTAGTTAAAGCATTTACTTCAAGACAATTTAGCTTGTTTGAAGAGTTTGAAGTCATCTCGTGTTTAGAGGTCTTCCAAGTGATCTAGACAATGACACATCTGCCCGAAATAACAACTTGGAGTCCGGTCATGTAATTTATTTACAAGATATAATTAGACTTAATGAGAAGATTAGAACCATAATCAGGACTTATTGAGATGAACGTGTTTTGCAGTGTAACATTCACTCCCGCTGCTTCCCTCATCTCAGGCTCAGAGCTCATGCCCAAGGCCCTGTCGACTCGAATAGTTGGAGGGATCTGGTGGTTCTTCACCCTCATCATCATTTCCTCATACACAGCCAACTTGGCTGCCTTCCTCACTGTGGAGAGGATGGAGTCTCCGATAGACTCTGCTGACGACCTGGCCAAACAAACTAAAATCTTGTATGGGGTGGTGGAGGATGGCGCCACCATGACTTTCTTCAAGGTAGTGTTTTTTTTAAGTACCTTCATTTTAAATTATTAAAACTTATGTCTTGGTTGAGTTTTGTGACCCTCATTTGCTCATTTGTGTTTAAAGGCACACTATGTAACTTTTTTATATGATTAAATATTTTCTTGAGCAAGTATGTGTTAACATGACCACTACCGCGGGAAGTAGGGGTGCTGCATCACCCCCTGCTGGTGATCTCAAAGATGTATTTACCACAATTGGCGCAAAAGCAGATTTTAGATTTTTGGGGGAAGCCTCAAGAAAACAAAAGGAGATGCAGCAAGGGTGCAGAAATAATGCTGCATGTCCAACTCAGAGGACCAAGGTGCTGCTGTGCATGGACCTGTGTGCCGGGAAAGGAGGTCTGGATCGACCGGCAGACCCCTCACTCCGTGATGCACGCTGCGGTCCGTGCTCCCAGGCGGGCTCTTTCCCTTGGACCGAGCCACTCACACCGGCTGGACTGACCACTGGTGGTACATATTGTAACTTTGGGCCAGTCCGGACCGGGATCTGAGCGACTCGTTTTAATCTCCATTCTGTATGTCAGTGCAACTATGAATAGAACCCTTTACAGGGTTAATGAAAAGTCACTCAGCTGCTTGTGTCCAGGATACCACGTTTGCAACTTCTGAGTCTCCAGTCCGGTGCCAGGAAGTCTTTTAAAGTCCAGTAGGGTTAGGCTAACCCAATGTGGCTAGCTGATATTCTAGCACCAGAGTGTTTTTAGCTCATGATTTCTGCTTTTTTCTATCTCTCCCTGCTTGAACACAGCTGATGTGCTTGAATGAGTGATGAACCGCTCCAGTAGAAAGCAGTGAAGGCTGAGGAGACATTTCAACAGTTAGATTTAGGTGTTTCTGAGCAAAGACAATACTAACGTTTTTACGACAGTGATTTAAAACGGACTCTAGGGGGTGCTAAAAACAAGCCAAAACTGCATAGTGTGCCTTTAAATTTTTATTGCTCAAAATGCAGTTCATCAAATGGCCAGAAGGGGGGAGTGTCATGGTCTCAAGAAATCAATAAATGGGAAATGTTTCCATTCGTAATGCTAAATAGATCTTTTTCACAAAGAGTTGTTTTAAGATTGGATCTAAATTACCGGTATCTTGATTTAATGGCTTCCTTTTGAAATATGTATTTTCACATATCATTTCACATATCTACAATGTAATGTTACCTGTGGGTGGGTTTAGCCTGATGTAGTCTCGACAGAGGCTCCACTTTCATTCGGTGAAGAATAGACTCCAAGAACGTATTGCTGCAATATGTCAGACTTTTCTAGTAACTCTTTTTCCAGCATATTCTGGTGTCATTAGAGACTTTTATGTAAAATCACACATCATTCTTACTGTTCTCAGTGAACAGCGAGTATTGCTGTGGGCCCCTCTGCCATCCCAAAGCACTTACAGGTGGCCCAGTTCTTGTGTGGCAGCATCCCTCTGAGCTGCAGTCAGAGCAGGAGATGATAACCCTTCCACACCCAGACTGTGAATGAATTGCATGTTTGAAGATGCCACTGGCTGATGTGGCTCACAGTCAGCGCAGATAAAGGTGGAGGGTTGGAATTGTGACTTTAAAAAAGCCAAGAAGCAACAGAAGATAGTTGAGTTGTGGTCCTGAACATATTCAGGTTGTTTTGATTAATTGTTTATCTCTGTCTTAATGATATTTAGTATTTATTACAATTATATACACATGAGCAGTTATGCAGATTGGGTGATGACTTCATTTAGTCACTTCTAGTGATTTTTTGGACAGCTGATAGCTACTTTCTTTCCTTTCTTTACTCTATAAGTCTGTTTGGTTTGTCCTGAACACGCTCCCCTATTTGTTGTTTGAAAAATTAAGATTTCCTTTAGAGTGGAGCACTGTTGAAAGATGTACTATTAAAAAGTTGAAGCCATGCAGCTTGTGGCTTTGAAGTTTTGCTGCAATATTTATGATTAATTTGCTTTAAAAACAACTAAAAATGAAACTAGTTTTTAGATGCATTCTTAGTTTAGAAAAGCAGCTCGTGCATAATTCATTGCACTTCTGTAATTGAGGATAAACACATCTGTGTTTTGAAAGTTAAACGCTTTTGTAGAGGAGCATTTGTGAATGTTTTTGTAACACTGAATTAAGCATAAATGCCTGATGACATTCATGGATCACCTGTAGAAAAAATTACATATTGACTGTTTTTTCGACTTGGCCATTTGCCATTAAATTGCCGTTCATTGTGCATTAAAAGCTGGCCTCACGAAGGCCCTTTAACTTAATGTTGACCTGCCTTTTTCACAGTTTGCGTATTTCTTTCACCTTCATTAGGTGAGTGCTTGACAAACAAGCTACACAGTTAGCAGAGTTTGATCTAGTGCTTTCCTCTGGTCACCTGCAGAAGACTAAAATCTCCACCTACGATAAGATGTGGGAGTTCATGAACAGCAGGAGGCAGTCGGTGATGGTGAAGAGCGTGGAGGAGGGCATCCAGCGCGTTTTGACCTCTGACTATGCCTTCTTAATGGAGTCTACCACCATCGAGTTCGTCACCCAACGCAACTGCAACCTCACACAGATCGGAGGCCTCATAGACTCCAAAGCTTATGGAGTGGGAACACCTATGGGTAAATGAGCTGAATCGTCACACCCCCTTTTGTGCATCTGTGTTTGGCTTGCTGTGTTTTGGCGTTATTAAGCGATAGATAAAGTTATATGGCGTGTATGACAGATAAAGTATGAGAACGGTGCGGTTGGTCAATCTTTATGACGGGATCATGATCGTAACCGAGTCAGAGTTGGGTGTAAAGCGTTTGGCTAAATGAAAAGCAGTTTGCTGGCAAAGGTTGAATTTATGAAGGACATTAAAAGGTGCTTTCACCGCCATTTCTTTTCCTCCGTAACCATAATGATTTTTTTTTCCTCACAGAGCGAAGAATCAAAGTTGCTCCATTTTTACCATTTTTATGTCACGTAAGGCAAGAGTGTGAGTGCAAGGCTGTGCAACACTAAAAAAAAAAAAAGAAAGAAAAAGCATGTTGAAAGTCAGGGCAGAATAATCCCTTCGACTTACTTGAAACTGTCGAAGTTGTTTCTGATCATTAAATAACAACTAAAGAGCACTTCAGAGAGAATAAGAGAGCACTTTCACCTGCTTTCAGCCGCCCGTTCGGCCCTGTTCATGTCAAAACCACCATTATCATCCTGGAATGACGCAGAGAGGCAAATTTTCCCCCAAATATTATGTTATTCTAACCCTTTAGCAAGCATAACAAAGTAGCTCATAGCATTCTGAGCGCAGCAGCTGCAAAATGTTAATATTTCAGCGAGCAGAGCCACAGGGGTTAAAGTGGTCATGACAAGGCCACTGAGAACCCTTTTACCAGCTGTAATCGTGACGTTTATCATCAGGCCATCAAAAGTACGGAGAATTATTTCTGGCCACCTGCATCTGGGCCCGGCTTGTGCTGATTAGTGCGGGGTAGTCATGAATCTGCAGGGATGCAGTCATCGCCCAGGCTGTAAGGAAGCCGAGGTGAAGCTGTGAAATATAGTCCCGCTGTGCCCCCATAAGTAGTTACAGTTATGCCCTTGAAATGGACATAGGACCTGTAACATGGATGTTTTTCTTCCTTGTTGATTTTGTGTGGGATGAAATTTAAATCAAATCACCTAAATTTAGCAATAAGCAGTTTCGTATTTAAATGCATAATAGCTACTAATTAAAATGTCTAATCTCAAAGCTATTACTGCCCACTAACCCATTTCTGTTTCTAATTCTCCTATTCATTGCTCAATAGGCAAATTACAGCCTGCAGAATGTTTCCTCTGTGGTAGAAGAGGTCTTGAGATAGTTCATTACTTTATTAGTTCAAAGTAAGTTCTGTTTTTATGACAGCAGTCACCGAGGAAGAATGGCTTCTTTTATTTTTTTTCCTCCTCGTGCTCTCGTTTCAAATCCGTTAATGACCTCAGCCGATGTGTCGACCTTCTGTGCAGAACTTTACATTAAACCAGAGAGAGCTCTGCGTTATCTTAACCTTTTAGTTCTAAACGTCTTTTGCCCAAAACACAAATGCATCATCTCTAGCTATCGGCTCAAACTGTGATCCTATTAATACTTAGGCAAGACAGTGTAAGAATGATGGATGTCCTCTGGAGTTGAATATCTGTTAGCTAGTTGTATATGCACAGTGTGTAGAGCGCAGTGCTTTTCCATTTGCCCAGATCCCTCTCCCCCCATATCCTCCTCTCTAAGGACTCATCCTATTAGCATTTATCCAAGGCCCGCTTTGTTGGGCCATCATTAATCATCTGAAATATGAGGGGAACCAGAATCTGGGGACTCGGATACTTGATAGATCTCTCATCTTTAAATGAAGTGGGGGGAAATGCTCCTCACATGCAAAGTCCCATAAAGGAGTGTGTTTTGAGACTAGTGCGTGTTCAAATGTGGAATGCCTGCAAGTGAGAGTTGATATCTCAAGGTGCTGCAGACACAAATACAAGTGTTGGAGGATTTATGAAGAGAGGAGAAAAGGAGGGAATAAAAGAATACACCGATAAAAAAAAAGACAAATCTGTGGCTGTGTGTAATTTTCAATTTTGTTACCGTCCTCTTGTCAGTGTGAATACACACAGACTTGAAGATGAAAGGATGATGGATGGTGATAGATAAATGATAGATGAGACAGAGAAAGGATTAACAAAAGGATATGACAGGCAAAACTGATTCAGACGGGCAAACAAAGTGATGCTACCTGGGGTCGTATTTATTTCATATCCCCCTGGAGTTTTAGCACAAAATGTTCTCCTGTTTTTTTTAAATAATTTCTATTAGAGTAGCATTATGTTTAAAAAAAAAAAGGTATTTGTTTCAAGCCACGGTTTGTAATCGCTAGAGACAAGTGCCTGAAATGGAAATGGTACAAACAAGACTTCATTATGCATGAGTTTGTAATCACATAAATACACTAATAAGCTTTTAGAGCAGCAGAAACAGGAAGTGCTCGTCTATTTTAGCCTAGCCGTGGTTTGCACTGCATCTGGCTACTTTGTGAAGATTACCAACGCTTTGATCACACCAGTGTGCCTTAAAGTCACTCATCCTGAAGTGGATTTATTTTGTTATTTATGTTACTCAATGTGCATTAAAAAAAAAGACAGCAGTGATAGAGAAACTCTATTTCCAATATCATCCCAAACACACCCATGTAGAGTTCACCCCATCAGGCTCCTCTGTTTACTGACTCTATTTTTGTCTTATGAAAGCGCCTGCTGCAAACAGCCACTAATTCGTCAAAATCAACAGCAGCTCTGCCACACAAAGCCAAATTATTCCTGCCAACTCCCTGCACATTATAATTCACACTCTGCAGAGATGAGTGAGAATTTTGGAATCACTCTGTGAAAATACGGATTAGTGGGATTTGAAGGAGGACTTACAAAAAAAAAAAGAAGAAAAAACAGCTCCTTCTATAAAGGAGCCAACGAGAACATGACAGGTTTTATGATCACAAGCCTTAAAGTGTTTCAGACACCCACCAACAAAACAAAACCCGAACCACGCACAATCAGGTTTGTTTTCTTTCATATCTGGTTATTACCCATGTTCCCCAGTCATGTTTTTCTCCTATTTATTTATTTTTTTTGCTACCCACAGGGTCCCCATACAGAGACAAGATCACAATAGCCATCCTGCAGCTGCAAGAGGAAGGGAAACTGCACATGATGAAGGAGAAGTGGTGGAGAGGCAACGGCTGTCCCGAGGAGGAGAGCAAAGAGGCCAGCGCTCTGGGAGTCCAGAACATCGGGGGGATCTTCATCGTGCTGGCTGCAGGACTGGTGCTGTCTGTGTTTGTTGCTGTGGGGGAGGTCCTCTACAAGTCGAAACAGAACGCCGAGCTGGAAAAGGTACGGGACCCGTTTGATGAAGCGTTTTGGTTCTGTGGAACTGGGCTGTGCAGGGTGGTGACGGCTCATTATCAGCACTCTGGACAGCTCAACCAAGAATTCTCGCAATTCGTTACTTAATTGGGAACTTTTACTCGATCTACCTGTAATGATTTTTAGGTAGACCAAGCACTTTGAATATAACTGGAGCTCATCTATCTATATGTTTCAGTTTTTTACTCATTATTCGTGTTTTAACCAGATTCAGCCTTTTGCTTTTATTCTGTATGGTTGCAGGATATGAAACCACTGCATGGATTTTCAAATAATTTGGTGACAATAAATGCACTGAAGCACTTCATGAAGAGAACCTGCAGTACAGCCTACAAACAGCACGCTTATTCCAGTCAATGCAATAGGGAAAAATGTTATTTTCATTCCAGAGTGAATTCATTCCAAGTGGAATATATAAATAAATTTCTACCATTTGAAGAATGGATCCATTGCACAGCACTTATTTCAGTGCACAACTCTTATTCTGCTGCCATTCCTGCTCCAATCAAGAGGAAGACCACAGCAGCGCTGGTACAAAAAAAAAGCATTAGTGGACTTGTTCTGATTATCTTATAAGAAAAATTACTGCTAATAAAACATTATTCTATAATTTGTGAAATATGAATAGTCTCACTAAAATCCCCTCAAATTTGAATGGTTTTACTACATCTCAGACTAAGTACAGCACATTTATGACATAGAGTATATACCAGTCAGTGTTAAAGACTTGGACGTGAGAAGCTGATTTGTAAACATCTCTGCTAATTGCCTTCACTTTACCTTTTGACTGGCAGGTCAACCATTTAGCTGCACATGTTAGTCCCTATTTCTCATTTAAGCTACCTGGAAAAAACCTAAAAAATATATAAGTATGTATAAATAACAACATTATTATTAACTGAATATTGTTATTTTTAGATGTGCATTGTTTTACGTTATGTTCATAACTGTTATTGCCTCAACTGAATAAAAAAGAGACTTTTCATTTATGTATTTTTGGTTTGGAAGTTATAAACAGTTAATGCATCGTATTCTAACATTTTCTAAGTTTCAAAAACATTATCCATTTATCCAGGTTCGTTTTAAAAGGTTTAGTCTTTGCAGAAGGACCACTTCGTTAGTTTTGCATAAATCACCTTCCTTCTTCAGTCACATCAGAGTCTGTTGTTCTCAGTGAAGCGGCTCTATCTCTGTTAAAATGACCACCTGAATATAATTACCGCTGCATGTGGAGATGTCTTTTAATCTGTGTACGGTGCACCATTTCTGCAGCATTACGTCCCCCTCCGGCTATGTTTCTGGAAAGAGACTAAATATATACTTCACAGTCTCTTATCTGCGCTCTAATTTAGCACACGCCAGTGCACATGATTCATCGCGCAGGAATGGAGTATTTATTTTAGTGCGCCATAATATGTGCAATTGTATTTCAGCATAATTGTTAAATTCCCTCGATGGTGTCCTTTAATTATTTACTTGTGGAGAATTAGCATAGCGCAGCAGCGTGTTGCTATACTGCCATTGTAATTATTTTAAGCTTCTTCTGCAGACTGCATATATTTCAGAGCAAATCTCAGCTATCATTAATCAAGAGCTGCAGGACTGGGTCACAATATTCAGATGATTTGCAAATGCCATGATTTCTAGGCTTCCAAGGTGCTGGTAATTTGCATACAGACAACAAACCTCTCCTTTCCCCTCCCTGCCAGCCTCCTTTACTCTATCACCAGATTTTTTTTAACCTCCTTGTTTTTTCCGTATATTTATTTTCTCTCTTCTTCTTCCACTCCTCTACTTCATTAATCAATCCTCTTTTTAAATAATGAAAAAAGTCTCATTCCTATGCTAGACAAATAAATGTAAAAAAAAATGGAGGAAAAATAAAAAATACCTGGTGCCCGAGCCATCTACAGATACCAATCTCACACACACACACACCCACACACACACACAAACAAACAAAAATAATAGCTTCGTATCTGAATGCTCCTGCTTTTCTTTTATATCTTCTCCCCTCCCACACCCTTTGAATTTGAATTGCGTTTTGCATAATCGGGACAGGGATGCATTGGAATTGGATTTGGCGAAGTTGGTGCAAAGGCATATTGACGTTTTATAGGATTTTACAGCACATCCATAATTCAGGAACAAACAGAAGCTCATACGTTACATAACGCCGAGATGTTTTAAACGGGTTACCAATATTTTTGGATTTAATCTTCTTAAGTGGATATGTTGTCCTCGAGGTACTGTCATTACATTTTCTAACATGTTTCTCTCTGGATTTAGTTCTTGGCACGGAGCAAAAGGCTGTGAAACAATATTTAGACTTTTGTGCGACAGCGAAGCTGACAGTGGGAAATCTGGAACAGATCACAGATTATTTATAAAAGAAAGTTCAGGATTTAAACAGGAAGCTTGGATTTTATTGGTCATTTTACTGAAGAATTTGTTTTATTTCTAAGATTCCTTTCACTTTCCGTGTTTTTTATATATTTTATATTGTCAGTGATAATCCCTCTTATAGTTTGCACTAGTAATTTATGTTTTAATAGTTTTACATCAATGTCAGTTGAGTTTAAGTACATAAAGCAGTGGTTTAAAGATTTCAGTCTGATTCCTGGATAAGGTTAAAGGTCCAAAACAGTGAGAAATGTGTTCAGAATGACCGTGCTTTGAATCACAGCTGCAATTCAAAACTCTGTTATGACTCTGAACAAGTTTGACACATGACTCATGCAGAACTGGATGCAAAAATAATTTCTCCCTCCACGTGTCTATAAAAACACCATAGAGATGAGATATCTCCCTCCCCGCTGCGTCTCTAATAGGATACTGGTCTCACTCTCTCATGTCTGCAAGACTGAATGACATTGAGCCATCAATACATTCATTACTGCCTTCTTCTGTTGCCACTGTCCCATGTATAGGTGCAGATGTGTTTATGGAGCCAAAATCTGCAGATTAAAGCTGCAAACAAAAGTCAACATAAATGAGATGTATTTTTATCTTTTTGCCGGTGGGGTTTAACACTTGTACTGAAACCAGCCACTAGGGGGTGCATGGTTTGCATCTATTCCTGGGTCCAGATCTGCTACCTGTGGCTCTTCAGCTCCTCTGATGTGGTTTCTTGCATCAACCAAGAATAACTTTATCCTAATGGATAGTTTGACAATAGAAAATGTTGCAATTTTTCTGCCTGTTTTGCAATATGTGCAGTTCCTAGTAGAATTATACTGATAATACCAGAAGGCTGGGATGACTCATATAACACATATACACACAGTGTACACAACCTCACACTATTTCAGTGTCACTGTTTTAAAATGTTTAAACTTTTTATTGAAAAGCGATCGGACTAATGTTGAGCTCATAGTTCGTTAGCTCAGTCCCCACTAAGGGCTGCAACTAGTTTGTGTTGCTGCATTTCTTTCTGGTCTATTGCAAAAAAGATTTTGAAAAGTGACACAATGTGACCTAAACTGTAGTGTGTTAAGTGAATAATTACACTTTCTGAAATGTTTTAGCTTGATTTTATGCATCAAGTAAATTTTGTGGCTGCTTATATTTATATAGCAGTTGATGTTACCAAGGTTACGATTATTAATGTCAGCCCAAGATCAAGAATACATCTAAAATAAGTTACGTTTTACAAAATTTGACATTTTTAAAACCAAAGTAAAACATATATTTTTTGCATCAAACCAGAGCTGTGTTTTTCTAAGAATCTGAGTCAGACCAGTACATCCTAACAGGACGAGGTCTGGATTCCATACTCCGAGGACCTAAAGGCTCAGAAAATACAACAGTAAAGGTCATAATAACTCAGGTGCTTTGTCTTTGCCATCATATGATTAATCAGCACAAAATGCTACTTTAAGTCCCTGGAATGTTATTTAATATATACTGCTCTTTATGGGTAAAATTCTCTATTAACAAATTTTTTTTTGCATATTTTTGGACAACAAGTTGGGTGCTAAGACCTCAGATCTTACTGCCCATTCGGTCATTCTTATGTCCCCCTATAATTCCTCTTCAGTATATTTCTTGTTTTAGTGACAGAATGTAGTATTTATGTTATTATTTAAATGTGTAAACCACATCTTTTTACTCTTATGGATTCTCATTATTCAGTGTCACATCAACTAGATTCAGTTTTTGCACTCGGGAGAAACGTGCCATATAAAACAAGACACCTGTTTTACTTTCTTCTTCTGTTTTCCTCTGCAGCGATCTTTCTGCAGCGCCATGATGGATGAGCTGCGCGTGTCTCTAAAGTGCCAACGACGCCTCAAACAAAAGCCCCAGCCGCCCGCCATTGTCAAGACAGAAGAGGTCATTAACATGCACACGTTCAACGACAGGAGACTCCCAGGAAAGGAAACCATGGCATGAACGCTGACAACACCACCACCCCCCCTCAATGAAAAACCACAGAGGGGGTGAGACAGGGGTCAAATTAGTGCTGACTGAGGTTAGCAGACACAACAGGATTCCTTTTGAACCCACTTGCTTACGTAGACAGATGTTTCCTGTGGAAATGTAGATACCTGAGCAGTGTCACCACACTGTGACTGTGACTTTTTGAAGGGAGCTGGAAGCTGCGGACTCTCCGGGTTGGGTCGGTAAAGTAACAGAAGCAGATCCGAGCAGGTTTGTGGCAAAAAAAAAAAAAAAAGAGCAAGCGGGGGGAAAAAATGGTCTGGTCCACACCAGAAGTGGATTTAAACACACGTAAACACACGCGTTCTTATTTTACACACTTTAACTCTTGTGATTAAGGGAAAAATCTGTTTGGACCGTGAAAACCAGTCGTAGTTTTTCTGTTGATGTCGACCCCCCCCCCCCCCCCCCCCCCCCCCCCCCCCCCTTGTCTTACCTCCATGTGTGTGACCCGATCAGCCCCTCCCTTCAGTGGCTTGAGTTTATCTCCAATAATTTATACAAACACTAATCTCACGCCGACACATGAAAGAGTAGTCAGTGCCATATGGTTTATTATAAGCTGATGTATAAAAGTGATATTTAGTTTGCGATCATCTATGCTGACCTTGTCAAATACTCATCATTTTCTTCTGTAATGCCTTTTCTTGTGCCAAAGTTCTGCCATTTATAAAGAACTTTCTGCCATTGCCAATTATGTTGAAAGCCTCTATAAGAAATGTATACTATCAGAGTCCTCAGTCGCCATCCTCCACATACCGTCTGTATAAGTTCTTGTTAAAAAGGCAGGATTTCTACAAAAGTGTTTGGGGTCTTTTTTTGTACAAGAACAAAAGGTTTTGTAGTACTTTGTATCACGGTAGCCCCTCCTGTGGACAGAACATGTAGCAGAACTCAGCCCTCGAATTCTGTCAACAAGCTTCAGGCTCTGCTGTGTAGAGTTCATCTCTTTCATCAATCAAAGATTCAGTCTATTGTCTGGCGGTCTCAAGGGGCCAGCGGTTCACACTGTTTGGGGACAATGTAGTGGATTTTGGTGGGTGAGCGCAATAGAATTGTAAATGAAGCGATGCTCAAAGAAAGCAAGGCGGCGACTCAATCTGGAGAGAACTGTTGTCCTGTCAGCAGAGTCTCGCCGAACGCGAGCGCAGATAACTAACAGTAGCTTTGATGAATCACCATCAAAGAAATGGTAAAACATGCAAATGTTGCTTGTGTGGAATATGAACATAACTGTAGTTTTGTAGCCGTGTTGTACTACAATGAGATTTTTTTTTTTGTTCCCATAAAAAGTCCTAAAAGTCTTATTTTCTAAACTTGGAGAAATAATTAGTGTGGGGACCAGCACACAGGCAGATTTAAAAGTTTTATATATATATATATATATATATATATATATATATATATATATATATATATATATATATATACAGAAAAGTTTAAAGTAATTTATATAATTTAAACAAATAACAAACTGACAAAGTTAACATTTGTATTGAAAAAGTTGTTTTTTAATCATTATTTTAAAATTGAACTCAAATTAAAACTTCTTAGTGTTCTCTGGTAAAAGGAGACACTTTCATAAATGGCATAAACCTAATTTGGCATCTCGACATAATAATAATAATAATAATAATAATAATAATAATAATAATAATAATAATGATGTATGCAATCATATTAATAAACCTTCTGTAAAGCTGCTGATATTCTGTTTCTTAATTTGCCACGTATGAGGGCTTTTCCAGAAATGCTTTTTTGTGAATCCAAACATGAAGAAATGAAGCACATTTTGTGAAAATTCAAGTCTTGTGATGTTTGTGTAACATTCCTGATGAATTGATCCCATTCCCACATGCGTGTATAATGCGTAGTCATGCTATGTCATAAGGACGCCTTTTGCTGGTATGGCATTCTATTCTTAACGGCAGTGTTGCTTCCACATCTCTGTGGCATTCATCAGCGTCTTCACACTTCTTTCACGAGTTTGTGGTAAGGTCAACAGTTTGATGTCTCACCCACCATCTACTGGCTCTTTCTCCTCTTGCCAGTGCTCTCTTAGACATATCTCAGTCTGGCAAGCTGCCTTCCATTCCCCTCGTCTAGGAGAGTCCAGACTAAACCCACAACAGCAAGTTGCACATTGTTGTTTTTAAGGTTTGTGAAGTGAATGACAAGTAGAAACTGTTGCACATCAAATTATTAGACACATACGGTAAAACATAAACCTCATGTAGATGTTGATGGAGCTGTCCTCTCACTTCTGATTCTGACTTTGTCCTGTTTAAAGACAGTTTTTCTTCCCACTGTTTCCCTTTTTTTGCACTTGCTCAGGTTGGGGATTAAATGCAATCTGCTGGTTTCTTTATACCGTATAGGTCATTTTATTACTAACTGGCATAAGATAATCTACTGCATCTGATTTTCCTTACAGTTTATTTGAACTGAAAACATACAAATGACATGAATCTGAACAGGACTTTTTTCTTCCCACTGAAATTGAGCGAACTGGAGCTAAAGAAAGAAGTACTCCAAAAACTCCCAAAATATATAAAAAATTGTGTTCTTAAAGCACAAAATTGATTTCTTATTACCAATTTACATGCAAAAATGAACAGTAGTAGTTCATTTTTGTGTCGCATTCCAACCTCCGACTGCTCAGCAGTCCTTTGCTTCCACAGAACATCGAGGTCTCATGATAGTTCTAGGGCAGAGTCAAATAATCGAGCAACACGACAAATTTGCTCGCACACATGGCTAAATACCATGACGGCTTAGCGTTAAAGGCTTATTTTAACATGAAGTGAAATGATCCTGCTCAATGGACAACTGAAACTTTTCTGTTCAGCTGCATTCCAACAATTAAATTTATAAATATTGCAATCATATTGCGCGCATATATCTATCTATATCTATCTATATATATATCGCAATATATCATGTCATTGCCCCTGTATCGCGATGCATATCATATTGCCAGATTCTTGCCAATACACACCCCTAACATATATATATAATAAAAGTTTTTCATTTATAGATTAATTCATTTTATTTACTTAATTTCACTTGACCTTTAAACGTGCCCAACTTTTATAAAAGACTGAAGTTAGCCTTTAGCAGAATTCCCAACTCATGTATTGCAGTATTTTCCAAATAGCCAATATGTGATTGCAACATAATGAAAAGTCCGGAAATGATGTCATTGATTTCGGTTTGTGGGTGCCGCCCCATGATTGTCCGTGCCCACCCATCTGGCCACCCCTTTAAAAGCTGGAGCGCCGCTGCACAAGTCATAGTGATGGGATTTATGGCTCTTTGAAGGGAGACTTTCACTGGGGAGCTGTTCACCTTAAAGAGCCGTTCAAAAAACTGGCTCTTTTAGAGGTTTTTTGCAATATTTTGAAAGAAAAATGTCATGTGGAACTATGCTTGGGGACACTCTTTGTTGTGACACCTGCGTGTGCGTTGCTAATTTGCTTCCCTGATAGAACTGATGGGTTCGTGTTGCTATGCTCGCTAATGTTTTATCATTGAATATTACCTCCTGGCTTCAAACGTCACAGTTAATACAAAAAAATGAACAGTTCTTTACAAGGACTCAGTTCAAAGTGAAGAGCCGCTCAAAAGATTCGACTCGTTCATGAACACCACATCGCTAACAAGTCGCCGCAATTTGTTTTCATAGCCTGAGATTGTTTGATGCTACTGTTGTGTCACTACTGTGTAATTGTCATTATTACGACTTATGTGTGAGGTACTTGTGATTTTTCACATTCACGCCACAAAATTTACCGACATGGCCGACAAACCTGCTGCCGCCTGGAGCTGATGGAGATCATGCTACGAATGCTAGAGTATCATTTGTAAAGGTGTGATTTTGTGTCTTTACTGTTTTCACAATCACGTTTTGTAAAATACCATAAAAATGCAAAAGTGAGACAACAGTCAGAGGACTCTAAAGTCCAGATCTACAAAGAAAACCCTCCATCTCGAAGCAGCGTCATTATTTAACTAATCTATACCAACTTATTCTAAGGATTTTAACTAATTTGTGTCATCAGCATCATATAATGGGGCACATTTGTTACATGCTGGAATAAACTGTCAGTTTGTTATTTGCACTGGTGTACATTTTTCACATAGTTTGAAAATGATTACTTTTGGGACTCAAATGAATAAATTAAATGAGTGAATACATGACCTCAGAGGCACCTTAACGATGAGCAGTAAATGAATGTATGAAACTGAGCAGATGCAGTAAATCTAAAGTTGATTAAGAGCTTTGAGGTGCTTGTATTGTTGAATAGTAAAACATCGCACCTTAGTTTAAAAAAATACAAATAAAACGGGGATGTGCTTCGCTCATCTCGCCTCGAGTGGGCTTGATCATCTTGAGGGCGCGATGTCGATGATAACATGTGGGCTGAGCAAATCATTTATCCGCTAATTGTCTCCAGATGTGCATTCCCCTCATTGTGCAACACAATCACATCCAGTCCCACAACTCTTCCTGTCTGTTAACGCTGCTGCCTGCTGTGAAATGACAAGCATATCTGGTAGGTTACTGCCCCCCCGCCTTGACCTGTTTAATCATTTGATCGGCTGTTCAGGGTTCACCAAGACCAAAACAACCAGATGTGTGCCAACTCTGGACCTGTATGAACAGAAACAGAGACGGGAGGCAGCATCCTTCATCCTGCCGGTGCTGCTTGTCATTTTCCATAGAGCTAAACTTAGCCGTGAAACGATTGAAACGCTCATCCAGTCAATCCAACGGTTTAGATGGTGAAAACAAATGTCTGACATTGATGCAAGGTTTTACAAAAACTGTCATTAAAATGTCAAAATTGTTGATTTGCCTCATATTTTTGTACTTTTTTTTGTTTGTTTTTACACAGAAAAATATCTATTTATAGCGTCAATGTTGCCACGATTTTTTTTTTATGTCATTAAACTTTCAAAACACTCGACTAATTGTTACTCATCACTAACGGCCCGTTTGTGCATCCTGTCTGTGACTCAGACAAGGTTCTCTGGAAGTTACAATAAAAACTGTCTCTGCAGCTCGAGCACATAAATGGCCAACCTGTTTGCCCTTCAAACTGACAGTGAAGGTCAGAGGATGCTTCAGTGCGTTCAGCGGGGACCGTTTAGTCTGCCACACTTATTTCCAATCATATTACGTCCTCTTCCTCCTTTTCCTAAGTGGTCATTGGAAAAGGTATCCTTGGATAACATCTTGTTCATTAGTCAATTAATGGCCAAGATTGCACTGTGGACAGAATATTGCTTTGTGAATGTGACTTTGGTTTGTCATACAGATATCATAAGCTAATAGAGTCTGCCAAGAAAAGGGTTTGCAAAGGAGGACATTTATTCATGTTCTCATTTCCTTGTGATGTTAATAATTCATGATCAGAGATCACAGATTTGATTTTTTTTTTTACCCTTTTTGAGCAAGTAGAGGAGCATGTACTCTTACAGTAATTGGGTACAGTAAAGTCTTTACACAGAACAAAAATGTTTTATAAAGTGCCTTAATTTATAGGTTTTTCCCCAATTTTTTCATGCAAGTCGAATTTTAAACTACAAAAGTCACATTTAGATGTAAGATCTCTTTTTGAGACTGTCAAGACTGTAATCTGCAAAAAAAACAAAAAAACATGTGAGACCAGATCTGACTGGTTCAACTTTTTATTGACTAATTAGAGACACGAATCACATTTTTTGTTGGAGTTGCACTGATTTGGAACATATGACTTGTTTACAACAAGGCTGGGTCATATGGGACTCATGCAAGCAAATATTTTTATTGCAATTTAGTCACAAAGAGTCATATTTCATGCCCCAGTTTGTTCAGCATTCACCCTCATTTCATTTGCAATCAGGAGCATTTATTTAGCCTTTTTTTATCATTATGTTCAAAGTGACATGACAGAGCGGTTCTGCAACCAACATTTAAGACATTTGGGAAACTTCCTTGTGACTCCTGTTCATTATTTCTCACCAACAGCTGCAGCCCAGTGAGATTCTGGCTTTAGTTTAGCGATCTGAATCGGACTTTAATATCTCTCCTCCTCATTAGGTTAATGGTTATAAAAGTTTGTAGTGAGATTTATGATTCAGGACTAATTAATCACGTGTCACGTGACCCTTTCTTCCAGCGCAGTAAAACCTCACATATGGGCTTTAATAAGCTGGCAGTGTGGAATAAATTCCAGAATGTAGTCCGTAACATCGTTCCCTGGATGTTCTCTCTAAACTGCCTGGGTCTTTACATCCTTGTCTTTTGTGTCCATGATTGATCCATGGTGGTATCGGTACACATCCCTCTGCACTCTGCAGATTCTGCTCGTGGGGGGTGTTTAACTCTAAAACACGCTGCTGTGAAACACTTTGGATCTTTGGAGCATCACGTTCAGCAGCATGAACGATCGCTCGGCTAACAATTCGATGCTGCAGCAAATCAGGAGTGCAGTAGAGAGCGACAGTTTGTGATAGAGTGGCTGTGACTGTTGCATAACAAGGCCCAAGGACTAAAGAAAGAAGCAAACTACAAAATAATCTCCGATTATTGTGACGGATGGGTAATGTTGACTCTGAGGCTCTGCCTTCTGGTCTGTTTACTACGTTAGCTTGCTGATGACCCACATTATTAAAGTCAAATATGTCTCATTGTCTGCAGTTCTGTAAGAATTTGGCTTTGCTTTGTACCCATTTTATTATACGAGGCAGACAATGAGTTGACGTCCTGGCAACCTGTCCAGAGTCCTCCTCGCCTCGCGCCCATTGACTGCTGGGATAATCTCCAGCCCCCTGCATGTGACCCTGAATGGGACAAAGCAGGGACAGAAAATGGATGGATGGATTGGATCAAACCCCCAAGGTCAAAGTGATGTTACCTGACTGCATTCACCACAGTGTATCACTCTTCTGTTAGGTTAACGCTATACAAGTGTTACAGATGAATGCATTGCTGGTAAATCTACAATTTATCTCTATTTTTTTGTTTGCTTGTCTTTTTGAAAGACTGAAAAGATTATTAAAATGTCAGGGCAGCTTCGGTTTCACCCACATTTAATTCAGTGGATTCCACAAATAATTAAGCAGCAGTGCAATAACAAAATGTCAAAATTGCACATTTATAAATTCATATCGGTCACGGTGCATGGATTCAGGATTTTCACTGCGAAGCAACCAAACGAGAAATGGAAAAGACAGTTCAGATCATCAGGCTAAAGAAGCAGGTCTTACATTAGTATTTTTGCGCAAACAGACTTTTACATCACTGATCAACAGTCAGGTAACGTACCGCTGTTAGTCCCCAAAGCTAGTGTTGGGACCCCACTTTATATGTTAGTCAAAAGCTTTCTGCAAGAGGAAACTTAACCGTGAGTGAATCATTTCTCAGGCACAAATATTCATTGCCACTCACGCAATTAAGCTCTTTGCATTTAAATTAAACGACCCGCATACACAGACCCCAGTGCTCAAATGCACAAAGGCGCCATCGCACACACCATTGGGTCTGCTTTGCATGTGCAGCAGCAGGTATAACAGGCAGCTCTGCTCTTGAGAGGAAATCCTGCTCGAGCAAATCAGTTTCGGTATTTGACAATTTGGTGGCAGATACCAAAGAACAATCAAGGTCACGACCCTCATCATGCGGGCGTGATTGATTTGGAAACTGACCAATCATAGGAAGGCCAGTAAACGTTTTGGTATCTGCCTCCAAACTGTAAAGTGAACCTGATTTGAAGCGCATGAAGCTGCTGCAGCACACATCGGTGTGCATGAGGGCTTCTTCGTGTGCTAGACTGCAGGGTTCTGGAGATGTGGAAAGTTTAATTGTATGGGTGGTAAAAACTAACACTACCGGTAACAACTTTTTAGTATGATTCCATAGCTTTTGTCTGTCATTGCTCATTTTTACCATAAATGCTGTAAAAGCAACAAATAACAGTTATAAGTGGACATAATTGTTTTATTTTAATTAGGCTCTTGTTTATATAGCTTTACTAGTTATAAAAACCTAAAATGTTTGGGAACCACTAACATGATTAAGCTTGTTTTAAAAGTATCCCAGCAGAATTTGCCTGACTTCTGTGAAACTTTGGTGCATTCTCTTATCCATAAAGTTAAATGTGAAAAGTTTAGTAATAGGCACTGAACTGAATGCTTTCAAATGCAACATGTGTGCATGATTTGCAGCCATGCTGTGAGGTTGTGCTGACATTATGCAACATGAAATTCTGTCTATTCAAACATTCTGACTCTTGTTTTTGGCTTGGAAAAATACCTACAAGCATAATATTCTGAAAAAAATATCATCTATAGCGTTGCGAAGTCCTATTAGCAAGTCTGAAACGAGTAATAAGCAAGCATGTTAGCATGCTAATAGCATTTGGCTGCTGGCTCATGCTGTTTTTGTATTTGAGCTGGGAAAATGCAAATTTACTGAGAAAATACCAGGTAAGTCTTACTGGAGTATTCACAAAAAACATTATGAAGAACTGTTGCGAACAGTAGCTGCTGAGTGGGTGATCAGTCAACCCAGCAGAATCACTTCTTTTCCTAAAATCAACTCAGGTGTGACAGCTTTCCTTTCCCCAACTCTCACAGCTATAGTTCTTTTCACAACTGTCAAAACTCTGCAAACTTCAGTCTACAGTCAACTAGAAACACAAATAAATGCATTTGAAACAAGCACTTAAAATCCTGCAGGGCTGTTTATTTGAGCTAATGTGAAGAATTAATAGAACAACTATTATAAAGTCTCAACCTTTTTTTGAAAGTAGATTAATAATCACATTCAGTTTTTTAAGCAAAGTGATAAATATTTCAATCACCCTTCTTCAGATAGTCTAAATAATTTAAATAAAGGCTGAGATCCCTTGAAGAAATAGGCTTATCGTTTGTATATCTCTTGAAGACTTTACGGTTCATTTTGCTAACAAACACAAAAACACACACAGGCGTGAGCAGAAGCATTGCTGTGCAGCTCAGCTACTAAACTACTGGTGATTTTCCCTTCACTGTTCGGCTTGCAGTGCATGATTCCCCTTCAGCTGACATTTCAACGTTGCATAAATGAACTTTGACTGCTTCCCGTGGAGTTCAGCGTGTATAATAAGAAATCCGAGGGAATTAAAAGGGAAATTGCTGAAGCTGACTAAGCCGGACAGTCGAGATGATGAGGTGTTCGTTAGAATCTTGTTTCTCTGGAGATGGAAGAAGAGGACACGATGGAAGACTCGTCGTTTAAAAGAAAACGTGTTTGTTTGCACCTTTTTTCCCCACCTGTTTGCTGGTTTCTAGTCGACACATTTATTCACAAACTCCAATTTTTGCTGCAAATAATTTCCATTTGTGGAGGTGATTTTTGCGTGTCACGCAGGAATTTGTTTGGATGTGTTCTTTTTTTTTTTTATTCCCTGTGGCAGATGTGTTGTGGTGGGTGGCAGCTGCAGAATGGAGGAGCACAGATTGCTAAGTGATTCACCCTGCTCCTAGCGTCTCCGTTACCCCATGAGTCTTTTCACTGACAGTGTTTTCATTTCTATTTGCTTCATGTGTAACTAGCATGGTGGGCTAGCTGCTTTGACAGCTCTGTCAGGAAAATGACAATGCAGGTCTCCTTGCTTGGAGGTTGTTTCCTTTTGTGTGACCTATAAATCCAAGGCTGCGACTGAACACGACACCAAAAACACCTTTAGAGTCGTGCATGCTGATGGTCTGCAGCCTGACAAAAATCCCTTGACTGATATTAGGAATTAGCTCTCTGTCTGATGGCATCCGCTGCTCTTGTATGCACACAGCAGAAATAACAGTGTTGAGTGCTGAACCAGTCACATCTCCTGACATGTGAATCATGTTTTGTTCGCTGCTGTCAAATAGTCCCTCTTCAAAAATCCTCCCATTAGGTTCTCTCAAACAAATGCTCCAGTTCTCCCTCCCTCCATCTGCCTTTGAGTCATTCATACTGTTGATTCCACCTCTGGAGGAATACATCAGGCATAACGCCTCTTTCTTTCATCAAGGCATCAGCTTTAAAGTAATTTTCCTCCTCTCACAGGGAGCCAAATGGAGACGAGAAGATGTCGATTCTCTCATCTCTTTGTCTGTCCCCTTTGATCTCTTTCAACATGAATTCCCAATGAACAAAAAAGTAAATGGGATTTTTTTTTTCTTCTCCCCCCTTGTCTTTCTGTGGAGCATGGTTGATCATACAAAATTGACCAGAAATGACTCCTAATGACCCCTGTGTTTTACTCAGAAAGGAGAGCACCTCACAACACACTCCTAGCCATCATTACTCGTAGTGCATTTTAATGATAGATGAATAATTCAGGGCGCGCTTGTAGATATAATAGTCCGAAGTAGTGATGCTGGGAACGTCTTTATGGAGGCCGCCTTCGTGTGTTCGAGGGATGAGAAGGATTTTTGTTCCAAAGGACGGAGGTTTCAGTGGTGCACGCATGCCGGTGTGTGTTGTTGTCTGTTACATTAACAGTCAGTAGTTGTGATTTATCTTGTATTCCCAACGCAGAAGCCCCCCTTCTATCTCACTGGAAAGGTTAAAGCATACAGCCTGGAGGCAGTGCTACAAAGGTCAACACGCAGTTAAGAAATGCGGAATAGAGAGAAAAGATGGAGAAGATACCGTGGTCCCCCTCCGCTGCTCTGTTTGGCCGGCGTATGCCTCTGACATCCTGAAAACACTCGCTTAAGTGTTTTGCAGCAAAAGCCCAGCTGTATTTCTCCTTCAGTTCTCTCCATCCTGTCTTCTTATCGTCGCCTCTCTGTGATACCTCCAACATCACATGCCATAAATATAGCTGACCTTGACAAAGCCATCTCCAGAGATCCTATGTGGGAATAAAGGAGGAGGAGAGGAGGGAAGGGGGGGAGCTGCGAAGGAAAACGACGGCGCGCAAGTGAGGGAAATTGTAAACAAAGAGGTGTTTATTTAATGGAAGCCCTGAAGCATGGACGCTCTGAGGAGGGAGACAGAGAGACAGAGCTCTGATTATAAAACACAAGGTGCCAGGCCATTAAAAAGGAGCAGGAGAATAGAGAGAGAGGCTGTGAAGAAACACCAGTGTCTTGGTGAGTCAGATGTGTTGAGGTGATTAATCTGTTTTGGCTGTCCTTCACAGGCCTGAGGGGTGTGGGGGGGGGGGGGGGGGGGG
>SSNR01000020.1:43971-79882 GCA_006937965.1 Callopanchax toddi | reverse complement strand
GGGGGGGGGGGGGGGGGGGGGGGGGGGGGGGGGGGGGGGGATCACACAGCAGCACTAGGTTGCCCCCTTTTGGTGAAGCAGGGGAAAATGTTCCATTTTGCTTTGACATTTTGTGTTTCAGCTACTTAAAAGTCATGACTGATAGGATTAGGGATTATAGTTTGTTTATAAATCAGCTGGAAACAAAACGATAGCAAAAAAAATCTTAATATCAGACAATAATAATGATCAAAATCAACATACAGCAGGTTTTCACCTATTTTATGTTGACCAAAAAACTTCCACATACCGAACATAATTACTATACTTTTCCACCAATGACATGAAAAACAAATCCTGCTGTTTTTTTTTCTTTAAAAATATGTTGACAAAAACCTGTTTGTTTTATTCCAATTGCGAGTCCAGCTTTTAAAATACCAAATTTTCCTGTGATTTACTAACATGACTTTCTCTACATTCCTGCATAGACGATAACATTTCCTTTAAAAGAAATTATGTTTACATGCAAAAATATGCAAGTGCACAGTGATTATGACATTTTGTATCTGAATTTTAAGAAAAAGCCCCAAACAACTCAACTTTATCAGTCTCTTGTAATAAATACACACAATTTCAGTCAACATAATATGTTTATTTTCAAATCAAGTGAAACATTTAGGACATATTTTTAAAAATCCAATCCAGAATTCACAGAAATAAAAAAGGCAGTACACATATATTGAGGCTAAATAATGAGGGTTTTGCAGAGAACGTTTTTCCCATTCAAAAGCAATCAGTGCTTGGAAATGTGTTCAACAGAAAGAGAGCACTAAACAAAAATCTTTCAGGCCACAAATGTAAAAACATGATGGAAACCGTGAGGTTAATAATCAGTACAGGAGAGGATCTGCACTTGCTTGGATTTCTAGGTCCACTGGAGGTTTAACATTCTGCTACGGCTTGTACATAAACACTTCTGAATCTGACATGAAATTTAGAAAATACATAAAAATGACTGTTCCTTACATGTTTTCTCCGTTCAAGGTAAAGCACAGAGCCGCTGTCAAAGGCAGAAGTAGAGGTATGTGAACTTCAGTCGCCTGCAATCATCCATATGAGGCTGACAGCAGAGGGTTCCCTGCCTTGGTACATTCTGTCTGTCTATAAAGGTCACTGTTAATGGATAGTTCAGGTTTTTGTCTCTGTCATAAAAAAGTCTAATAAAATATTTAGAATTTCTGAATGACTTTGAGCCAAGTTTGATTTAACATTTGGGGGGAAAGCTTATGCTAATACTGTTCTCTACTGTATGTTTTATATTTTAATATTTTATCCAAACTTGGGGAAATGTTTTTGTAAAAATGTGAGAAAATGGGTCTAGTAAACCAATTTAAGACAATATGACAGCCCAATTACAAGTCCAAAAGTTAAAGTTACGCATTTTGGGAAATGTGCTAACAGCCAGCTATCTTAGCATAAGTAAACATAAAGAAAAACCAGCCTGGTTCACTCTAAAAAGTTTGGACTTCAAATGAAATATTGAGAAAAAGTTATGCTAACATGGACCAGACAACTAATTAGCTGTTTGTTTTGTTTAATACAGAACCTGCTAATCATGGTATGCTAACGCTAGCTTTTACTAACATCAGCTTCACTGGTTGGCTAACAGAATAAAACATTATAGCCAATTTTATTTTTAGCTTACCTCAAAAAAGAATTTTTTTTTAACTATTACTTGTGTCATATGGTAGAAAAAAATAAAAAGGAATATATTCTCATTATTTAAATGCTAATTTTTAAAGCTTTTAGGAAACATTGGGCTTTTTAAACAGTTTTTGACATTTACCAGGTAAATGGGCCAAGAAGGCAAAACAATCATTTCCAAAAATGCTAAACAAAATCTTCCCACCAAGGATAAAATGGTGATTTTCATCAAAAGATGTTTTACTTATTTGAAGGGAAAAAATGCAAAAAGTAAAACCAAAGCATTAAATGTCCTTTTAAGCTCTGACAGTTTCCCAAACTACATCAAGTAATAGAGTAGAACTGGGGATTATTTTAAGGATTATGATTTTTTTTTTCTTCCCACAGTGAATGAGTAATACTTGGTATGCATGAAGTGATACAATTTTCTCTCCAGCACCACATCAGGGTTAATGACTCCTTCTGTGACATCTCTGTTCTTTAAGACCACCCATGGGTTTGCTGGGGGATGTGCACTAATGTCAGAAAACTCTTGATTTCACTGGGATCTTTCAAATGTGTTTCCGCCTTTCGTTTCCTGGTATTATAAATTACAAATAATATACTTTTATTTGCCATCTGCTGAAAACAAGTGAAATTAGAATTAGTGAAACTCTCAAACTTTTTTTTCTTTTACGCGTTTTTTTTTTATCTGAGCCTAAATAATCTGATTTGTCTCTTGGCTGTATTAAATGCATCAGTCAGTAGTTATATAGATTGTAAGAAACATATAAAGCTAATATTCTAGTTTACTTTTTGTGTCGACCTACCTGTGAGTCGTAATACTGCCACCTTATGCAACATTGATCTTTAAGCTCGTTAGTTTCTGTTTACGTATTCAGGATAATATTTTTCTTCATAAACATCTTTTTAGAATATCAGCTGCACACAAAAAAAATCACCATTAGTACAAAATCTACTGATTTTCATGGAAGGTGTTACAGTCTAAACTACAAAAGCAGTTTGCACCAAGAAGGAGACATCATCTCTGAGCCACACGACTTCTGATTAGCTGTGAAAATGGCTGTAAAACACCAAAAAGATGGCATCTGTTTGGTCGCAGAAATAAAAACAGAGACAGGCCGATCCTTGCTCAAGTGCAAAACTCTTCTTCTTTACCTTAGGCAAGTCATATCAAGTGGTTATAAAAACAGTTATGATAAAATACAAAGTCAAAACAACAGTCCAAGTATTTTCAAAATGTGTTCACATGACCATAAAATATTTAAAATCTAGTATTCCTATAGCTAGCCCGACAAACTGAGGTAAACTCACTGGCCGTGTGCAGCGAGGTAATGAGGGTTTTCTCAACACTCGTGGATGGGAGATTTTGTAAAAACTCGTGTAAAAGCTGCAAAAAGACATTTATATGTAGGAAACGATGGAGCGATGAGCCACTTCCAAGCTGATTTGTTCAAACTGCTGTGACACTAGTGCGAGAAGTGGCGATGTAACACATAACTGCATGACGGAGGCATAAGGCCCAGGAGGAGGTAAGGAGTTTGTAGAGGAATAGAGCTAATGAGGTAGGTTTTTGCTGTAAACCAAAAAAGAAATTGCAGTAAGAAAGAAAAAAAACGTATTAGATCTGAAAGGGAAGACCAGGAAGTCTGTGGCAACACAAGGGAACGCCTAACACAACACCTCAGTACAATACAGACCAAAAGTTATTTATACAGCTCATCAAATAAAGGATAAAGAAAAATAAAAACACAGAAATGCACAACTATGTATAACTCAAGAGGTAGTTGCTAACGTCAGTACTTTGAATCTTCACCATTGCTTAACAGAGTTTGTTGAGTTAGTCAGTGGATGATTCCCGAAAGAATAATATACACGTTTTTGGTTAATTCCCTGAGAACAGTTCATCATCCTGAGAGGAATTGTGTGTAAATATGTAAAAATACATTATACAAAAAGATGTTTTCATAGAGATTTTCAGCATAAAGCTGTGCTCCTTCTGCAGTTTGGTCATTCACTTCTTTTTTTTAAATCTGTCATGCTGCATTGTTTGATTTTTAAACACACGCACACATTCAAAGCTGTACATTATTAAAAAAATATTAATAAACAAATGAAAGAAAATAAATGATGCTCCATTACACTTTCAGGAATAAGTGACACTTATTCTGAAAGGGCAAAGACGGCAAGCACTTGAGTTACTTTAAATGCCTTCGAGAAATAAAAGCCAAACTCTTTGGTACGGACATATACCAAAAAAAGTTGGTTGTCTACTTGGAGCTTTTAAAAAGCACACATGCTAGTTTGATAGACTTATACAAAGTTATTTGATTTGTCAGAACACTAAGATACAACTCCAAAGCGACCTTGACGTGAACTTTGTGAAGAGTCGACTTCGGTTGAGCTTGTTTCACATTCAGTTTGGTCAGAGGAGAGTTGTTGGTCATTAAGTGCCACTAAAGCCATGCTTGGGATTCAAGTTACGCCAAAAGCAACACGCTCATCCGTCTGTTTCTCCCTCTATTCTTTGAGTCTGAAGCAGCAGCGGGGACGCCGTCTGACCCCGGCTACCGACTGACAAATGGTAGGCACTGATGGATGAGGAAATTGTGGTTCAGTTTTACGTAAAAGAACAAATAAAATATCAAGAAGAGCAGACAGTTTTGACATTCGCTTCCCAAAGGAAGAACTAGTGAGGTATATGTAAGTAAAGCAGCTAAGATAATAGAATAATGATTGAAACTACACCTATAAGGTGAGTTTTTGTGCTATCAGTGTATGAAAATAACAGGTGTATGGATTCAAATTTGGATTTTTTCCAATAACAGATAGAGGGAGAATTTTCACACATGCACATCAACAAGTCTATGCACCTACTTCTGATCTAATTCCTTATATATGCATTACTTACAATTAATAGAATTTTAATTATTATATCTTGCAACTTCACATATATATTAATGGCTATTTTCAACTAATTATGCAGCAACCAAATAGGAAGTCTACTGATCAGTTCATTATTTTAAATCTAAACTATGATCTATGGATTATATGGTGTTTTATAAAGATATTTATCTATGATCATGAGAAACAGAGGGGTTAATAGCAGTGACTCGCAGATGTAGAAGAGGCGCTCCAGTCTGCCGGTTTGGATTTCGCTCGGAGCATCACAGTACAAGCACACATTCTTGTTTCCTCTCAGGTTTGCACTTGCTTAGACAATCAGCTGGTCCAGTCTATGTCACGTAAAGAGATATGTATCGAGTGCTTTAAAATGATAGAGAACTCACTCTAGTAGCTTTTTCTTTGTCCCCCCTCAGGAATTCATTAAATTTCCCTGAAGATCTTTAGAAGCCAAGCTGCCAGTCCTATGGGGCTGGATTATCACTTAGAGGGTCTGAAGCTCTTAAGAGTCCTTCTCTAATCCGTCCTAAATGAGCTACTATGTGTGCTGCAAAGACACAATCTGGATTTTTTTTTTTTTTCTGGGATGTGGGGGAATGATTAGGCCTATGAAATATAAAATTGTGGCATTCAATGATTAACATAATTAGGAAGGGGGCTTTCAAAAAGGCCACCCCTCAGGTCCAGGGGAAATAAAAGGAAAAAGTCACCAAACCTAGACACAAACCACATTTCATCTCCGAGCTGCACAGATTGAAACAAGAAAAGAGTTATTCCCTGCAGTCACCTTTCCAGCAGCGGTTGCCATAGCTGCACTAGATGACTGCTAGTCAGTCACACACATTCACACGTGTCCGTACCCCGTTGATCGTTGCCATAGCCACGCTGGTTAGAAAAATAACAATATATAAACTAAAGAATAAAACCTCCCATTTCCTTTTTTTCCCACAGGTGTGAGGTAGATGAGGGGTGAAGGGTTGGGGGGCTTCGGGTAATCTTGATTGAGGACAAGCACAAGGGTCAAAGTTCACCTCAGGATTTCCTCCACCTTTGGGTCCGTGGGCCCCGGTGTGTGTGTGGCTCCTCGGGGGAAGAGGAGGACCCCTCCGGGAGAGACGAGCCAGAGCGCTGCTCCTCCTCTGGGGGGCAGAGGAATGGCCCAGGTCCTGAGGCCGAGGAGGCCGAGGTAGACGCATTTTGGTCCTGAGAGCCTGAGGAGGGCGCTAGCGCCCTGTGGGGACACTGGGCCACCATGTGCGTGATGCTCTGGCAGTAGTGGCATTTCTTTGGCTGGGGGGGCAGGCCACACTCCTTGGCATGATGATCCAGACCTCCACAGTTATAACAGCTGCAAACAACAGAGGGGGGGTGGGGAAAACAATCAAAACACAAAACGCCAGCTGACGGTAAAGATATTTATCAGAGAACCCAGTGTGAGCTCTATACACAAACGCTTGTTAACACATCTTCACAGTGTGGTTTGTTATCATCTTTTTTTATTATTATTATTTTGCTGTATGTATGACAATTAACTTATTGTATCCTGTACCTTATAGCTGTTTTTTTTTTTTCCAAAATATTTAAAGAATAAAAACATTTCTATCCTAAGACTAACCTGCTGAAACCCAGTCCGCCACCAGATGGCAGTATGACACATGAAATGACAAAAAATATGAAGGAAAGGTTCCAGCATTTTTCTCCACTTAAGACAGAACAGAACATGACATTGTTTTAGTACGTTTAATGTCACACATCCTTTATCCAGATCCCCATTCTGTCTGTAAATGTTTTAATTATTATTTTGCCGTCCAAATAAAATTTAATTTTATGCAACGAAGAAGGAAACAAGTGAAACAATCTTCCATTTATGTCCATTTCCTCCAAACCAACAGACTGTAGCCCTGTGTTTCATGATGATTCATCAAATAAAATCTCTCTAAACATCTTGAGTTGAAACCTAAAGACCGACCAGTGAATCGTTTGAGGAAAAAAGGCCCTGAGTCAGAGAATGAATCACTGTTGGGTCTGCACATACCACATACCAGACCACATAGCAGAAAACCCATTTTTATTTAATTACAGCCTCTTTTCACTAGCATTCAGTTACAAAAAGAAAAATGAATTATTGTACAAATGAGCTCCTTCTCAAAGAGCTATTAGTCCAAATCTTCAAACAAAATAACAATTACTCATTTAAAATGGGGATGTAATGATGGGACGTGAAATCTGTGAGAGAGCAACCAAGACCCAAGAAAAGGCTTTAAAATACTATCAGATAGTATTAAAATACTATCAGAAAAGTCATTCTGAAAAAGGTGACAAGAACTTCTAGTTACATATTAAGTTTGTGACTGTATTTTTGCACATTGCTGCCTGAGTATTCTTTGTAGATGAGTTGAAAGGAAAATACTTTTTCTTTTACCAAAACAAATAACAGCAGTAAGTCACAAATTCCTTCTATTTATTGAGAAAACTAATATTAGCAGTGTGTTAAGCTTTAATAACTGGCAAAATAGTCTTTTCTATTTATAAAGAACCTTTTGTTAATGTTTTTGTTCATTTTACTGAAAAAATTAAATATAAATAATTCAGATCTATATGAAAGCTGACATTCAGCCAGTTTAATGTTCATTATTTTCATATTTATATTTTACTTATTTTACTATGTATAACAGAAAATTACTGATAACATTATCTACATTTAATAAAATCAACTTTTCAATATTATACAAAACAATCTGGGTAAAAGTCAGTGTAAATAAAATTATTCATTTCCTAAAGAAAAACAATGTGTTTATCTGAGCTAATCAGATTCAAATGCTTGATAAAAGTAAGGAAAATAGTTCTAGTTTTGAAAATTAATAATAATAATTTACTTTAAAAATCAAAAATGTATTGTTTTAAATAAATACTGATGGTGTGCTGTTTTTTAAATATACTATCAAAGAACTGAATAAATATTTTTAATGAAATATATTGTATATCAAAAATGATTGATGAAAAACATTAGCAAAATAAAATATTTAAAAGTCAAAATTCTGTATTTTGTGATATTTAACACTAACTTGCTAAAGTTCATTTAAACTGAATTTTTACATTTTTTATCAATTGTAAATAAAATAAGTACACATTTCTCTATATAATTAGTAAAAAATATTAATTTATTTGTTATGAAATAAAAAAGTATAATCAGCCATAATTGTTTATCTGGTTATCTGATACAACCATTCTATCAGAGGGTTTGCAGAGCAGAATAGAGGTTGTTGTATCACAGAGTGACCAGCAGGGGTCAGGGTAGCATCAAAGTCCACGCAGCTGCAGCCACTGATCATGGTCACAAAACCTGATGACATCACAGGCAGCTACCTGCCTCCTCCAGTCCAGCACCACCTTTCTACAACCTTGGCAGAAGTTAAGACACTTGACCTAACACTGGATCAATTATCCCAAATAAACTGAATTATTAAACAAAGAGGGAGTCTGGTTTCTAGCTTTCTAAAAACGCTTTTTATTTTCACAAATTGACAGAGCTGCTGCTGACCTGACACCGCAACAATACCCCACATCTATGCCATCGATATGAGGAGTGGCAGAATGGAACTTTTCAATGTAAATCAGGTGTTAAAGAAATAAAACGCCCTCCAACGACAGTGTTCACCCAGCTCTACCTGACCGGGTTTGTTGCACATCTAATGAAGGGATCCTCTTTCAGCAGGAGGGCAGAGAACGGCGTCGCCTTCCTTCAGCTCTAACTGCTTTCCAAGAAGCTCCACGCATCTGCCTTGGACTGATTTTAGAGAAGCACCCTTCAGCGTTTCACCAAGGCCAAAACAGCTTATTGAGCCACAGAGGCTTTAAGATGTATATAAGTCCAAACGACCCCCCATGCTAATGCTGTCGCTCAATGTAAAAGCTGGCAAATTGATTTAAAATAGCGCCGATGGCAGGCAGAGAGCCCTTTTCATATTATGGTGCAGGATAACCATGGCAACAGGCATGTACACAGGCAGATTGAATAGATTTAATCTATAATCTCAGCCCACTCAGATATAGCTCGCTGCTGTAAGACATCCATATAATACACGTTTCCTTTGAGCGCATTTTGATGCTATATTCAGATCATATATATAAACAATCAGATTTAGTTGAATGTCCTGTTATATGTAGGTACATTTTGTTTTTATTTCTGTATTAAGAAATGCTCACCGATCTCCCTTTGGTTTGCGTTTCTGGAGAGGGACCTTCCCTTTAGGTCGCCTCTCGCTGCCTGAACAGGGTCCTCCACCCGGTCCAGTCACCCGCAGGGACTCCAGGCCCTTAGAGGACTTCTTATAGGTGAACTCCACCTGCTCGCCCTCTTTAAGGCTGCGGAAACCCTCCATCACCAGTTTGCTCTGTAGAGGTAAAAAACAAATAGAAAGAAGGAAAGAAAAGTTCAGATGTGACCAAAATGTTATCAGTAAAGCTGAGGTCAGATCAATTGATCTGAAATTTACAAATCTGATCTTGATCTTGGTTATTCTTTTGGGCAGCAGCAATGAGGAAAAAAAAAGACTGGCCTTTTCCCCAGTCCCTGAATGCACCATCACTAGATGCTAATATGTGGCAGCAAGAACATAATCATAATTTTCAAATTATTCATACATGTTTAAAAAGAAATAGTATTTGTTAATTATTGTGCTTGGAGATAAATCGTCAAGTCAGAGCTGTAAAAAAAAAAAAAATCAGCCCACAAAATCTAAACGAGTTAAAGCTATCAATGTGACAAGTTTAGGATGAGGTTGATTTAAAAAGCTTCACTTTTACTATCAGAGCCTGAAGTTAAACCAGTTTATATGAAAGATTTCATTTCGCTTTTAAGACCTTTTTATTATTTATTAATATTAAAATAGCTGGTAGTTACAGTATTAAAGGCAAATTATACAATATAGTGTCTTTTCGACATATTTACCACAATAACCTAACATTTGATACTTTAATGACCATAAAAGCCCATGACATGACAAAACGAAGAGAACCTCCAAACATCTGCCGTTGATTCGTCCTTTAAGCACGTCCACACCTATCAGGGCAAATTTAACACATATATATTGAGCAGATATTAGAACTGTGAACAAACGGCTCCCCAATCAACACTTTTCATTCCCAAATAACTTTCACAGAACATCAACACCTTTTAACACGGTTTTTCTGTGGGGGCTTGTTCGTGCAGAAAACACCACACACACTATGAAACCCAGTGGACTGACTGGATGTGGTTTCCACAAACCGCTATGACAGTTTGTGCACAGAGATTATCGCTGGGTGTCTTCACTCTTTTTTATTTTAATTTTTTTACCTACATGTGCAGAGACTCCATTTCCTATTCCCTCTGCAGGGGCAAAAAGACAAGAGCCGTCATTTTCCTTCAACACATCCACCATCCGTCTTATCTACATGATCATGGTTATTGATTTAGTTTCCACGCAGCCAAAAGACCGTGATTTATGTCTTGTTGATCGCAAGAGAACCGACAGCCTATAGGCGCCGTATCTGTGACCTTCATGAATCGCAGTGAGCCCTGCGGATCTCGGCGTAGGTAAACACACACCCACACGAGCATGCAGCATGCAGAGCAAACCTACAACCTGCTATACATCAAAGCCTATAAATAACACACACACACACACATGGGCTATCTGTAAAAGCTTCTAAAGAGACAGATGTGTAGGAGCGAAGAGAAAAGGAGAAAGAAAGATCAGAAAAAAATCAAATGTGAAACTATAGAGGAAGGAGACAGAATGCACTCAGCAGTGGGTTTTTTTTCTCTAAAGTCTCCTGCAGTTACAGGAAGAGATGCTCTATAGGAGCTTTGTACGTATAAATGAATATCTGAGTAAAAAAATGTCAATGTAGACAACAGAGAGAAAAGAAAGAAACCATTTTAAAAAGAGAGCATTGATGCAGTCTGATGGATGTCTGGAGCGCTCAATAAATAGACTTAATGTTTCTGTTTGTGTCTGAAAAACTAGAAGTGCACAAAATAATTCTTTAAATTAAGAAATGTTTCTCTTCTTAACCTAATTTACAGCAAAAATGCTTTAAAAATTACAGTCAAAACAATTCATTTAAATCGCTATGACAACTTTAATCCAGCTGTCGGGTATGTTTGGGAAAATCACACCAATTCTTAGATAATCTAAAAATAAATAAAAACACCACAGCAGTGAATTAAATAACCCAAAAGTTTTAGGGTTTCCACTCAACTTTAAAATAGATTATTTAAGTAAGATTAATCATTTTATGCGATTCGTTTTTTACATTTTCTAGACGCCTAGAGTCATTTTCAATTATTAAGTTTTATTAAAAATAACATTGAAGCATTACAAACTCAATAAATAAAAACATTTAAAGTATTTTTAATTTTAAAAAGGAGGTTTAGCATTTTTATATTTGCTGCTGCTGAAGATTTTATTTTATCCTCATAATGAAAAGCAAAGTAATCAGAGGGAAGAATTCATTCTGTTTTTCTAGCTTTTAGTGCCAAATTTTCATTTTTTAGAACAAGATGCTTAATAGGAGAAATAATAAACGTTAGGAAAATCAATTATAAATACAATAAAATTGAAGGTAAAGATTTACCACAAGCATTTATATAAAAACACTGCCTCGTTTGTTAAGATTCATACGATTATTTAAACATTTTAATAATAAAGGATATTATTCAATAACTTTGATGGCATTTCAAATTATTCCTTCATAAACTAACATTTTAAAAAGTTAATTACAAATTAATTGTTTAAAGGCCATCTGTCCTCACCGTGATGTTTTTAAAATTATGTCCCTGTTGCAGAACATTGTAGTGAAGGCCGATCTGCATCCAGTCCACTTCTGATGGAGAACTCATCCTTTATGGTCGTCCAGGTATTGGATTTAGCTTTGAGGAGTGTAGGAGGATCAGGGAATGGAAATGAAGCGAGAGGAACAGTTTTGCACCACAGATGCAAGAATAAAACAGAAGGGACGATGATGTGAGTCACAAATCGAGCATGTGGCTTTGTGCAACTGAAACCAGACAAATCATTATTAATATTAATAATAATAAAGACATAAAACCAGATTTAAAGTATGCATTTATTATAACCAGCTGGAAGTACTGGTAAATCAACTCAGACTGTTGATTGATTTTAGTATAATCATCAATAAACCAAACGAATAACTGAAAGGCTTTTTTTTTTCTTTGCAGAAATCAATAAAAAGGAGGCCAAACTTGTGCCCATCCCCCCACAAAACATTCAGAATAATGATCATCAGTCGTGAATATCTACTCTTCCTCTCCTCTCTTTTTTCTACAAGCAGCTTCTCTTTCCAGGTCAAAGTTGAGTGGCTCGTCTCAGCCTTCTACCCCCTTCTCCATACCCCTAAACTCCCACAATGCACCAGTGAGGAAACCACACAACCCCTTTTGTTCTGCGGTAAAGCAGGAAAACACACACACACAAATCTTCTCCCTATAGGAAGTGGCATCGCACCCCCGTTCATGTCTCCGATCGGTCTCAGGAGCAGCTCATTATCAACAATTACTTGATGGAGCGCAGCATTTTGTGTGGCTCTGAGCTGATGTATGTGAGGGTTTAAAATAAAATAAAATACAAATTAGAGCCTGTAACCTGAATCCCCTTCCCTCGCTCGACCTGCCGGGTGTCCTGACCCGTATCGGTTTACGCAAAGAGGTCAGGAAAGGGCACGGCTGAGGAGAGGGAAAGCAAGCATGCCAAAGAGAACATGAAAGACATAACGACAGGGAGAATACAGAATGTGGGAATGACTTTGAATAGAGAAAGGGGGGAGGATAATGGAGAGAATCTGCAGGGGAGGGGTGGAAATACCTCCAGCACATTCTGTTTAGCCCCAATGAAGAAGAAACTCCTGATGGACGTTGGGATGGAGGGGGAGCAGGTACAAAATCCAGATTTGTTCAGAAACTTTTTATCAGCTGCAGAAATCCTGGGATCAATAAGGAAACCATCTACCTGCCTGACTGAACTACCAACCCAGCACTCCACTACTAAACTCTAAACCACCAACTGCTACTAGTTGGGTTTCCGTTCACTAATAAAGATAAAACCCACTTTTTGAAGCATAGCTGCCATAAGGTGGCAGTAAAGAGAAAAAAAGTTGTATTTGTGTTTTTTGCACCATTATTTTTTACCGAAACAACACTCAAATAAGGCCAAACACCCAACATACAGCTGTACCAAAGAGAACAAGTTCAACACAGCCTGGATTTCTGTGTTAGCCCACTCAACAAAACCTGAACTCTGCTCCTCCGAGAGTGCAAGTCCTGCGAGGGTGGTTCTGACCCAGTCTCTCTTCTGTTCATTTCATTTTCTTTCATACAAAATACACAACTTTACTGGGTGAATAATGTAAAAAAAATTACAATAAGACAGTTGATAGCATGAATGAAGATGTACGTAAAACTAAACAATCACTACCCAAAAAAGCTAGTTTGGACAAGAGATAAGTACTACAGAAAACTGTTAGTTAGCCAGTAAGTTAGTTGCTGACATCTAATCTGATTAACTCTAGGTTTGAGAGGTTTATTTAGCTTCTGTTCTAAATTTAAAAACAATTAATTTCACTGGCAAAACTGTGTTTTGTTCTCTAATATACAAACACACATAATGAATCTTATGATTCTTGTTAAATCAGTTGTTAGCAGGTTAATGGTATTTTAGACAAACCTGGACATAATTAAAAACATAACATCTCATTCCACATGATAATTTGTGGTTTTTATGATATCACTGGGTGCAATTTAGAGGTAAACATTAATATGCATGATCTATTAATGAGTCAATATCTGTGACTTTTTAGTTTGGTTACTGGCTGTTCTAAAGCGTAAAACTGAAAATGCTATTTAAAACTGTTATTATGGTTATTAATTATGAAACAGAGCTCAGGTTAAATAGACAATATAAAAATAGAATTTACTGAAAAAATGTGCAGCTATTGTGAAAATAATACAAACATATAAAGACGAGCATTTTGTTTTAAAGGACCTAGAAAAAGAGCTGAAGTCAGCTCCCTGTTTAGGATAGAATAGAATAACCTTTATTGTCCCTCAGTGGGGAAATGCAGGTATATCAGCAGCAAAATGACAGGTAAGTCAAAGCAAACAGAGACTGTACATTAAAGGCTAATTTAAAGCATAGATACTCAAATTCAAAGTTTAGTTCTTTGCGACGAGGATTGATATATATTTTTGTGTATATTGTAAGATTGGTTGACCCTTAGTGCAATTCACAAGTAACTTTTCTCTTCTGCTGTCTTTAAACTTTGAGCTTTATAAGTGAAACTTGTTTCTGAGTAAGAGTTCTATAAATAAACACTGTTTCGAGGTTATATAAAGTTTTTTAAAGTTTATTTAAAATGAATCATCTCGGATCTCAGTAGGAAAACAGTAAGTGAACGGGTGGTGTTTGTTACACAGAAATGAACTGAAACTGTGATCATCATCTATATATAATCTATAGATTATGCGTTCAGTGTGCGTTACCGTGGTGATCATGCCAGGCTAAAACAGAGCCACTTTGTGATACCCAACGAGGAAAAGGATAATAGCCGAGCTTCAGGAATTACTTATATTTCTGAGAAAAACACTCATCGGTTCAGTGAGTTTAATGTTCGCGGGAAGCGATCTGAAAGAGATGGAGTCATTTTAACCTTCGCCAAGTAAACTTTTCATTATTGCACATTAAGTCGTCTTTAAGTGAACAAAATCCACCTCACGTAATTTATAGTTTTATTGAAAATTTGTGGAATCTTTCTTTTTTACTTTGTGATTTCCCCCAATTTCTTTCCATATTTGTTCAAATAAAAATACCTAATACATCCACAAACCATGAATATCTTAGATAATGCTTACAGTTTATCGGGGATGAATATCTTTCTACTGTGTGCATGTGTGTGTAGGAAGGAGGCTGCGATCAATATGGACTCTGACATCCTGGATAGAAATAGTCCTCCTTTTCATCAGGCGGCCCTCCTCATCAACCAGGCCCAACAATCAATACAGGAAGCTGTAACGTGAGGGGATGGAGATCAGAGAGAGGACCATCCTCCATCAGCCTCTCACCGGGGCGACCATCGGCTTTGGAATGGCTAATTATGGGATGCTTTGAGTCAGAGGTGACTTGTGAAGCACTGAATTAAGACAACAGGGATTGTGTAAAGGTGAGCATGAGAAAGATACTGATCAACATGTGGTTTGGAGCCATTATGGAGTCTTTTGTTGGGGGTGGGTGGGTCACACGCAGGAAGTAGACTGAGCTTGGGTGAGCACCTCAACATGTAAATCAAAGAGAAAAAGGGATGAGAAAATGAAGTAAAGATGGGTGTAGTAGGGAAAAAAACCACACACATGTGCCAGTGGAAACCACCAACAATGGCGCTCTCATGATGCCGACACCCCAGTCCTCCTCAACACGTTGTCATTAGTGGCCCTGACCTTTGAACCCTGCCCAACCCCCATCAAACACTTGAAAGCCTTCAAGTTTCCCCTGCCTCAAATTAACAACATCCAACACCCCTGATCATGACTGCAGCAAATATTTGATCTGGGGCAGGAAGCACTAGATCATCTTGCTACGTTTATCAGCATGAAACGGGAAATGAACCTGAGTGAGGTGACGGGTGATAAAACACACAGCTGCTACTGACTACACACAATCAAAACAGACAACTTCAACACACACAAAACCACCTTTCATCTAAAAAGAAGGATTCATCGTTTTCTTTAAAAGATTGTTCAGTTGACAACACAATGGCACATTCTACATGTTTAATAATTCTATTTTAAATGGTTTGAAATAATAATACTTCTTTTTCTACAGATTTATTTTAGGGTCTGCTTCCTAAAACCAACACGGATCAAACACGACTCATGTGGGATCTTAGTGGAGATCTGCTCAGAAATAAAAGAGAACAAGTTCAGATCAGACGTGGATCAAATTATTTTCTTCACATCCAAATTAATCATTTCATTTTTTATTACAAGTCTTTTTAGTGAGTGTTTTTTATTATTTTATATCTTTCTCAGCCCATTTATAATTATTACAAACCTTTATAATCAAATATTTTGACATAAAGGTCAAACATCTCCAGCATTTAACATGTTCAAGTTATCCTGTCATGTCTTATATTTAGATTTATAGATTTTATTTTTGTGACAATAAGTAATTGGTTAATAAAGTCATTATTCTAAATAACCTGCTTTGAAAATATGAGCATTTATTTTTTATACATGGCTGTAAAATACAGCTGTCACTATTTTATTCAACTGTCATGTAAACAAACATGATTAAAAATATAATATCTGTTCATTTGATGTCAAAACAACAGAATAAGGTATAAAATTTAAATGAATTAAATGAAACATTTATAATAGAGAGCATGCTATGATATTTAAACAGAAAACTCAACACCACAGCTTCATCTGAGAACAAGTAAATTGGATGTTTCTGTTCCTTGTTTTTATGCAGGTAAATTAAGAAATTTACATCAACATCATGAGGTTATCTTTAAAAATACTGCAGTTATGACTACAATATGTTTTAAACAGCAAAGGTTTTATTGAATGCATTTTTCAAATATTTTTACATTTGAAATACTAAATAAAAACTACAATTTATTGATAATTAATTTACTTTTAGTCATCTGTATTTTTTTTATCTGAATAGGCTATACCATGCTACAAAAATAATCAAAAACACCTTAGAGTTAAAGGTTATATTTTATTAGATTGATTATATGTAAGTAAAATAAATAAATAAAATTAAGTAAACCATTTTTTGCTCAGTGACTCAATAAGCTGCTCTCTTAAGTGAACTGTGGCTTGTTCTGAGTCCAGCCCTGCTTTCTCCTTTGCCACAATTTCAATTACCAATCATCAACGCTGTATGTGGCCAGTTCCTCAAAAGGAAGTCACATGACCAGAGGGTTTTTTGATGTACAGAAGAGTGTTGCGGGTGCAGGACACATAAAGCCTGATACTGGCTATCTGAAGGCAGAGATGGGTGGGGCCTGCATGCCAAACGGTGACACGGACCAGAGGTTAATCTCACTAGGGGCCCACTTTAACCTCACTACGCTAAACACACACACACACACACACACACACACACACACACACTCCCTTTTCGCTCTGGAACGTGCACGCGAACACACACTCAAAACCTAAAACAGAACGGTTTGCGTCTATGCATCAACGCGGTGCTGAGGAGCAGAAGTACACACACTCACCGGAGCTGCAGAAATCCAACACACACACACTCTGAGGGAGGTTTCAGGAGCAAAAACATTTCTAACTGATTACAGACAAAAGGGCAAGCGGCTCGCCACCCCCCCACCCACCTCAGCGCCACACACACACACACACACACCCCTCATCACCCCCACCAAACCCTCCTGCCTTTTTGTCTTTAAAGAAATTCCTCTTTTTTAAAGAATGCCTGAGGAGAGCACACCCCCTCATGTGCCAGCAGGAATAGACACACACTCAGAGAGGGGAAACTCGTCCAGGTAGAGAGGGAAAGAAAAATGCACGATTAAATATCATGTATGAAATCAGAGAAATATAAGAAGGTGAAGATGCTTAATTCCTTCCCCTCCTTCTTAAAGAATCGCTGATGAAGAGGCCTCCCAGGAACACAACTCGTGGTCAGACTCACACACACACATGCTCTCCTCCCTTCCTTTTTTTTACCTCCCGCTCCTCCACTCACTCATCTTTTCCCAACCTCTCACTCATGTTTTTCCTCCCCGACCACCGCTAGCACCCTCCCTTCCCAACCTAGCGCCACCACCCCTCACCCACATGTATGTTTCCCACATCCCCTCCTCTTTCCCTCTCTTGAGGAAACTCCTCCCTCCTTCTCCCCCTCTTTCCTCCTGTCCTCACCCTCCCTCTTTTCCCTCCCCACCGTCTTTTTTTTTCTTACCTCTCTCTCTCTGTCCCTCATGCATATAGGGTCACTGTTTTGCTGGAATAAATCTGCAATTTTTCCACTGCTTCTGGTTCCTTTATCCAGAGAGCAAACCTTATTAAATGAAGAGAATACTGCATGACCAAACAGCCAAGCCTGAATCTCTTTAGATATAGAAGCATGTTAGCTGAAATATGTCTATCCAGACAAAAAAAACACTGTTATGCCCAGACGCTTTCCTAAATGCCTTTAGCAGCATAGAACATAAACTGACAGATCTGAATTCAATTTACCCAAACCTGAACATTTCCAGTACACTTGGAAATATCATCCAAGCAGCTTGAAGCTGTAGAAGGAAGGGAGGGAGGAGCAGCCAGAGAAAATGAGTGACTATCTTAATGAGTGTGAATCCCTGCAAGGAAATGGGCTGTTTTGCATTCAATGTAATGATTTGCTTATGAATGCATGTTGTCTTCCCTTTGTGCTGCACGGCAGCTGGATTATTAGACAACAACTTTGAGGTGAAAATGTTTTATTTTGTGCTAGTTAAAATTGTTTCCCTAATATAGAAAAATGGAACAAAATGTGCCCAAAACATAAATGCAGGGCAGATTTTACACTTAATACTTTTTGTTTTAGCATTTTTTATTTGAACTAGTAAGATAGAAGCGATCAAGTACAGCGGGCTTGGAAGAAAATCTTCCTACAAACGCACTGCAGCAAGCTCAGAAAATAATATGGCTTAAAAGGCCAAAAAGAAACATTTTCAATTCAACTGAACATATTTTTGCAATTGAAACTAATTTTATTTAGGCGAAGAAGGAAAGCAAAAATGCACTGAAGAGATTCTTGGTCAGTTGAGCTTTTTCTTTTCAGTTTTTCAATTTTATAAAACGAAATCGTTCACGGTGTGTCTGGATAGTCTGCCACAGCTTACCATGAAAATGCAGCAACCCTAAAAGGGACAGTATATCACACCAGCAGGTTACAAACTGCTGATTCAGGCCATGTTTATCTGACTTCAGCCCATCCTTCACTCCTGACTGATACACCTCCAGAACATCGTTGGACTTTACAGAAATCAGGAGCCTGGAGGATGTGGATAACATTCAATTCATGGCGTCAGAATGTTAAAGTATCACTAACATAGTGACACATTTCCCTGAGCCTCAGTTAGAGCTTTAAATATTGTATTTGAAGTACACATGATCAAATTCAAATTTGTATCCTTTTAGTTCAACTTCACTCTGTTTTAGCATTAAAAAGTGTTTTTTTCACGCTGCTGCAATAACCTTACATTTATATTAAAGAAGCTAAAACCTTCATGATGCAATGAATGATATTCGGTGAGCAGCTGTACAGGTAATTAAGTCCATATCAGAGTAAATAAAACTATTAAATCAGCAATAACATTTAAATGCTGCTAAAGGAGAATTTAAAACAAGTCGTTTTACATTATTTTCCACCATTCACTGGTCAAAAACATCTTGAATATTGTTTTTGGTTTTAAAATTTACATAATGACTGCAAATCTGCAGAAGAGACAAAACAACTTTCTGCCAAGCATGACAATGAGGTCACATTTTAAGACTGACATATAACACATATCATAGTGGTAAGGCTAAATTAACTGATGCACACTATTGATACTAATATTATCAAATCAAGCTTTTTTTCATTATCTGACCCTAAATTGATCCCCTTTCCAATCAGTTCTGCACATCTTCTACAATGAAAACAGTAAAAAGTTTATCCACGTCTTTGACTATTTTAAAGCCATTTAATAAGCTTGTAAAGGGGACAATTTAACAGGGGGAAATGCTGAAATGAGGGTGGACTTCGCTGCTCTTTGTTTTGCTGTGGAATAAGTTAAAAACAAGGCCTCTGAGATAATAAATCATTAGAACATGTGGCAGAAAGCAGGCCTTAAACATGCTGTATTTCACAAAACAGCAGCTTCTTAGAATAAAAGCCAGCGTGCAAAAGTTACACATTAAAGGAAAAAAAGAGGAAAACATGTTAGCTGGCTGGCTGTCAAGCAGGCTCTGCTGTCCATTAGGACCAAGTGTGAAACTAACCGTGTCACAGCCACACAGTCTCTTCCCTTCTGAAGCGGGGAGGGAGGGAGTGAGGGAAAGAGGAGGAGGGGGATGCATGTGGCCCAAAGAGGAAACCTAACGTGTTTTTTCAAGCCCGTGGACAACGTGTGATTACACAGTAACATGTTAGGCAATGCAAAACATCCGGGTGGTGAATGCAACAACCAACAGGCAATCTGAGGCAAAGCAAGCCACTGTTTTCAATAGTTTTCCTCACTACCATCACAGTTAGGTTGACCCCCTTCTTAATGTGTTTTTTTTTTTATATATTTTTAATCAAACTTACTTGGTGGACGAAAACATCCAGCGGGGGGTCGACGGGGGTCCCTCCGCTGCTGGTCATTGAGATAAATCCAAAACCCATCCGGACGTTGAACCACTTGCAGAAGCCCGATCCCGACAGGACCTGGGGTCGAGTCCTGTCCTCCTGCTGCTCGGCGGGGTCTTCGCCGCCACCTTTACTCGGCCCTCCTGAAACAAACAGAATCAGAACATCTGTTAAAACTAAAAAAGAGCGAGAGAAAGAAAGCGAGGGAGAGGGAGACACACATGAGAAAAATATTTCCTCTCCATGCATAGAAATAAAAACATTGAAGAAGCGTGAGGGGAATCCCCTGCTTCTTGCTATGTTGAGTTCACGGCCGGTAGAAATTTTCTATTTTTGACATCTAAGCGTACGGGGGCGCGTGGAGTTCTGACCCGGTGTGTAACCTCTCCGAGCCTAAAAAGTTGCTGCTCCATGACAGATGAGTGGCTCTGCCTTGTGCTCGGGCGGAGGAGCCTCTCTGCTCTTTATGGGGGGTTCCTATCGGTGCAGCCTGGTTGCTGCTTTTCTTTTTTTTTTTAAGGCAGGTGTACACACAGTTCCTCCAGAATTCACCCCGACGAGGCGGGTATCTCAGCCGAACATTAGACACGACACTCGACACACACACACACACACACACACACACACACACACACACAGATACACAAGGGGCGGTTCAGGTTGGCTTCATTTCTTCTTCTTCTGTTTATTTTCTGCGAACAATAATCAGGTTGCACCTTGCCTCCTTCCCTCGCATCTCGCGCGAGCATACAAGAAAGAAAAAAAGCGGAGTTTTTAAAATAATGATAATAATAATAGCTGAATAACCTTCGGCCATGTTTCCCCGCGGACCCTCTGCGCCCAAGTTGCGATAGAGAAGCTTCCTCTGCGAAAACGGGCTGCGGCCGTCACCATTAATCCGACATCCTCGAGCCCTTCGGTCTCCGGTTTCGCTCGCATGGTACGGCGTGCTTTCTGCCTTTTGATATTTTTGTCATGTCTTTCTCTCTTCCCTCCTATCCCTTCCTCACTCACACCACCTCTGTACTGTTCTCTCTCTCGCGCGCGCTCTCTCTCTCTCCCTCGCTCGCGCTCCCTCCTTCGCTCTCATTCGCTCTCGCGCTGGCTGTGCCCGTGCCCGTAGTGGGAGCACGTGACTTTGTCAATTACATGCTTTCTTGCTGCTAATTTCTGCCCCTGCGATTTGCAGGGAAGGAGGAGGAAGAACGGCTCTAAAACAACCACCGGCAGCATCCACCCGCAGCACAATGCGCTCATAACAAAAGACTACTCTGTGCTTTGTGGCGAACAAGGCGACTCTTCGGATTTTGTTCTGAAACAGAAAGGGGAGGGGGGGCTGGTGTGGCTACATGAGTCTATTATGCTCCGAGATTAGATTAGATGATTAGATGGGATTAAATTACGTTTTAATGAACCCAGTGGGATAATTGGGTGGCCATGGCAACTTAGAAAACAGAAGATGAAACATGGAAATAATGAAAGTAGCTACTGGAAACTGAAGAATAATACTAAACACCTGAAGGCAAGGCAGCATTGACTCACAGATTATAAAGCTGAATTTAAACATTTTATTGTGTACAGGCAAAATGTTTCCAACTTTCCCTCAGAAAATATGTTTTCAAACTCAACTTTTAACAATCCAAACATGCAAAAATAAAACTCCCATGTATGTGACGGTATGGTTGCATTGTATAATACACATAAAGTAAATGTGCCAGGCTAATGGTATAAAAGCTAAAGAATAAATGACAGCATTTATTAATAACTACCAAAATAAAATGACACAATCTAAAAGAAACCAAAGGCTAAGAAGAAATACTAAGAGGATCATCAGAAAACTAGCTGGATGGTGATATCGGCCAATAATCTGTTTAATCTGATCAACTAATTGTTTTTTCTTTTGGTTCATGAACATCATTGTCATGTAACAATGTCTCACTATCAGTAAGAGTTCATTCATAATGCTGACAGGTACAGGTCAAAGCATTAATCGGGTATCCATATCGGCCCTCAAAACCAGAATCGGCACATCTCTACAAAATAAATCAGCCACTTTAAGATAAATGTCACTAGTTGAGAGTCAACTATTGAACAACTGAAATGAATATTGTCCCAAATGATGTAATGTAAAGATATTTCAGATATGACCTGCCCAAAACGGATTTAAATACAAGTAATAACTGAGAAACCTAACCCTCTTTTTGAAACTGATGCTAAAACCTAATATAAAACAAAACATGAGCATATGTCTTTGAGCTCATGTTCCCAACACACGACCAGAAACCTTCCAGCATCCTGGTGGGCACCAAAGCAGAGCTGAACTCACAACTTTGGAATGTGAGCAGCAAAACCCAGGAAAACAAACCCCCAAAACTTGTCATTTTTAATCTCCAGTTGATATTTGAGTATCAGCACTTCCAGACTGAGTCACCTATAATCTTGTGGGTTTTTTGCAGGTTCCTGCAAAGATGAAGTAATTAGACGTTTGGATCAAGTCTGGTAGTCTAAACACAGCCAGGATGTTTGATCTTGTCTTTTTTTCCCCCTTTTCACAAAAAGGACAAAGCAGATGAACATTATTTTGAAATCCCTTTAATAGCTGGTGTTATTTAAACTTCATGGACTTATTAACCTGACTCAGAAACTGTTTTCTTTGTCAGCTGCACGACTTGAAACTCCACAACAAGCCTTCGGTGTCCTGAAACACAGAACACTGCAGTGAAAAATTGCTGCGGTTTCTCAAGGCCGTTCAGCCGCTTCACAACAAAAAGTGTGAAAAATAGTCTGTTCATTGAGAAACTCCCCGTCTTATCTCACACCTAACCCTGGTGAGACGTTTCTCAGGGGGTTATTCCCGGTTGGGAGGAAAGAGGGAAAACACATCCAGAGGAATGAAACAAAAACAAGCCCCTTTCCCCACCCACCAAGGCTGAAGAGCCCACCCTCCGGAATTCACAAGCCCCCACCCCCAATCCGGTCCATCCCAGCCCCCGCGCAGCAAAGGCCTGTTTTTGAAGATGCTTGTATGGAGGCCTCAGCAGTCACTACAGAATTATGGTTTGGGTCAAAGGACTGGATACCAGTGTCAGATGTGATCCACTCATTCATCTCCAGACTAAACCTTTCACTGCACATTAGTGACATTAAAACAAGATAAAAAATATAAACAGCTGGGATGGTCCAGCTAATTTAACAAGGAGACAAAGATGAGATCACTGAGAATTCAAGACATAAATTTAAGGTGAGGTCAGCTTTGAAAAACTTTTATTTTACTTCAAAAGAAGCATCTAATAATCACTCTGTAAATACCTTTCAATATTTATTTCAATATAAATTAGCTAAAATTATGCTGTTTTTCTTTCATGCAACATTTTTTGAATGATTTCTGTTTTCATTTTTTTTCTACATCCATTTATTAAGAAATGCAGTGAAAATCAGAACATCTTCAGCTTTATTATCATTTGATGTTGAAGTTAAATATTTGAAGAGAAAGAACCCATGAATCATGTCTTTGGCCATTTTATTTGATAAATTCATTTTTAAAAGCATGGTATCTTTGAGAAATTTTGCACAACAAAAAACAACCAAATTTTCTTTTAAAACATGACTTGTTTTAGTTGTTAGGATTATTTGGAGGGTATTTTTATTAGCTTTATATCACCGTAGAGTTAAAAGTTTTATTTTGAATCAGAAAAGGTTGTTTTAAGGATAAGATACAAACCCTGTCCAGTTTTGTTTAAAACAATAAAAATGAACTGGCCTTCTTTTTAGATAACGCTGACTGATCATCTGTTTTTGTTTTTATTAATGAAAAAAGATAAGACTTATCCCAGAGTCCCAATACATTTTTTATCAGCTCAGCAAGTTTAAATTTGACGAATCAGAAATGAAACGACAGCTTCTTTCAGTTATTTTCATTTAGATTATTATTTCTTATATTGAACTTCTTCATTTTTACTCTTTATGAGTCAATATTGTTTTCAGATTTTAGTGTTTTTTACAACATTTCTGAAACAAAGTTTTGCTGAATATTGAAGATAACATTAGTTAAAATGTCTTTAGACTGGTGGGTTTTATCAGACTCCTAATTTGAACTTGTCTTTTACTATCCCTCAAAATTATACGTTACTCATCTTTTAACTGTTGTTTTATAAACAGATTGAGGTTCACTGTTTTCTATTTGAACCTAGATAAACAGTTTATCTAATTTAATCACAAATTGCTCCTTTTTCTGTAAAGTTTTTTGCATGGATATCTGGAACTTGAAGAGTTAGCTCATTTTAAAGATTCAATGATAATTTGGGTCAATAGCAGTGTACTTGATGGATTATAAAACAGATAAACATGCTTTAGAAATCTTTTCCAAACTCTTCTTTGCTCATTAAAAAAAAGAGTTCATATTTTAAAAGTTTTAATTAAATCTCTAATTAATAATAGGAATCAAACTTATATGATAATTAATTAGGGAGAATTTGAGGAAAAAATGTTAAACGATTTGCTTTTTGCCTTAAATGTTTTGAAACTGAGTGGATTGCGGTTTGTGAGTTTCAACTAATCTTTCTAAATAGCCCTGATTAATTTTTTTTTAATGATTTAAAGCTGTTATTGCAACAGTTATTATCTGAATAATGTGGAGTCATCAGGATAAATCCTGCAGTTCAAACTGAAGTCAGACTGATGTTAAAGAGAAAATCTGTTTATGAGCACCTGATGAACAAAGCCAAATTCCTGAGTTGTATGAATACCAACTTTCTAAGCAGACTTTGCACTCCATCACCCCAGCTAACCCCACCCAACCCCCACTCTTCACCCAGAGGAAATTTGCCTTTACCCCTCTGCTGCTGTCAATGTAGTTCAAAGGGTTCATTGAGCCTCTGTCTCTTTTTCCTCCTTCCTTTTTCCTAAGGGGGTTGTTTTTTGTCATTTACTTTATGCATTTCAGCTACCACTCCCTCAATTTTTAAAATAAATTTTTATAAGAAAGTGTAAACATTGTTGGCCAAGCAGATCATGTGCTGGTTTATTATTTAACTTATAACAAACTGGTTTGAAGAGTTTTAAAAGCAAAAGCTGGTTAATTGTTCAAATTTTGTATCCATTTCCTAATAAAACTTTTTTTTTTTAATATTTGAATGCTTTTCTAATTCTCTGGAAAGAATAAAAGGTTGTGACGTCATATCAAAACATATTATTCTGTGAAAACATCAGATTTCGTTAAAAATATTTAAAAAATAAACGAAAAACAATTAGACACACCTCACAAAACCGCAGGTGTGAGTTCTACTACAACACACACACACACACACACACACACACACACACACACACACACACACACACACACACACACAAAGCAACAACTTTACTTAAAACCTAGTCATTTAATCACAACGTCCCACAGCTAATCCGCTTGTTTTAATGCAGATTTTGATTCAATTTTGTTTGTTTTTATCCCAAAAACCTATAATCATTATTTTTGTGTTTACTCAATTAAAGGAGTTTTTAAAGTTTAGTTCCGGGTGAGTAACATAAATAATCACGATTAAAAAAATATGGTTAATTAACGATTTGCGGTGTTGGTGTTGTTGTTTTAATGCGGCATAAAACCCGAATAAAACGGGCTTCAAATAACTGAATGAAATATCAGTGACGTCACGTGGAGGGGGCGGTAAGAGGAGACCGGTGCGCCCCCCCCCCCCCCCCAAAAGCGTAACAAGGACCCAAAGGACCAAATATCTGCTTCTTTCCGATTCAACATTTAATCAATATTTTATATTAGATTTGGCAGGTTAGTATATGATTCCGTTACTTTGTTTTCCATTATTATTCCTGTTTTTTATTTTTGAAACAATTTCTGAGCAAAGTAATGGGCAACAACCATATCCCTTTGCTTCATATGAGATCACCTTCATTTACTTGAAATAGTCTCAAATAAATAAATAAAAATTCCAACAATAGATCGATTATCAATTTCAGTCAAACCTCATGAGTATTCTACAAAAACATGCAGTTTAGTTTTTCTTTTTTTTATGGAAAATAATTAAGGTTAAAGATGCGTACGCATACTTTTCTATGTATTTGATTTTTTTAAATGAACTTTCATCAAAAAATGAGGGTCATCTCAGGTGTCTTCGTTTGGGACCGACGGGAGGAGGGAAAGGGGTTCAATGTTTGAGTAAAATATTTCTGGAGACTCACCTGTAGCAGAAGCAGTCGAGGACATTTTTCCTCCTGTGAATGAATGAGATGGCACAGACAAACCGCGCGTTTTCCCGAAAAAAGGTCCCAAAATACATAGATCCAAAAAAACGCTCCAGAACTTCTGACGCTCCAGTCCTGAGTTACATGTTTAGGTTGACTTTAAACCTGCGCGGAGCCGACATGACCGACTGAAATCAAAGAGATTTTCCATGGATGAATATTTTATAGTGACTCTGTAACACAAGCTGCGGCGGCGCAGGCAGATTTGTTTGAAATGTGTTACAAGTGGACCGATTGCTGAGAGGCGGTGGCACAGATCATCTCCAAAATGCTCCCAAATGAACATGAGGAGCATTTTTCCTTTTCATATCATTTCCAACTTCTCACAAAAGAAGACACGCTCAGTGGCATTGTCGGTCAGTCAATGCTGCTCCTCAAACACACACAAAAAGCAACCTCCTGTATGAAACAGTGCAGCAACTCAACTTGCAAACAATTAAATCTTCTTAAGAAAACACAAAAATAAAAAAGACGAGTTCTTCAGAGCTTTAACCCATGCGGAATCTTTTGCCTCCCCCAACATGCTCCCATTCGTCCCCACCCCTCTTTTCTCCCCTTGTTGATAAAGATCCATACTCCACATCCCCCCACTCTGCTTGAACACAAGCGGTATTTAACAACGCAACACGTGAAAACGTCATTATTTTAAAGCGACCGCAAATATTCATCTCCAAATGAACAAAATGGATAATAAAAGTCAACTTTTATCTGCATGTTTTGGCTAAAATAGCTCAACCTTCTTAATTAAACCTAAACTTTCCAATAACTGATCTGATATCTGCTGTGCGCTCACCCATCCGCTGAGAAGAGCAAGTCAACTGGTTTCAGATCAGTGATCAGGGGCCGATTAAACCAATGAGGAGCGGGTGGAAGCGACACAAATAGCGCCACCTATCGGTACTACTGAGATGGCCCCTAAGTAATGAGTCGATAGATAAATTGATTGAAGTCTTCCGCCTTGTAATATAGTTCTCAAGCAGTTGCGGTTTCCTGTTGGCGCATTAATATTTGATTACAACAGGTTTGTGTTTATCTTTTTTCGGTACCGTCTTCAAAGATGTTCTAGAACTTATAAGAGACTTTTTGTCTAATTTCTCCCACTTAAATCCGATTTTATACCAACTGTTTGACCGTTTACACGTCCTTCTTGTAGGTTTTTGTGTAAAACATACCATCCTCTTTAGTGAACTTTGCTGGTGTAAAAAAAAGTTTTAAATCGAGACAATTGTTCACGGCAGGTGACGTTGTCGCGCGCACCACCTACTGGTTCCTTCAACACCTGCGCGTACGTGCTCGTGCGCACGCTTCAAACGTGACTTCTTCTTCTTCTTCTTCTTCTTCTCTCTCTCTCTCTTTTTTTTTTTTTTTGCTGTAGAAGAGTCGCAGCAGGCGTTTCCAGGTCAGACCCAGAGCGGGAGGTGGGCCTCTCCCAGCGGGACTCCAAACCGCCCTGTGTGGAGGAGAACTATTAATACATTAACTATTAAAATGAAATATTTGTTTGATGTAAGTTTTTAGAAAAAATAAATAAATCTGCACTTTTAAAAACAAATCATCTTGCTTAATCAAAATCAGGAATAGCTTTCATAGTATTTTTACCTAGACAAAATAAAACCCACATGAAATTCTAAAGGGCTGATCTTTTTTTTTTTTTTGGCAGAGAATCTTGCACCAGTATGAAGTTTTTTAGTAAGTGTTTTGTAAACCATCTGACATAACTGATTCAAGATGAGTGATTTTAGTTTAATAATATTAAATGAAAGAAAAATAAATATTTGCATGAATGAAAACAATTTATGGTTATATCTGGGTTTGCAGTTGCTGTAAAAATTGAACTATTTAGAGCAAGACTTATTTTTATTATACAGAATGTTCTTTTTAGTTATTTTATGGATTTTGCTTCTAATATGAGCCTAATCCACTAAATTGTTGGACTGATGTAAAAGTATTAAGAAATATTTACTTTAAGGAAACTATAACAGCAAAATATGTTCAAACGAAAGGTGTTTACCAATTTCCTGTTATTTAAAGGTAAAAACTGTCTAGATTTCTGAACAATTTATATCGTCATGTATAACTTAAAAGTTGTATTTATGTTTTTATTTATGTTTGTCTAATGCTCCACATCTCCATTTATTTTAATCTAATTTTAGAGGTTTGTGCTGTATGAAATTTTTAAAAAGTTTGAGGTTTTCTGATGACAGTCTTAATGAACACAAAAGAGAAGTTCCTGAACATTAAGCAGGTATATCACAATAGTTCTGATGAGGCCTTGTCAGACCACCCCAATTGTCTATTCGTTTCAGGTGTCTGAAGAGTAGACTGCCCCCTGCTGGAGGTCCACAAAGGGAAAAAACAGAAGCAGCACCAAACTTAAAATCTTACTTTACGGTTTTTTAAAATCAAATCAAAGAAAATGTTTAAAACATGTAGCTGAAAATACTCTTTTATAGTCATTTCAATAATAGATTTTCCCAATTCTAATTACCAATGCCTATAATTAAAATTGTATCAACTAAGACATTTTTCTTTGACAAGTTCAGATCTAATTTCAAAATAAAACATGTGGCTGTAATTGTACATGTTTTCTGTAGGACTGAATACAACTAATCAGTGTTTAAAAAGTTGTTTATTGTTGTGGCATTTCCCTTTATAAAGGAATAAATAACCAGCACAAGAGGTAGAACTTATCCAAAAGTAAGTCTGACATTGGTATCTACACACACACCCTCTCTGTGACACACACTCAAAATTAATACACTGCAAAAATGGTATTTTTTTGCAAGTTTCCACATCAACATCAACACTGTTTAGTTACAGTACCCTCAGTTACACAATACGATCAAAAAATGGATATGGTGATATCATTCAGCATCCGATGAGCTCCATTCTGAGCATAAACAAGTATTAAATAATTAGCATCATGTTGGAGCTCTAAGAAGATTCAGGAACAAAAACCATTAAACCTCATGAATATAAGGGCCGATTAGCTGATTGCTGTAATCATGAAGGTGTAGCCCCTGACGAAGAAAGGGATAAAACCATCTGTATGTTAATGGCAGCTGAGTAAACACGGACTTAAATAACGTGTAGATAATTGGTATAAACAGTCTTTTAAAATGTACTTAAGTAAAAGCGAAACAAGCAAAACACTTTTATCAGGCAGTTCATGTTATTTGACCCAGGAGAGGTTGAGACAGCGGGCGATGAAGGCGTACGTATCAGCCACTTCCTGGATGACTTTGCTGGTAGGTTTTCCAGCACCGTGACCTGACTTTGTGTCCACTAGGATGAAGAGTGGGTTTGTCTGCTTGGGGCTGGGGCCTACGATGTGCTGCAAGGTGGCGATATATTTCAGAGAGTGGAGAGGCACTACACGGTCGTCATGATCCCCCGTCAGCAACAGAACTGCAGGGTACTGGATCCCGTTGCTTTCTGGGATATGGATGTTATGCAGCGGGGAGTATCTGAGAACAGAAAATAACAGGAAATTAGAAATATTCCTTTTGCTAAAGAGGAAATAATTACTTTCACAATTAACCAGCAGAGAAAATTCAAAAAGGAGACAAAAATGTCAGTTCCAAAAGCCAAGTGACCTCTTAAAATTGATCTGAATGTTAAATATAAAGTAATCAGCATAATATTATATGCCAAGAAAACAAATTTAAATGTGTTGAAAAGGTCAACCATTTCCACAAGCAGCTCCTAAATTTAGTAAAGTAAAAATCTACACTGGCCAAAAAGCACCCACTTGATGAGCCAGTCAAACTGCTCTTGGTTCTCTGAACAGCCGAAGTCTGTGGTCCACGCGTGTCCAATGGTGAACTTGTGGAACTTCAGCATGTCCATGACGCCCACCTGAGCCACGGCACAGCCAAAGAGCTCGGGCCGCTGATTCACACAGGCCGCTGAGGGAGAAAACGCACCATTAGAAACTTTATGAGAAGATCAAATCTGTTTAGGCTTCATCTAATCTGTGTGCTTCTTCAGGAGGACTCACCAACGAGCAGGCCTCCGTTAGAGCCTCCGTTTATAGTCAGTTTGGAAGGAGACGTGTATCCCTCTTTGATGAGATACTCAGCTGCACACTGGAAGTCTGTGAAGCAGTTCTGCTTGCTTGCGAGCATGCCAGCTAGAGAAAGAAACAAAAACTCTTGATTTTTTTAAAGGCATGTTTGAGAATATAAACTGTCAGGGGGAAAAAGAGAAGTCACCACAAGGATTCAACCAAGCAATTAGATATAATGGCTTCCTTTAGGAGAAATAGTGCAGTGATTAATGTGTTTTGGCTGGTAAAAAGTGATTTGATCTAAACCGATTAATTATAGTTGCTTCCTGAACAAATATATCTAGAGGTTGTTGAAAAGATGCTGATTTTTGTTTCAGGATATCTAAACTTTTGGTCTAGAGGAAACAAAACAAAGGAGATGGCTACAACTACTAAGGCTGGGTTCAGAAAAAAATGTACAAACAAATTGAATCTTCTATTGGTTTTTACTTGTTGGTGGTTACTGGTTGGTTAAAACCATTTCCCACCTTTGTGCCATGTCTCTCCATACTCTCCTCCCCCTCTGATGTTGGCAACAGCTAAAACTCCTCCCAGATGTCGGACGAAGATGAGTCGGGAGACGCTGTAGCTTGGTGTGATGGAGATGTTGAAGCCCCCGTAGCCGTACAAAAATCCAGGATGGGAGCCGTCCAATTTGATTCCCTTCTTGTGAACAATAAACATGGGGATCTGAGTGCCATCTTTTGATGGATAGAAGATCTAATAAGAGAAAAAGACAGGAAAATGAGGAAACAGAAAACTGAATTATGAATGGTGGAATACAATAATTCTTGCATGATTCAAAGCTATCTTTCAGCCTGACTTGTTAACAAGACATAATAAAAGAGCTCATACATTTTTTTCTTAGATAAAGGAAATTTTTTATATTTGTGGATTTACACACACACACGTTTTTTTTTTTTTTTAAAGCTGTATAACCTTTAAGGAAGAAGTTGCAGAACTGACTATATAAATAAAACAACAAATATCAGCGACAACCCCACTATCAGATGTTTGTTTATTCATTTAGAGGACGCTTTTATCCAAAGTGACCTATCAGGCATGCTGTGAACTGTGGGGGGAAACCTGGGCACCCAGAGGAAACACAGAGAGATGGGAAAACATGCTAACTCCACGCAGAAAGGCCGCAGCAACGATTCAAACCTGCTTGCTGCGAGGCGACAGTGCCACCATGCAGCCAGATGTAGTTACCTGAGTTGTCTGGTAGTCGGAGGGGTTGAAGCCTTTGACAGTGACCTCTCTGAAGATGTGTGGCTGCAGCGGCTCCTTGGTTAGGTCACAGTGGTAAATAATGGCTTGAAAAAGAAAAGAGAAACCAACATTAATTTATCTAGAAAAACATAAGCCAGAAAAAATGAGGGTTTTAAATATTATGGATATTCCATATTTATACCTTTACTTGTATTTGATTACCTGGACTTCTAAATCAGTTAGAATAAAAGTTTAGGTTTAGATTAATTCTACAAGCCAATCTCTTAATCTATTTTATTAACCTTTACGCTGCGGTCAAATTTCAAATTACATGGTGATTTTTGGCAGAAACATTAAATTCTTGCTAGTTTTCAGCCTTACTTTGCTGCTATTTAAATATGTAAATAAGCATGTAATGCTGAACTGATGGTGGAGTAAAGATTAATAAATTAAAACTGCATGAACTGCTCTAAAGTTTTGGAAACTGGAGCCGTTTTAGGACTCTTACTAGCCATTAGCTCATCAGTCCAGTGGGGTATAAAAGCTATTTCTCCAAACAGAAGCAATTAGGGAAGCCATCTACAACAGACAGAATGGAAGTTATTTTTAATTTTTAAAACAGAAATGTGCTTCAAAATGGCCAAAAGGCCATTGTAACAATCGCCTGACTCATGCGCTGTCCGTGGTTCTGAATATAAAACAAGTAAATTATAAAAAATACTTACTGCTATGAGTAAAGTCTTATTGCTCTAATAGAAAAGGTTGAATAAATAAAGTAAAACTAATATATCTGAGTTTGAATTAATTGGTAAATTGGATTTTGTGTTTTTAGATTAGTACAAATTAGCCAACAATTGATGTTTTTGTCTAAAATATTACTAATTTACTCAACAGAGGAAATTAGGCCCTTTAGGTTTCACAGTTTTAAGCATATTTTAAAAGGAAGTATATGAAACAGCTTCTATAATTAGAAAACTATATTCTACACATCACTATTCAGGGTTTTCACACTTTTGCCAAAATCAAATACGACGAGATCAACTACACATACGTGAACATCTATGCTCAAAATGATTTTTGCTCTAATTTCCATTAGTTTAAACACTTCATAAAAACTATATCAAGCCTTTCAAACCCTTGAAAAATACTGTATTAAATTGTAAACATTCTCAAGGATTTTAAGCCCTCTTAAGAACCCTGAATAATAAAATATGTTAGTGGTCTAATACCTGGGGACAAGAAAGAAGTGAAATAGTAGAAGATCTCAGAGTCCCTCTTTCGTCCTGTGAAGCCAACTATGGAGCCGACATCAAGAGGGAAAGTCCTCAGTTCCTCCCCTGAGCTCAGACGGTACATCTTCAACACATTCTTCACATCATGGAGGAAACACACAAACAGATAGCTGGAGTATGTACAGGTGGCGAACACTGCAGGGAAGACACAGCAAACAAAACGAAGCATCTGGTTTAGCTGCTGTCAGGAGAAAAACGATCATATTTGTGCAGTTTGGTTACAAACAGCTCACCAATAACATCCTTGTCATGCTGAGGAATAAGCTCCTTCCAGCTGCTCTGATCAGGAGAGGCAAAGTCGATGTTGATGAGTCTGTAACGTGGGGCATCTAAGTTGGTCTTGAAAGTAAACAACGTGCCCTCATTGGTCACGTATTCATACTCGGCGTCAAAGTTGTCGATTAACTTCACCCATGGCAAAAGTCCTAAACATACAAGGTTTAACGTGAGTATTCTTTCTCTGAGCCAAGTTTCAAAAGACAAACAGCTGTAATGTAATGTATTAATACCTGTAATACCCTGAGGAGTAGTCTGGAGATCACAGTACCACAGTCTGTTAACGGGATCACAACCTTCTCGGATCGACAGCAGCACATAGCGCCCATCATCTGACACCTGCAATCAACCCGTTATCACTAACACATACCCTGAATATCAACTAAAAAGGTAAAGTCACATCATTTTAAGGCAAACACACCTCAGCCCCACACATCCATTTGGGGTGGTCAGGGAACTCCGCACACAGGACGTCCTCAGACTGTGGAGTTCCCAAAACATGAAAGTACAGCTTCTGGTGCAGGTTGGTGGAAGTCTCAGTGCCTGAAAGGCACAAAACAGTTTTGGTTTATTATTGCACAAAGTTCTGACTTAGAAAAATGAAAAAACTAACAAAACTTAGGTGAGAATGACAATCTCAGGACTGAAATGTGGGTCAATAGAGGACCAGACTGTTATACATCTATCCAGAGGAAAATGGGTTATATTTAACTGCAGATTTCTATTGTTTCCATTTTAAAATGAGCATTACCAAATATCTAAAATAATTTATATTTAAATCAGGAGGTGTGTGAACTGATCCCATCTTACCATCACTTTTGCCTTCCTGCTCTGGGTAGGAATTGTAGAACAGACCCTTCCCGTCATGGGTCCAGGACATGCAGCTAAACTTGACTCGCTCCAGGCGGTCCTCGAGCGGCACGGCACCCTCAACCCGCAAGAAGTGGATCTCAACCCAGTCAGACCCACTGGCACTGGTGCCGTAAGCGAGGTACTCACCATCCTCAGAAAATGCATAACCTGAGAATAATTAAGACAAAACTGAATTTTAATAAGCATGATGAGTTTAGCTAGATGACAAAGTATGAAGCCGTTGTTCTTAGAATTTTACTCCAAGGAAATAATAAAAATAAAATAAAAGGTAAGAAAATACATCTGTAATTTGTTGATACCTCGAAGGGCAACAGTTCCATCATCAGAAAACGTGTTTGGATCTAGGAAGACTGTTGGTTCAGCATCTAGACTTTCCTGCACGTACATCACACTCTGGTTCTGGAGGCCGGTGTTGTAGAAGTGAAAGTACCTAAAAATATTAAGCGATTTTAGAAAACAGATGTCCAAGAATAAAACTTGATTTTCTTTTACACATACTGGGTTCACTGAGCCCAAAGCCAGTGTTCTCTCTGATCCTAGTGGGCTGGACGTTCTCTTTTCTTTGAAGATTCTTCTCACCTGAGAAGCCTTTTTAAATCCAATTAGAAAAAATGTGCTTTTAACTTGTAAATGTAAAGTTATTTTAAATTGTAATTTAGTGAATGCTCTGCTAATGCAAGGACAAGAAGTCTTCAAAGAACAAGAAACTTCCCTTTCCTAAACTAAGATTACAGGTTCTGGATGACTGAGAACCTGCAACGGTTAAATATTCTCACTGCCACTATAAAGTCAGATTCAACAGAACTACCAGCGCACTTAAAACAAATGTTTGTCACCATAACTACCGGTATTTAGGCAGCATAGTGAACCATTATTTGTAGTGCAGCACATCTATGCATGCTCATATTTTCCAATTAACATGTACATTTTGGATATTGGGGACACATCATAGGGGCTATTTATGAAGAAAGAATAAATGCTTTAACATTAGGTCTATAGTAAATAGTGAATAGAAAATTGTGCTTTCCTCCTAAAAATTGCATCGGTCTTTCACAGTACCCATTCTCTAAGAAGAGTTATACATTTTGCTGAGCCAGCAAACACACACAAAAAAACAAGGGTGAACTGAACTTGCAGGCTGTCCCTCAGAGCACCCAGTAAAAAAAAACCCTGTGAAGTGACAGTTTGAAGAATTGCACAAACCATCACTGCCCACACCCTTACATGGCAAATGTTATAATAGATTCTGCTGAAGATTTCCTCACCTGCTTCCCCTCTTAAACGGACAGCTGTACTTGGGATAGTCATACAGCTCAGTCATCCGCTCCTTGAACAAGTCTCGCACTTCACATTGTTCTAAAAACGGTAACGTCAGCTGGTTCTGAGCATTGACGAAAGCCTGGTGAGAAAATAACAACTTTGATCCATTTCAGGAAGCAGGAGCCATATTTTACACATATTTCTTCTATCTAAACATCTTTCCAAGTATTACATCTACTACTTTTTAAGCTTAGATGAACATTTCTAAACAAATTACAATTGTGCCTTTAATGTTTTGGACTTGTTACCCATAAAACCAGCTTTCTGGGACAGGCACCTGGTGAAGCTGAAAGCCACATGTTTTATAGATTGAACGATAATTATGTTTGTGTCATTTTAACAAATAAAATATCACGTAAAATGTTCCAGCAGCTTGCCATAAAGGAATTTGAGAGTGTTATGGCTGTAAAACAAAGTTTATGTCAGAGGTTTTACTGCTGATATGGGTTTACCTGTGTCTTTTCACTATCAGGATCCTCCAACCAGCTGTAAGGATCTGGTACTTTGACGCCATGGTAGTCATCCACCTGAGACAGGAGACACAGTAATGACAGCTGTTCAATTGTAAGCAAGCCAGGTGTGGCTAAACAGCTGTCCAGGTGTGGCTAAACAGCTGTCAAACAAAGGGAATTACGTGATTAGCAGAA
>SSNR01000020.1:0-43953 GCA_006937965.1 Callopanchax toddi | reverse complement strand
GACGGTAACCAAAGTATTTTTAAAAGTGTATGAAAATATTCTTTTGTGACTTAAAGTAGTAATTGTTTATGCATTTGTCAACATAAATAGCTAGTGTGAGCATTACCTGGCTAAGCTAAGTAGCATGCTAACAAAGCAATGGTTCGTTTCAATGAATGAAAATGCTTAATGAGGTACCCGGCTAAGTAGCATGCTAGGCTAGTTAGCGAGTCCCATTTACTTACAACTGCCTCGTCACGGTATGCCTGTGGATACTGAAACGTCATTTTGGAGATTAGTTTTCGAGAATGGCGAAACGCACAAGGTTTACTCAGTAAATTTATCAGTGACTTTGAAATGATGTGGATACTGTAAATCATCAACTTTAAATGCTGACGCTTTTGTGAAAGGTAAAGCGAGCTGCCTCGCTCACAGTCAACGAGCGCGTAGAAGATAGGTCGCTGTAATGTCCGCTTTAAAAATTTACAGCGCCCCCTACGGATGAAAAACTGTAAAACAGCTACTTATACTGTCAGGCAGTGCTTTTCTGAAACTTGTAAATTACTCACAAAGAAATACAGAGCCAATCCATGTGACTGTTTGTTCATCATTTCTCTTCAATGAGAACACCTTGGAGTTCTCGCACAACTCTGGGTTGTGTCATTTGCAGAAATACTCGGATGACTGGAGTAGTGAGGTGTGTCAGAGCTGGCCAAATGCAGTAAATATGTATTGGCACATAGAGGTGAAAATAGTCACCTCATCTTGGGCAGAGCAAGACAGTTTTATAATGAACAATATTACATTTTTGGTCTTTTTATTTGAATATTCTGGTTAAAAAGCCACTCCTAATTTCCTCAGACTTTGTTTTAAAGCAGTCAGACGTACTTGTACTGTTTGCCTTCAGGCTTTCTGAAGGTCTTTCAAAGTTTCCTTATAGGTTGTGGTTGCTTTTCTCTCACTTCCTGTTGATTTTTTGTTCCTGAGAAATAGTAATTAAAAAAACAAGACGTGACATGACCTGAGGCAATCATCCTTAAATAAGAAATCTATTTAAATATTCTTTCAGTGTTTGTTCCCCTCATTAATTTATTCTTACAGCTTTTACTTTTTGGGATTTTTTAGTTAATAATTTAAAATGTTCATATAATATTAATAAATTGACAGGAAACGACTATCTATCTATTATCTGGCAAAATTTCAACTAATAACTCATGGGGATCAACTTGTTGGTGTGCTATCTTTGTTAATTTACTTTTAAAAAATGACTTTAAAACCCTTGAAGCAATGTGTGCTTTTGTGACAGTTTGCTGTTTTTTTAAAAGTTGTCTGTTATGAATCAACACAACACTGATTCATACCTTATGAGGTAAAATACTGGACTAGATAATGAGCAAAAGGAACAAAGTCCTAGAAAAGCTTCTTCAAGACCTTCAGATCTTGCACGTCCTTAAAAATAACACATCGTAAAAGACAACAAAAATGGAACTCATGGACTGTTTTAGAGCGTAAAAATTGTCCGCTAGTTGTAAACAGTGATGTCACATCTCGAGTTAAAGGTCACGCTGGGGATCTCCATCACTGCTCTTATCTGTGTGACAATGCGAGAGAGAGGTCAGCTCTTTGCTTTGCTTTCTTTCTGCTCATCATCCTCCCCTCCCTTCCTTCCTCCACTTCTTAATCAATCAGCGCTGATGTGACCATCATTATCTCACACAATGACTGATAGCAGAGGATAAGGCTTACTGAAGAGCACAAAGCTTTGAGGAAGTTATAAGTTCTACTAGGGCAAATCGCCAGTTATGATAAAAGGAGTGTCCTCTAATGTGAGTATTTGGGATTTTTAACATACAAATTGACATATGCCTGTATTTTCAGTAGTAGTTATTGTTGTTTCGTTACAGACAACTAAATTGTAGTTCCTTGTTTTTCATTTTCCTTTCCTGTTAAGCGATATTCTAAATGCGTGTCACTCAGCCAAAACTTTGATATGATCTTTTATACGGGGCTAACTATAAAGCAGCGTTTCCATTGAAAAGCAAGTGCATTGCTTGGATGCCTCTGCTGAATAGACAGTCAGATGTTTTTCAAAGAATCCGTGTTGTTACTTTCACATTCAACCTGGAGCGTGCCCAGATCTTTCATGCCCTCGAGCCAGATGAACAACTGTAAAAACTCATAGGAAGGAATGGAAACATTGTGGCGTGACTTACAGTACTGTGGATCTACAACAAAAAAGAGAAGCAAAAATAAAAAAACAAGTAAAAACGATTGAGGTTTTGGTGACCAGAGCCTCTTCTGAGAAATGTGGCTTTGTCTGAAGGAATTTTGAAATCTGAAATGACGAAATTATTACATGAAATTTTACTCCCTTCTGTCCCTGCCCTGCTCATCTCCAGAAATACACTTTTACTCTCCCTTCCTGTTTGCTTGTTTGCTCCAGAACACCTAAAAGGCCTATTGTCCTCTGATGCTTCTGTTTTCCTTCACAAACTGAGGAGAGAATACTGCTGGCTGTCTAAATGAGTGTTTGCGCTGGACTTTTTATGCTCATCGAACATTTGGGTTTTTGCACTTGTGTGTTTGACACAGAGCTGGACTGCGCTGGAGGTGTCCATGCATGAATCACACCTCCTTTTCCCTTTGTTTTCCTCCATTGTCCGGAGTCACTGGTGATCTGTCCCCCATAGTCGGAAGCACCTGTCTCCGTTGCAGCAGACAAAGAGGGATGGCCACCTGATGTGTTTCACTGCAGAGGGTTACTACAAGGTTATCCCATTCAAAAAACCTCCACAGCCTCACTTTGGCTCCCCGTGAAACTGTGGTTTTGTTGGATTTGTTCAGTTCTCATTGTTTTTACACCTGATTAAACATTGCAACACAAAGGAAGCTGTTGATCGGGGTCATACATGGAGATGAGTGGTTGAACTCTTATATCGTGTCACTCGATGAACCAGTTTAACGTATCAGGATGAGCTGATAGGAACTACCTCCTTAACAAAAGAACACAAGCTTTATTTTGCCAGGGATCAAACTTGTAGCAGACCTTTTTTTTTTAAGCTAATTCTGATCAAACTTTTGTACCCTAAACTCTTCTCTTTTGACTGCTTATTTTAAATAACCCTCCACTGACACCTCTCTTTTAGCAGAAGTCATTTGGAAATGTCCTCAAATTTCAGTTTTTTTAAAGCACTGTTTGACAAAGTCAGCATTTTATGACCAAACAAAATGAACAAGCTTTGGTTTTCAATCAAACCAGGTTTTTGATATAATTTAGTCAGTTTAGCAATAAAATTCCCCAACATTGTTGATTCTACAGATATTCTGTTACCTTAATACACATCCATCCCCATCCAGCACAATGGATAAATCACCGTTATATTTATTTTTTCCTACAGTGAGCCAATGAGTCCATCACTTTAGTCTGGGTCAATGACCGTCAACTGCTGGTCCTTGGCCCATTTTAAGCCTAAAAGGCTCATTCTGTATAGTCCGCAAAGTATTAAAATGTAGGGAAAAAAACAGCCTGAAGAACGTTATAGCCAGTCTCACAAAGAATAAATGATTGTGGAACCTTAGATAATTGAATCACTCACTCAAAGCAAAGATTCAGGTTTAGATTAATCGCTAGCTTTGCCTGGTAGGCCAGACTATCTGTCTGGATATATACGACCCATTGAAATGACTCATTCATAGGGGCGGGATCAACGGTTGCCTATCAAACTGTCCTCACATGCTATTGGATAGCGCTAGGACCAATCAGAGCTGTTTAGCAACAACCGGAGCTGGTAGATTAAACTTTTACTGTATACCGTCGGCAAAGCAGCCAATACATCCTTTTTCAAAATAAAGGACTTAGTGCCTCTATCTGTTTGCATCTTAAAGAAAAGCCCAAACCTAATCATACAAAGTTGACGACAAAGCCATTTCCAAAGAACATGGTTCCTGAGCTACCGCCATGTTGTTTAATTTCAAAATGGCTGCTCTGCCATCATTGGCTAATCCTGCCCACCAAACCATTAGAGCATTGTGATTGGCACGGTATGAAACTGCCCGGACCAATCAGTGGGCTGCAGAGGTTCCAGTGGAGCGTGGCTAGACCAAAGTCTGCAGAGCAGAACTGATGGTCTAGTTTACAGTGGAGGAAATAATTATTTGACCCCTTGCTGATTTTGTAAGTTTGTCCAATGACAAAGAAATGAAAAGTCTCAGAACAGTATCATTTTAGTGGTAGGTTTATTTTAACAGTGGCAGATAGCACATCAAAAGGAAAATTGAAAAAAATAACTTTAAATAAAAGATAGAAACTCATTTGCATTTCATTGAGTGAAATAAGTATTTGAACCCCTACCAACCATGAACAGTTCTGGCTCCCACAGAGTGGTTAGACACTTCTACTCAATTAGTCACCCTCATTAAAGACACCTGTCTTAACTAGTCACCTGTATAAAGGACACCTGTCCACAGAATCAATCAATCAAGCAGACTCCAAACTCTCCAACATGGGAAAGACCAAAGAGCTGTCCAAGGATGTCAGAGACAAAATTGTAGACCTGCACAAGGCTGGAATGGGCTACAAAACCATTAGCAAGAAGCTGGGAGAGAAGGTGACAACTGTTGCTGCAATTGTTCGAAAATGGAAGGAGCACAAAATGACCATCAATCGACCTCGGTCTGGGGCTCCACGCAAGATCTCACCTCGTGGGGTGTCAATGATTCTGAGAAAGGTGAGAAATCATCCTAGAACTACATGGGAGGAGTTAGTTAATGACCTCAAATTAGCTGGGACCACAGTCACCAAGAAAACCATTGGAAACACATTACACCGCAATGGATTAAAATCCTGCAGAGCTCGCAAGGTCCCCCTGCTTAAGAAGGCACATGTGCAGGCCCGTCTGAAGTTTGCCAATGAACACCTGAATGATTCAGAGAGTGACTGGGAGAAGGTGCTGTGGTCTGATGACACCAAAATTGAGCTCTTTGGCATGAACTCAACTCGCTGTGTTTGGAGGAAGAAAAATGCTGCCTATGACCCCCAAAACACCGTCCCCACCGTCAAGCATGGAGGTGGAAACATTTTGCTTTGGGGTGTTTTTCTGCTAAGGGCACAGGACAACTTCACCGCATTAACGGGAAAATGGACGGAGCCATGTATCGTCAAATCTTGAGCGACAACCTCCTTCCCTCTGCCAGGAAACTGAAAATGGGTCATGGATGGGTGTTCCAGCACGACAATGACCCAAAACATACAGCAAAGGCAACAAAGGCATGGCTCAAGAAGAAGCACATTAAGGCCATGGAGTGGCCTAGTCAGTCTCCGGACCTTAATCCTATAGAAAACCTATGGAGGGAGCTGAAGGTCAGAGTTGCACAGAGACAGCCTCGAAACCTTAAGGATTTGGAGATGATCTGCAAAGAGGAGTGGACCAAAATTCCTCCTAACATGTGCGCAAACTTGGTCATCAATTACAAGAAACGTTTGACCTCTGTGCTTGCAAACAAGGGTTTTTCCACTAAGTATTAAGTATTTTTTTGTTAGAGGGTTCAAATACTTATTTCACTCAATGAAGTGCAAATGAGTTTCTATCTTTTATTTAAAGTGATTTTTTCGATTTTCCTTTTGATGTGCTATCTGACACTGTTAAAATAAACCTACCATTAAAATGATACTGTTCTGAGACTTTTCATTTCTTTGTCATTGGACAAACTTACAAAATCAGCAAGGGGTCAAATAATTATTTCCTCCACTGTAGCTACAAGGCGGCCATCTTAATATAATTAATAACAATATGTAATATGTAAAGGGGAAAAACCTGAAGCTACTTTGAAACCATTAACATAGAAGGTCGTGTTTATTCATTTAGAGCAGAGGTCACTAACAGGCGGATCACGGTCTGGATCTGGACCCAGAGTTAAAGTCTGTTTATTGGAGTTTTATTGCTCATCAGAACTGTCACAAATGCTGTCATCCCAAAACAGACTGTTACCGACGGTAACAGTCGAGCCACAGTCGCTCTACCTAATAATAGTTAGGTAGAGCGACACAACAATACACAAACAATAATAAGGATGCTTTTAAACACAGAGATCACAGGGGACAGCTTCCTGCTCGGCTGTCATTAAGCTGGGCCTGAATAACAGTGTGGCGGAGGTGTGGGTGTATGTGTGTGTGTGTGTGTGTGTGTGGGGGGGGGGGGCATCCAGCCTGTCCCATCAGATGTCCTCAGACAACAGGAAGTCTTTAAAGATCCAGACTTTCCAGCACACATGGATTTTTCATCATTTACAAGTCTCCTAAATCTGAGCCTTGAAAACAGATACTGATGCAACAACCACTGAGCTTCTGTCAGTAACCATAAAGAGACACACATTCCTGATTTCATGTGGCACAAAAACAAAATAAGAGCCACAATAAGGTGAAGTCATTGACATTGTTGGTGCTGATCATGATGAAAAGGGAAAGAAAAGCACTCAGGTTACCCAAAGCCAGCCTGGTGAAAGAGCCAAGGATAAAAGAACAGTTTTAAAGGAAAGAAGAAAAAAAAGCTGAGGTGTTGAGTGTCTTTGATTGCTAGTGCATGTCATATTTACACAGTTTTTTTAAGTATAGGCGGTGAAAAGAAAAGCCAACTTCATTGTCTGAAAATATCTCCTTATCTTTCAGTTTGCATTTTGTTTACCTCCTTGTCAAACTTGTCAGTGCACTTTTTTCTGATTCCACTGAAACATCGTCATGCCAAGGCTGCATCTCTGTGCTCTCACTGCATGCTCTGGCTTTCTTGTCTTGATTGGTTTTACAAGCCTGAGCTAAGTGGGAGAACAAAGCTGATTTCAGCTGGAGAAGTGGTCTGTGATCACTGAGGTGAAGTCTCCACAGTGACCAGATAAACAGGCTGAAGTGATCAGCTCCTCCTTGTCATTACACAACCATCCTCTCTCTGCCTTTGAACCTGACGAGCTTTGTTTTCTTGGTTTGTCAAAGAAAGAAGAGGAGGGGCTCAAAGCTTGGAGAATGAACCGATAGTTGGCGTGCAGACAGATATTACCCTTTTAAAATGCAAAACAAATATGTTTGTGTGCATCCCCCCTGTAATTTTGCAGTTGACATGTGCACTTACAGTCAGGCTCCGGGTCTCTGTTAATGACTGGGGCAGGTAACGCTGGAGACAGGTGGAGGACGGGGCTGTCTGACTAGTCCTGAAAGAAAGAGAGAAAGAGTGTGTGCGCAAATGAATCTGTGACACAGATGCAGACTGAGATGTCCCGACAGACACCGTGGCACCTGGTGATGTCATTTATGTCGATGAGTGGTGGTAAATTCCTCCTTTACTGATGGACACAATCCTACTCAAACGGGAAATCACAGCCTTTCTTCTGTTAGCGCACAGCTGATGAATTCAGAGATAATTCTGCACTTTGTTGCAGAGAAAAATAACTTTCTGAAGGTATCTTGTGAAACAAGTCTTTTCAGATTGTCAGCTGAACATACAGTGCTATGAGAAAAAGTCTCCTCACAGATTTATTGGTTCCGCTAACTTGTTGCGCTTGAACCTTTCAGATCAGCAGACACATTTTATGTCAGACAAAGGCAACCTGAGTAAATAAAAAGCAGTTTTTCAAAAGATGATTTCATTGTTTAAATATTTGTTAAAAATATTGCCAGTAACTGTTGGAAAAAAACCTTCATAAAAAAAGGCATTTGAAAGTGATCTAAGATATTTGAATTTCTCTTTATGTAATTTATTTTCTCAGTCCAATCTGAGAACCCTTTGGCAGAATGATCTCTATCTTTGAATTTAAAAACCAGACCGGACCTTTAAGGCAGTTTAAAGACCTGAATGAGATCTCAGTTCTCTGTCAGCGTGACCTCTGACCTGCTGTGATTAAACTTTGCTGAACAGGTTTTTCCTTGAGCTTAAATCTATAAAAAAGAAAACACGCACACACACGTATGTACGCACCCACCCACACACACATAAAACAAACCAAAACAAAACAACTGTGTTCACCTTTTAATAATTAAACAACTGCCAAGGTGAGATCCGTGCTGCTATCAGTTACTGCAACACAAGCAAATGGTGCCATTTGCACAAAATACAGCAGAACATGAATGAACACATGCACACACCTAAGCGTGTTGCACCAGTTTATGGGTGAAGCAGCACGCTGGTGCTCCTATGCATCTCTATGAGGCATGTGTGTGTGTGTGAGAGAGAGAATTGGAGAACCAGTGTTGAAAACAAAGTGCAACAGCATGGATCCTCCCAAAATACAAGAGGGTGGTGAGGATGACTAGGATGAAGGCAGTTAAAGAGACAGACATGACTACACTGGAACAGAAATACACACAAATGTTTTCTGTTTCCTGGCTGAATGGATGTTTTCAGCCACAAAAAGACAACAAAAATGTGTGTTTGCATCAAGAGGCATGTGCAAAAATGAGTGTATCCTTCCCGGATGACACGTCACTCTCTCTTGGTCGTTATTGTAGTCTGGCTTAGTAATCAGGAGGAAGACAAAACAATGTGAGCAGCTTTTATACAGTCAGGTGTGGAGGGGCTGACACTTCCTCTGCTTCACGGATATCCACAGAAAGATTTCTTATTTTTACACCACTCCTCAATTTTACTCAAACTTCATTGTAATATTTTTAAATGACTGTGATCAACAGTTTCTGAAAGTTTTTCTTCTGGCTGATTGTTCACTCATTTTCTACCTGACCTATATGAATCATTCAGGCATAAAACAGACTCCTAAGTTCAAGGAATGAATCAGTGTTGTGTCTATGCATAACAACTCGAATAAGAACCACTAAAGTTGGATTACATTAAGAAAGCTTGTTAAAAAAACCACATAATCCACGGACCAATGTCGGCCCACCTGTTTTAAAAGATGCAACCGTCACTGATAGTAGCAGCTTGTTTTTTTAACATAAAACTAAACACAGTTTGGAAACTTAAAAATATAGGTTAACTAAGTGGCTCTAATTCTATCATTAAGAAAAAAATGACATGAGAAAAACTCTAGGCCTCATAACATAACTTAGTGTTTTTAGGTTTATCTTCACTTTTATGACTTCCCTCCTGTTCATTTGGTCATAAAAAGCTTTTGACAACAACTAAAATATGTCCCAGTTGACTGAACTGCAGCTATTAAATCCTCATTAGACTTTTTGGACCCCCAGATGAGCTTGAGTGTTAAAAACATCTATGAGAGTTTAAAGGAATGCATGGATCTTTGTGATATAACAGCTAGACATTATAATCTACAGGTATAAATGTGGGTCAGCTGAGCGTGTTTCCTCCTCGTCTCTGTGGGTGGTTTGCTCTGGGTTCAAAGAACCATCTGTTGTGAAGCATGGCAGCATTCCTCGTAGCTCTGAAACCATCATAATAACTCTCAGCCTGTCAGCAAGGGATCATCCAGCAAATTGAGGGGAAGACGTTTGGTGGACTCATTGGGTGGTGCCTGTGCTGACATTCATTCACATCCACACCTGAAATGGATCATAGGACAGTAAAAAGGTGGATTAAGGCTCAGCGTGTCACTTTCATTAAACTCACTTTGTTTGTGTCAATAAATCTCATCATGCCTCAATCAAACTGTAACGAACTGGAAGAAATGCACTTAGAAACGAGATTTTCCTCGACCATAAACCCCACTGAACGTCGAGGTGAGGAAAAGTAAACAACATTGCACAGAAACAGTCATGGAGACTGACAGAGCTGACAGGTTGATAACAGCTCAGCACAGAAAGAGAAGGAGAGTGTCAACTGATAATTGTGATGAACATTTTTCATTTTGTCGGCCATTACATTTTAAGAAAGAAGAGGTGAAAGCCACATGTGAGCCCTAATGGGTCATAAAGCAGGCTGAGATAAAGATCGTTGTCATCGTGTTTGGGGGAGGTGAAAAGAAAAGAGTGGTCTCCTTTAGTCCGTCTGCAAGGAATGACCTGAGGCAGCTACAGACTGAAGCATGGAAATTACAGAGCTAAAGCTACTAAAGCCATTTACAGAGGCTCTGACAGACACTCTCAGGTGGTTTACTGCTCACCAACATCTTTCTATATGAGGTGAAACAGTGCAATGTTTATTAAAAGTCTTTTAAAAGTGTATTTATTTCCTTTATTATATGCAAAAACTGCAAATGCAAAACCTTAACTTATTTTAAGTGAACTTTCTAAGATGTAGTTGATCATCGCATCATGTTTTGTTTTGAATTCTTAACTGTCATGTGTGCACTTCCTTGTTCTTTTTCTTTTCTTTTTTGCAGATTATCTGTTATTGTTCTTTGAGTGATTGGTCAAAATAATGTCACATGCTACCCACAATGCATCAAATATCCTTCATGCTCAGTGGTGCAAGTGGACTGTTAGAAGCGTATTTGATAAATTGAACATAAATAAAAAGTATGGTGATAAATATTGTAAGGGTACAAGAAGGTACAAATTATTTAATCTCTAATAGATCAAAACTTAATGAAACAATTGTCTAATTTAGGTGGTTTCTGTGGTTTTAAGCACAGTCTTGTGCAGATTTGTATATGGATCAACTGCATGTCTTGAATTTAACAGCTGGTACACTTAGAATATCTTTATTCTAGAGCAGGGGTACACAATTACAAATCTAAAAGGACCACGTAAAAATCCATGGAGGAATCCACGGTCTGGGGTGGGAGGCGTGCTCGCGGGCCGCCTATAGAAAACCGCTGCTCTAGAGCTTTAATCATTCAAAATAGCCTTGATTTATAAATCAAATAAATGTCCAAAAATGAAATTGTTCTGGATTTGCTTCTTCATCTTATCAAACCACCAGCTGGGTTAGATGGCTGACATTCCTGAGATTCATATGTGTTTATTTTGGCCAGTGTTTTATGGCGTTGATATAGTTGTTATGGTTACCACAAAGTACCCGTATGTGTCTGTTAACATGTTGATCAACAGTTCAGATCCTTTAAAGTTGAATGGCTAATACTCGATAGCTCTCACAACCTTGCTTACTAGCCGTTAGCCCATCAATCTGATCCGATTTAAACTCAATTTCTCCAAACTGAAGCTGTTCACAGAGCTATTTACACCAGGAAATCGCTCATAACTCTCACAGAACCCCACTTCTAAAGATCTGAACAATTCCTTTAACTCTACTCATCTCCCTGCCATTCTAAGAATGCTAATTCAGACATCACATGATCGAAACCAACTTCCTACTAACCAGAACAAGATACAAATCCACCTTCGTAAATATCCACCCACACACGAGCATATCTCTGCAAAGGCCTCTAAATGACTTCAACCAAAGGTCCACATTGTCATGATGTGAATTACTCACGCAGCTTCTTCGAGTAATAGATGGAGTGAGGATAAGGTTCAGATAGAGAGGTATTAGAGAGGAAGAGGAGGAGGAGGAGGAGGAGGAGGAGAGGAGTGTTGAATAGAAGGTGATGAATGAGATGACTGAAGGCAAAGAGAAAGAACGAAACAGCCAGAGAGAGAGAGAGAGAGAGAGAGAGAGAAGTGGATTTTAAATTACATGGTGGCTCATGTCAGCAGCCATAATTAGTAGTTTGGTCAGGTGTGGTGAATGGGACAGGAAGCATGAAAGGAAGGACAAAACAAAGCAGAGTCCGCAAAGAACGGTAGACACTTGACATTTATTGGCGCCGCGACACGAACGTTCCTGAAGAGGAGAAAGTAAATGGGAATGTAAGGTTGGTGGTGAAATACGCTCACAGATCGACAGCTTATCGCAGCAGGGGCACGTGTCAAAGGTGTGTGGATGATGAAGTTTGAGAATTCAGACAATTCCTGACCTGGCTGACAGCCAAGCAAATCAGAATAAGGAAAACAGAACAAGAGACTGTGGGGGTGAAAGGCAGGCAGGACAGAACGTTCAAGCCTTCACACCAATGGATCAACAACCCAAAAGTTGCACTGGTTTTCTGTCTTCATCTTGAGAAAAATCCCCTTGATTTATGTTTTAAATTAAAAGTGCAAAGAATTTGTTCTCACAATCACTAGCTTTGAGTGGGCTGGATCATTTGAGCATTTACTGCAGCAGAAAAACAAAATCTTTTAGCTCAAAGTCCCTTAAAGTCTCATCAAATCTCAGGTAAATCTCATTTGATAAATAAAACATTTATCCTAAATAAAGAACTCTTGTCCAACTTTTCTTTTCCTCCCCCAAATCTCACTCAGGTATGTCTTCCTCTTTGCACACAGACAAGAGAGGACGACTGTCAGAAAAGGAAGATGTATCTGTGTGATCCGGACATAGCTGTGTGACAGCCAACGCACCCCCCTGGAGAAAGCCTCACGCCTCCAGGCAAGACAGTGACACACACACACACACACACAATCACACACACACTCTCCAAGGAGGAGTCATGAAGGGGTAAAAAAGGGAGGAGGAGGAGGGAATGCATTTCTCTCTTAGACACACACCTTCCTTCCTCCACACTCAGTCGATCACACTTAGGTACAGAGAGGTCGGGTGAGCGAGAGAAGAGACAAGACGCACAGAAGCCACTGGTTGATCAGAGGAAGTCCAGCTCCAGGAGGGCGCAGACCGACAGACTGCCTTATGTGTGGCTCCTCTCAAGGCTTTACAGTAAGTGAGCAGCATCCATCTCAGATCACAACATCGATTTAGACTAAATATTTCGTTGTCTCGTTTATTCATTTCTGCAACAAGCAAACCTGCTGCCACAGGAAGAGAGTGCTTTCTAGAGTTAAACTGATACACGCCGTGCTGCAAAGCCACACATGTGAGCTTTTGACTTGTCTTGGCTTTCAGAATATATTTTCTGCTGTGTCACTAGGTTCAATACTTTCAGAGTGAGCTGTCACACTTGTGACAGTCATTCCGAGTCAGCTGTGGTAACACGCTTCAGAGAAAACGAGGGTGAAACTGTCCATAAATCTCATCTCGCTACACTTTGTATTTGTATTCTTTGTATTTCCTCCTAGAGAACAAAAGCAGCACATAATGTCTTTTTATTACGTTCCTGATTACTCATCAAAGCTTTTTAAAAAGGATTCTAGAATTAAGACTAGGAGATTTAAGGATTTCAGTCACTTCCCATATAAAGTTGAAGTTTTGAGTTGAATCATCAGGTGAGAAAAGAAGTCACATGTTTGCTCGCCAAATATTAACAAGCAGGACTTATTTATCACTATCTGGGCTGCAGACTGAAGTTCTGCAGACTTGTCTTTGAATCACAGGTTTTCTGCTTTATCTTTCCTCTGCCATGCTTTTCATCACGGGCTGAGCTTACCTGACCACAGTCTTCACAAACAAGGGTGTAAGGGAGAGAAATCAGCAAACAGATAGAAAGAGAAAGAGTTCAAAACTGGCTGAGAGCCAAGTCTGTTTAAAGGAAGTTGGGTTGATTCACCGGGAGTGCTTGTTTCCTTGTGAAAGTGGTCTTGCCTCAGGGCTGACGTGCAACAAAAAAATCTTCGCCATGGCCTCGGGGTTGTGATTTGGAGAGTCACAGGATGTGTGGGACAGTGGGGGTAGAAGGGCAGAAAGCCCTTTGAAGTTTGTTTGTCCGGTTGTAGCAGCTGAAGTTGAATTCTTTTTTCCCAAATTTGCCTTGTCTGCCTCCACAATACGCCTCGCTTCACACTTTGGGATCTAATTTTAGCTCCATTCAAAGGTGGACTTCCTTTAATGCAGCTGTTTGTATTGTTGGTGATTTCCCCCCTAAATCTTTGGCACAAAATAGTATATACAACTGAAGATGATATATCAAGAATGTTCAAAATTATGCACATATTTCTCCTCTTTAGGCCTCATCCTCTGAATGCACAACCGCCATGTTAACCTCAGAGAAATCTCCACAAAGCATCGGAGCCACCACAGCAGAGATGTCAGGGCCACAGGATGTAGATATGAAATCGTGGAGCGAGGCCGACTTTGAGGAGAAGTGCACTTACATCGTGAAAGATCAACCTCTGGAAGAAGAGTCCAAAAGTCACGGTGTCAAGACACGAGCTGAGAGGTCCTTACCCAGAAACCTCACCCTGAAACGCAGCCACCACTCAACAGAGGTACATAAGACCCTCCTACTATCTTTAACTAATTGCTTTGTGTGTTTTTGCAAAGAAAAAAGTGTAGAAAGATTGGCAAAATGAAAACTTCCAAACATAAGAGCTATAGATGTTGATGTTTTTAGACCCCTCATTCTTTACGTCACTCCGACATCCTTCCATCCACTCATCCATCCTCAGGCGGGAAGTACTTGACATGTTGTTGTCCAATTTGGGTCTTTCCCTCTCTGCTGTGAATGTGTCAAAGCAAAGACGGACACAATGGCCAAGTTCCTCAGCAATTAGCCTGAGGACAATATGATTAGCAGCTACCTTAGACCCCTTTGTTCAGGCTGAAAATTACACCATAAAACAAAGCTGAAACGTGGGGATCCACATTGTGGACAACACTTTCAAGGTTTAATGGGAAAGGGCATAGTGATAGAAGATTTACCAAACATGATCAATCATGAGAGACAACTAAAGACTTAGAGACACGTCTGTAGATAAAACATGGTATTCAAATGTGATCAGAGGAAGTAGGCTTGGTGTCTGTGGCTGAATACCAACATTCTCAACTTTTAACAAGGTTTGTTTGGGGCCTGGTTAGTACAGAGGAACTAGAAATGTCAGTAATCTGCAGCATGCACAAAAGACACGGACATGGAAGGAAAACCAGGTGGATAAACTGAAGGTAAAGTGTTCAGCTGATCCACCAGGGCTGCTGTGAGATAAAAGAGACACTTCGTTACCATCGCTTTTGTGCTTTTGCTTTTTGAACATGGAGCTCAGGGTGATGTTCGCCAGTCGGGGTGTGACCGTGACACCTTATCCGCTCTTCCTCAGCCCGAAGGCTTGAGAAACAGGAGTGAGTTTCACACCTGGAGGTACCAGAACAAGAGTAGCGGTGAAATTTTAATATGGTCGAGAAACTAAAGAAAACTCAGGTGACTCATGAAACATTCAGCAGGTGAAGGAAGGAAAACGTTCTGTCACAGGCTTTAAACGAATGTGTGTGAAAAAGTCAACACAACAGGGAATGTGTCTCCAAAATAAAATCTATTCTTTTGAGCGTCTGATAAGGCTAACAGTTCCTCATCCCTTTAATTATGTGATTCTAATCAAAGCCCTCGCTCAGGCCTCCAATTTGCGAACTGGCTTGTTTGATGTTTATGTGTCCTCCATGTTGAACAGGTGTTCGGAGTGACAAGCAAAGAGCTGATTCCCAAAGGGACGAGATTCGGCCCTTTTGTCGGGGAAAGCTACACCAACGAAAACCTGCCGAAAAACGCTGACCGAAGGTACTTCTGGAGGGTAAGTGAACAACACGCGATTGTTTCAACATTATTCAACATCCTGCAGCTCCACATGGAGACGCTGCTGTGGCTGTGTTGTGGCACAGGTTAGCAGTTGTGGTCAAGGACTGACATCCTGTTAAAGTTGTCTTTATGTCAACGCTTAGGTCGCAGAAATAAAAGTGCCTGTATGCAAATGTGCTTGTCACTTCTGTGCATGACTTTCTGAGGTCTGTTTCTCTCAACACCCTCACACACACACACACACACACACACACACACACACACACACACACACACACACACACACACACACACACACACACACACACACACACACACACACACAGCTGTTTGGTTTCAGTGACGCAGTGTTTCTTCTCTCTGTGCTTCTCTCAGCAGTGGTATCACTGCCAGTAAATACACCATACATATGTCCGCACTTCTCCAGACTCACAAACTTTCACACTGACTAAGCGAGGAAGTGGCTTTGAGCCTGAGAACGGTGATGCATACAAATCAGCATCTTCCATTACACAAACACACGTGTTCCTTTTGTGATTCGGAAGATCAGAGTTAGCGACCTTGAAATAATCTCTGCCCAACTAAAACTTGCGAAAGCCATAACAGGGACGGCCTGTTAGCCATGACTCAAGCAACAAAGCTATGCCTCAAAGCCGACATAAAACAGGGAGGGAGAGTGGGAGGATAGCTTCACTACAACTGTGATAGCTGATAGTAGCGTGTGGGTGAGGAACCTGCAGTGTCATCCAGTCATACGGAGAAAATTACTTTCAAAACTACAGATGTTAGATGTAATCCCAGCTGAATGAATAGGCACTATTTACCATAAAGACTTTGGGAAACAATGACATCATGATTTCAGAGTATATCGCTGAGTTGATGTGTAATTAACGAAAATATCTTTCATGTTGCAATGAATTAGGTCTTCTCTGAGGAGCAGTTACACCACATCCTGGATGGTTTGCATGAGGAGAAGAGCAACTGGATGCGTTATGTCAACCCAGCTCGTTCTGTAGAGGAGCAGAACCTGGTTGCATGCCAGAGTGGATTGAACATCTTCTTCTACACTATCAAACCGCTTCAGCCAGGCCAGGAGCTTCTGGTGTGGTACTGCTCGGAATTCGCCCAGCGCTGCAAATACCCTCCACTGGGCCAACTGGCAGTTGATAAAAAGGGTGAGTGTTAGGAGCAGAATCCACGTGGGATCATCTCCGCGCCGCGCTTTGAGACGTATCTGGTTTTGGACTGTCAATGTGGAAGCTCCTCGTCAAAGCTGTGACCGACTGACACACTCTTTGTGTGGGAGTTTAAAAAGTTACTCAGTCACACCCATGGGCGCTTTGTTAAAGCAGAGCACAAAGAATCATAGTAGAGTCTTGAAAACAGAGAGGGGTTTGTCTACAGGTGCAGCACTGGAGTAAAATGAGACCAATTTCAGGATTTCAGGTGATGTTTCAGTTTCCCTTTAAAGAAAAAAAAACCCCCGGCTGCTTAGTCAAACAGAAAAAAAAAAGGTTTTCATTTAGAGAGACAAAGAGAAACAACGCATGTACAAAACACTCATCAACACGCTCCAGCTCACACCGAGGTGGCTGCTGGTGTTCTTGCACGACTCCCCTTATTTGTTTGGCTCTTAAAAGAGGAAGAGGGGTAGGAAGTCTTCCAGCGACTACTTAAACTTCCTGACAAGGTGACCCGCTGAAAGATTGATATCTCACTCGGTGCTCGTTGTTTGTTTGCTAAGAGCAGCGCTCTCTGGAGATGGGGGTGTGGGGTAGGAGGGGTGAGGGACAGAGCAGAACGGGAGTGAACAAAAGATAAGGGCCGCTCTGTTGTGTGTGGGTTGATGTTAACGGAGTCCAAAAGTAGGTTAAGTACACAGTCTTACCTCTGTATTTTGTCTTCCTCTGTTTGTCAGCTCGGGTTTTTCGGTCTTGTCTGTATTAAACCAGAAAACCTCAAGACTCCACTTGATTTCACAAATAATTTATCTCTACATCAAACATTCTTTATGTCTGTTTATGTCTGGGTGAAGTCTTTCCTTTATCAATCACTTGAAGATGAAGAGTTGTCTTTTGCATCCTGTTTCCTGTGTATCCTGCTCTAGTTCTGATAAAAAAGGCACTTACAAATCACCATCCCTCTAATGTAGATAACATACAGTATTTACAGTCCTAACGCTATCTGTATCCGGATCAGACCCCCATTGTTTCACTTCTGGTGTCCACTTTCACAGAGTTCAAAGGTCTTCGAGACACAGACAGAAACACCTGATACACATGTAGCATTTAAAGAATTAACGGTCTAGCGTTCCTTGAATCACCTGCCTCCTTTTATCGTAAAGTTTTTAAGTAGGGTCATCAAATTACAAAGTTATAGCCTTTTGGGTCAAATCTAGCAAATAACTTTATGTGAAATGTCATCCAATATCAAGTGCAATCTGCTCAACATTGATCAAACTTATTGAATTTGCGTTGACTAGCGGTGGTGGCCATCTTGAATTGGACTAACTCAAAGATTTTTTGTATCTACATCTAGATTACTTTTGGACAACAATATTAAAGTCAGTACACTGATTCATGACATATTTTGCTAATGTACAAACATGGTTGACTTTAAGATCTTGCACAATATTTAGCGCTCATGGTATTTGAGCGGTACACCAAGTTTTAGCTCAAAATCTGCAAAAGTGATGGCGTTGTCTGTATTTTTTGTTTGCTAATATCAATTAGCTAAAGCAGCCATTTTAGACTCCAAATGCTAATGTAGATGTACATATAAGGAAGACTGCCTGAACGTTTTATTAAAAATCTGTCCAGTTCAGTTGAGTTTCAGAACTTGAACATTTAAAAGCAACATTTATAAACAAAAAAGCTGTAAGACCATGTTGTTTTGATGTATGTGTCAATCAGTGGAATTTGTCCTGTTACTTTTGCATTGAAAAAGTAGTCTGATCTGTCTCTAAAGTAATCTGTCCTTTGTTTTCCCACAGAGCTGAGTCAGGCTGTTGAGAAGACAAAAGAGAAGCGAGGACACAGTGTCTCTGAGATCCTCCGAGACGAGCCCTCTAAATCTAAATGCCCAAGACTTCTGAACAGTCCCTTGTCTCAGACCAGTGTCTCAGCAGGTTTCCCCTTGTGTCCCAGTGTCATCTACCCAATACAGCCCAACTCAGATTCTATCCATGGCCGCAGATATGCTTCTTTGGCATCTCTGCCATCCTGCAGCCCCGTGGCTGCCAAAAGCCCAGTATTAAATAGTGTGCACCTAACCTATCAGCAAAATCAGGACCCTGTCAAAGCCAAGCCTTACCAAGAAGACTCTGTGCTCGATCATGTTCACTCTGCTCTGAGACATCCTTATCTACTGCCTCATTACTCACTTGGCCTTCTGCCACATTCACACCCATTCTATGATGATCAAGTTAAGCCACACTTGGCCATGTCATCTAATTTCCTGCCTTTTGACAGTTACGCACACTTCATGCATCCTTTAGCAGGTGGATGCAAAGACTTGTTGCTTGCACCATCTATTTCCAAACAAGACCTCATTCTTTCATCAACCAATGAGCGCAAAGACAACAGTGACCTCTATTCCCAAAAGACAAACTACCTCAGAAATCCCTCAAATGACCTCAGAGATTTCAAACACTCTGCTTGCACAGATCTCACTGTATCTGCCAAAGACAACTCTTCACCCATTGACAGTAAAATCCACAGAACACCTTCATTTGCACCTGGGGAATGCTCACCACCTCTTGCCGTGGCTGCCTCCTTGAACTGCCTTTCTTCCAAATCTACCTCTGCCACTCAAGGCTATACTGAAGATGCACTGGACCTCAGGAGGACAAAGAGAGGAGGGCAGATCATCGGCTACAAGACGCTATCTTACCCTCTCACCAGGCAGAATGGAAAGATTCGGTATGAGTGCAACATCTGTGGAAAGATCTTTGGGCAGCTGTCTAATCTCAAGGTTAGCTTTTCATTACTATAAACTAGCAGCTTCCACAGTGAGTTAAGTTTGTGCTAATATATTGTACTGTATGCTACTATCAGGTCCATCTGCGAGTGCACAGTGGTGAACGTCCCTTCAGGTGCCAGACCTGCAACAAGAACTTCACTCAGCTGGCACACCTGCAAAAACACTACCTCGTTCACACAGGAGAAAAGCCCCATGAGTGCAAGGTTTGTATAATGACTCTACTGTTTGGAACTGAAAACAGTTAGGTTCCATTTCTGAAAAATGAAGCCATGACATTCTGTTTGTTGTATTTTTGGAGCAAGACCTCTGCACACTCGGTATGGCTAGCTTTTTTGAAAAGCAAACAACTAGCTAATTATAACTAGACTTATTAGAAAATCCAACTTTTGAGCATTTATGAGAATTTCTCCCTGATTCTCTAAACTAAAATAGCTCTGACTGCTGTCTAGTGCAAGTAAGATACGGACTGCTCAGAAATAAACACCATCTCAAAAAAATAACAACTAATCTTTTGGTCAAGTGCTTTAAATAATGAAACATGAAACAGGAAAATAAGCATATATTGAAACAAAGTATATTCATATATCATTCTCTGCTTTGTTTCTAAACAGGTGTGCCATAAGCGGTTTAGCAGCACCAGCAACTTAAAGACCCACCAAAGGTTGCACTCAGGTGAGAGGCCTTACCAATGCAAGCTCTGCCCAGCCCGCTTTACTCAGTTCATTCACCTCAAACTCCACAAACGCCTGCACACAGGCGAGCGACCCCACCACTGTCCTCACTGCCCCTGTGCCTATCTTCACTACTGCAGCCTGCAGGTACACCTCCAAGGATCCTGCCCTCTTTCCCCCTCAGCATCCAGGCTTTCACCAGAGGAGCTACATCGGATAAACTCTGAGATAGAGCAGTTTGACTTGACTGAGGCCGCAGAGCAGCTTGAAGCCATGGCTGCAGAGGTTAAGATGGACAAGGGGAATGTCATTGATCTGATGCAAAAGATAGAGATTCATGTGTCGAGCCTGCAGGATGGTGCCAGAGGGAATACTGAGCTGAGCATCAGCTCAGCAAAGGACTGTACTGATGCTCAGCTGCACCGTGACCGTACTGTGCGTCTGCAACCAGCAAGCATCAAGCTGGAGTCAGGCTGCATTTCAGAGACTTAAGACTGACCTGCTAATCCAACCAAATAATCCTCAGAGGCCAACTCAGCATCTGTCTGTCACTGCCCTATTTGAAGTAAAGCCTTAATCATCTGAATCATGGATTGCCTCTATACTCTACAAGGAGTTTAGCTCAGGACGAGTCAAAACTTTGGCAACACAGCACTGGAAAAGTGACTCGATGGGTTTAATGTCTACATCTGTTAATTTATTCAGTTGCTAATTCTAATCCTAACATGTATATAAGTACAGAAATTTTATATTTTCTGCTAATAGTTTTGTATCTCTTACATCTTAATGTAACAACTAAGCAAGTGAATTTGTGGTTTCGCTGTGTGAAACTGAGCGCTCCTGTTTGTGTCCGTATTTATGTTGCCTGATTAAAAGTGAAAATGGCTGTTTGAGCATGACTGTGTATGGTGTCAGTGGGCAAAGTGCTGAAATGACGACACAGAGGAAACCTCAATTGTCGTGCATGGCATATATGCTTACCCCTGAGTGAGTGCACTGCTGATGTGGGAAGTTACTGATGCAGACAAACATCCTGTTATGAGTTATAAGCCTCGGGATAGGGCGACTTCTTTTGCTATCATGCAGCAAATTTTACACTTGTATTTATATTGACTGGTTTCTGTATTAATCAGATGGTTTGCACACAAACAGATGACTATAGTGACATGATTGGGCAAAAAACGATGCATAAGCAATTAGACATATTACATATTGTAAAAATCTGATGAATCGTTGCATGAAATAAGGCTCAAAATAATTGTCAAGGAATGTAAAATGAACTCAAAATGAGGTAAAAACTATCAAACAAACAACTAAAACACAAAATGCAGATACAATGTTGTGATCACAAACCTTAAATGCCATGGTGCCCATCTGATTACATCATTAACACTGAAGAATACACCCAGTGTTATCAACATGCTCTTTTTCTGACATTCAAAGTTTTTGCCATTGCATAGGTAATAATTTTATCCATGATGAATACAAATAAAATGGCAAAGATGACTTCTTCCCTGTTGAGCAACAAAAATCTCACAACTTATGCTACTTATACTTTGCTTTTTATTCGAGAGGAACTAGTATTCATCCCTAGTCTTCATTTCAAATATATACCGGTATGTTGCCATTCCTGCATTACATTGTGATATTGAAGAATATTTGGGCCATTTTAAAGTGTATTTACTAGATAACTTCCTGAATGGCCTTAGTTTAGAGAAATAAAATGTACTTCCTATTGAACTGATGAGCTAACTTGTCTGAGTTCAACAAATCCAAATCTGGGCTCTCCAGCTGTTAGCTCATCAGTCCTGTCTGATGTTAAACTCTATTTCCCCAAACTGTGGCTGTTCAGGTCTAATTTTACACAGAAACATTCTTTAAATAATCCCAAAAATCCCTTTAATGCAGTATAGGTCAAACAAAAATATCCCATTCCATTGTGCAAAGGGACGGAAATGCACTGTGACTTCATATGCTGAAGCTCATCTTCTCAATTACAATTTAAAAGGGTGTCAAGTGGCGAAAGGTTCAAAGTGGCCATTGGTTGTACAGAACATGCCTCTTTGCTGATGATACTCTGGAGATCAGGTCACACAGTGCCGACCAGCTGCTCTTCAGCCTTTATTGCACGGATGGAAATGAATGAAGGATGAATAGCAAAGCAATTAAAGTCCAAAACAAAAGTGCGCTGTGACCTTTCTGGTAGATGGAAATTCAGATAAATAAGTGATGAAAAACTGCTACATTTAATTAATATTAGTTGAATTTAAAATGGGAGATGCAAAGGATTTTTTTAAGGAGGAAGAGAAGGGATAGGATTTCCACGGCGGAGGAAAGAAAGATGAGCTCTGTACAGTTACAGTTACCATCCGATGCCCCTTTAAACAGTTCACTGACGTCACGTGACAGGCAGGAGGGGGACAAGCAGCGGGAGAAGAAGAGGAAGGTAGCGGATGTACCCAAGGATGCCCAGGATCATGTCACCGGTTGTTTTTCGTTCCCACCACCTATCCGTGACATGATGAACGCTGCTCCCGGAGCGCTGGCCCGCAGGATGCCGTCGGCGGCCCGGCGGAGCGGCTGCTGGATAGCGTGGTGCCAGGCGGTCCTGCTCGGTGTGTCGGCGCTGGTTATCGTGGCCGAACGGAGCGCTCGTAAGTGGGCATAGAATTCCTCGCGCGCGCTACAGTGGGGAAGCTAGCTAGCTTGCTGGTGAATGTGACGATACAGACAAGCTAAATATTTGTTAACATTGTAGGATTTAAACTATGGGAATTGCTGTTGACGTGTCATATAATTCTTCGAATTTGGAGTGGTAGAAACACCATTTAATGATGCTAGTACACAGTGATAGAAAACAACCTGCCTGGCTTTTGTGACTACAGTAACATGGGTTTGTTGTTCAGCCCAGATGGTAACTGGAATTGCCAAACTGGGGCCCCAGAACATCCAGGCGCCCTCCATCAGTAGTCAAAACTACTACAGTTAATCACTTATCGTTGTTACTTATGGGCTTTTAAATTCCTCATGCATTGTTCCAGCTCCAAATTAATTTAAAAAAAAATCTCTATTAGGATGTTATTAGCACACATGCAGATTTTAATTCTGTTTAAATATTCAAATGATGCTAATCTAGAGAGGCTGGTTTGTGCAGTACAGTGTTGTCTCCGAGAACAAGCAAATCAATGGGCCAAGGTCAGGATGTGTACAAAGTGTGACTTTGTCTTCAGCAGGTATACCATTCCCTGAAGATTAAAAATGCTGTGCTGCTGCCAGGACTCCACACTCTTTAGATAATTAGGAAGACAGTGTTTTGAGTCAGCATTAGTCTATGTAATGAATAAAAACGTGAAGGTTTCTTCAAAGCCAAGATTTGTTTCTTTTTGATGGAGATTGTATCGTCTCATTTAAACAACTGCCCTTTAAATTAAAGTAAATCCACTCAAGGAAGATTTATATGCTCTTTGCTTTCTCAAGGACTCTTTGATGGCTTCTGTGGTTGCCAGCATGTCCTCATACAAGCACATGCTTTAAAAGCATCATGACTTTATATACTCACACTAATTTGACACAAGCTATTTGACATCCTACCATCCTTTTACCAATCTGCATCTGCGTGTCTGCTGTTTGTGTACCAGTGATCTACTGTATAGGGTTTTACCTTTGGAACGAGGAGACGCAGTGGGCGGCATTTACACTCGGCCTCTTCCTTCCGGGGACAGCAGTTCAGCTGCTAAGTGTGAAGTGGTACTATGATGACGGTGATGACAGGCGGTGCTACCTCTCTGTCATACACATCCTACACCTGGGCATCTTTAAAAGGTATGGTCCTTGTGACTTCAGATAAATAAATATTAATTTTATCCACTAAGCATTTATTGGAGTTAAATAATGTCTTTTTCGACACATTCAGCCAAGTGGTCTTTTACTATTATTTCCCATCATTCTGTCATTGAAACCCTAATGAGGTTATTCATGCTCAGGTGTTTGTCTCCCTCTTCTGGCAGGTTGTGGGACTGCATGAGGTCTGTGCTGCGCATGCAGGGCTCAGTGGCAGAACTTGGAGTTGCTGTCATGCAGCAGGCAGATGTTGCAGCTCTTTGGCTGCTGGAAGCCCTTATCCTTACATTGCCTCAGAGCCTTCTGCAAGCATATGTCGTAGTGTCTACTGATGTGGGCATCGCATCACCTGGTAAACTCTGTCATTTCAGAGACATGTCAGCTGTGTTTGAATTGGATTTAAAGTTCACTTTCAAATTCTTTGCTTCTGTTTTACCCTCAGTGGCCTATTGCTGTGGCTTATGTGTGCTGTCTGTTTCCTGGGCGCTGGTGCTGTACAGCCGAGCCTGCTGCCTGATCCGACCGGGCCACTTGGCCATGCCTCCAGCAGCCCTGCTGTGCCAGCTGGTCTGGAGAGCAGGCATGCTGGGAGCCAGGGTGACCTGCCTCATGTTCTTTGCCAGGGTCTTTAACTGGTGGGTCTGTGGAGTAGTGGGTAAGCATGGAAAAACTGCCTTTTCTTTTATAATAAGTTATTGCAACATATTAGACTAATTAAATTCATTAAAGAAATCATTTTTAAATCGTCCTCAGGGAGCTGCAGTTTGTCCTTCTGATCTAGTTTTCAGTTCCTCTGCATCAGTTTGATACGCTCGATATGGATATTCGATTGCACCTTGTAATCTATTTTTGTGTTGACCTCCAGGTTTTCACTGGCTCACGGCCTCCTTCTGGCTCGTGTCGCAGCAGCCAGACATCTGCAATGGTCACTGGTGTTGGCGCGCCTTTAACGGCGTGCTGGGGCTCATCCATGTCTTCCTCTTCCTTAATGTCAAAGACGGACCCTCACGCTTTCGGATGGCAAGCTTCTATGCAGTGAGATATAACTTTAAAATAATACTTGTTAACGTTTCATTCTATGCCCTGATTTGTTTCATCTGATAGCACAAAGCCCACACACACATATATAAATGCAAACAAATAGTTTGCATCATCATCTTCACCTTTATGTCCTCGGCCTGCAGTGACGTAAAGCTGTCTGCATATGACTGATGGTGTGACCTTCTCTCTGACTTTAGTTCATGCTCGTGGAAAACGCCACTCTGCTGCTGGCCGCCTCCGACTTCCTGAGCGAAGCATCATGGGACAGCATGACCCTTCCCACCTCTGTGCTCTGTAGCTTTCTCCTCGGTGAGTCATTCTGACCCCATTTTCTATGCGAGAGCAGAAACGATCATAATTGGACTAGTGTATCTAGTCATCTCTGTGGAATCTGAGTGACAAAACCCCTGAGGGGAATCACAAATATTTAAAGTGATTCTTTGTAAAACAACACAGCTAACTGTGTTGTTGGATATAAATTGTGAATACCCTTTAAAAGCTTCCAGCATAGCGAACCTGTTTTTAAAAATGTCTTAAAAGTTGTGTTAGAAAAAACATCTGCTTTAAAATCTGATGTTTCCTGTGCCATCCAGGGGCCACGTCATTGGTTTTGTACTACCGGTTCCTCCATCCCAAGTCCACAGAGATCTGCCATGGTGTGGACCGCCACCACATGGGCAGCACATGCATAGAGCAGGGGGAGTCCTCCTTCTCTCTCGGTGATAAAAGTCTGCCAGCTTCTTCCATTCAAAACCATGGCAGCTTCTCCCTCTCTGGCGTGGCTGGTTCTCTGCTGGACCATCCAGGAAACTGTGGAGGCCAGTCTAACAGCTCCTGCCCCTGCTTTCACCACCACTGGCTCTTGATCCGCTTGGCGCTTAAAACTGGAGATCTCAATAAAATCAACAGGGCGTACGGAGCAGGGGGACCAGCTGCTGTACTGGACATGGGGGAGTACAATCAGGAGTTTAAAAGTAACGAGGGAATCACTTATACAGCTGCAGGCAGCTGTGAGGGTGTGTCCACTTCTGAGTCCCAGGGGAAGGGCCTGGCACCCCTCTCAGACTGCAAAGATGAGTTCCAGAGTTTAAGTGAGCCTACGTCAACAGAACAACCTGAAGAAGATGACAGTCTAGAGATGGAGAGCCCAATGGAGTCACCTGCATCGGATTTTAAACGCAGCTCCCCGGAGGGTAAATCTGTGTTTGGAGACAGCCCAGAGCCTTATTACTGCCCTACAGAATCTAGTTCCACCCTATACTTCAGCGCAGACCCACAGTCGCCCAGCAGCGCCAGTAACCCTCGTTTGGACCGGGACATCGGGGGTCTGGAGTTCGGGGTTCGACTCAACTCTATCCCTAGCGATCCAGCCCTTCACAGGGATGTGCGTGGACTTATGGGCCGAGTTGGAACGCGCTGCACTTCCACTCCTAAACTGGACTCTGGAGTGTTGGATTCTCCTTCCAGTGCTCCTCATCTTACAGGTCCAAGGAGGCAGCTCATAATGTCCCGCAGAGATGAAAGCGACAACTTCTAGCTTTGTTTTAGCAGAATCAGGGAACGAGTAAACAGCAGCCTATCCAACATTAACAGAGCTCACCAGCTTTACCATCTGCTCAGTGTTGTAGGATGCGAATGCCTGCTGTATTTTACCTCCTTATCTCAATATACAGTCTGTTTAGTGCACAACACAGCATAGAGAATCCAACCACTTTCAAATTACTCTAAAAAACACAAACCATAAATGTTTCTCTAAAGGCAATGCTTTACCCAAATGCTTCACATTTCCAAACAGGTTCCAGCGCTAAACCAGAGCATGTAACTTGTTCTTAATGGTGGTTAATTAATCAAAAAGAGCATCCACAATCCCCAACTGTTGTTAAAACAGCTGTTATGAAGCAGAGTTGTGATATCCAGACATCTGTCTGCAGGAAACACAAGACCAACCATGTGATCTGTGTAGGTACACTGTCTCCCTACACTGTGATCATCCACATAAATTGAATAAAACAGAAGATACCCATTTATAAACATTTTAAATGATGTTATGACAATGACTGGTTCCTTACTGTTTTGTTAAAAAAACCAATCCACCAGTCCTGGTCTAGCACTGGAACCAGTTAGGTAAAAAAAAAAAAAAAATAAGAAGGAAAATCTTGAGAAGTATGGTTAGGGTGCTGGACATCGAGAGGAAAATTAAAGTGCTAAGGATGTAGCATAGAGCTCAGATGTACCTTCAATGTGAATTTTGGTAAATATTTATGCCTTTTTTTTTTTTTGGCAAAAACTAATATTAGTCCTAGCTTTAGAATTCTGCTGTGCAAAAAAACAAACACTGGTTCTACCACACTGTCATTACATACTAAAGGAAGTATGAAGTGTGTATAAATTGTATTTTAAAAATTTGTTGAAATATCCTGCAGCTTTCTAGTCTCAAATAACTGCTGGTCTTATTATCAGCTGGTTATTTGTGATATTGTAATGATTGTAGTAATATATCAGAGGAGAATTTATTCCCAGAGCTGAGAAAAGCTGGAATGTCTGATTTCTGGAATAATTTCAGTGTGAGCCGGAGCTTTTTGGCTTCTTTAAAGCACAAATATCTTCTGTATCATATCTATATTGCTGTGATGCTGTGAGTTTTTAAATTTATTTATCATTTTTAACTCTTCAGTAATAACACACCTCCCTGCTCCCTTCTGATCAAGCTGTATTTCTTGTATGGTGTAAACTGGCACTGCTTAAAGCGAGGTCAGCGTTTCATCTTAGAAAAACTGTGATGTTTTAACTTGTTTTATTTACATGTTGATCATGTAATTACTAAAGAATCTACAGAAATAATAATAGGTTAAGGGATAAAAAGACTGTCTCAGGCACTGTCTTTAAAAAGCTTTTTAAATGTCTACTTTGACACAAAACTAAAAGTATGTGGTGACATTTTTTGTTGCTTCTGATTGCTATTTCAAGGGACAAACTTTTGTTCAGCACTGTTCTGAAACAGGGACGAAAATACAAAGCAGTGAAACGGTACAGCCAGGTGACTGCCTATATGACAATTTGAACTGTGAAACAATGCAGGTGGCTTGAAATAAGCAATAAACAGCCTACATGTTTGGGTGAATATTAATGTGTGGTTTTTTAACATAAAGTAAAATATTGTTTGTAACAAAGTAACCTAAAGTATAAGTGGTAATATTATATGTTGTTTTATTACGAGTTTCCATGAACTTCAAAGTATAATGAAACGTTAAAAAAAAATAAAAGATAGTAAGATAGAAAGATAGAAAGTTAAAAATAAAAGTGAGGATGTAACCTTTTTAAAGGGCAAGTGACCATGTTTGTTTACTTGCTTTAAATTTGATTTGCAGCCTAAACCTGGAATTTTTACAAAAAAGTTTTTTAAATAAATGAAAGAAGAAGTTAGAGTAAAAACATAAAAAGTTAAATAAAACAACATTTTACATCAGTGATTTTCATCTGGTGGGTCGTGACCCATTTCAAGCACCTGGACTAAACAATGTTAAGAAAAAATAATAAAATGTCATCTATTCACATTCTTTAACAGGAATGTGTGACTCAAAGGTTTAATAGGACGCTATATTCAGTGAGGGGGTTCTAATCTAGAGCTACGTATTCAGTGTCTTTTTGAATCTACTTGTCAGTAGTTTGATATTTATTTCATGTTTGTGTCTGATAAGAGCTGATTTTGTTAAAAAGGTTAAATTTAACAAAATTAGTTTTGGTTTAGATAAAAATACAAATTGGAATGCTAATTGAAGGTAAATAGGAATATTTCCCTCTCTAGCGCCACCACTTGATAAACATTTTGGGGGTTTTTGTGTTGCATACTGTGATATTTGACTGCTATCTCAGATTCCAAATGCAGCATAATTTCTTTTAATAATAAAAAAAAATGTAATGGGTCAAGAATTGTTATGTCATGTAAATGTTATTTAGGTATATAGCAATGTATAAAAACCAGGGTGGCACCAAAGTGCTTTAAGAAATTTTTAAATTTTAAGTTTCACCCACTGAGTGTTATTGGGGGTTGTTAAAATTACCGTATATATGTCGTTTTTTTATTGATTTATTTTAAGTTTTAATTTATTCTACTTTATTAAAATGTTAGTACTTTAACTTTTAAAACACATTCCTACTTGTTTCTTACTTTTTATTTAAATGTCCTTTTACTTTTTAATACTTTTTACAAAATTTCAAAATCAAAATGTAAAGCAAACATGCATGCATTTTGTTTTAAGCACAATATTTCATAAACTTTTTGTTCTGTAAAAAAAATGATGGAAAGTAACAACCATCTGGGTGTGTGTCCCCAGCTAGAATGTAAACAAAAAAGTAAACAGTATTGCGTTAATTTTACCGTCATCTCCTCTCCTTCCCGGACGGAAACGTTCCTACTTTGTAAAATGACCTTAAAAGTATTCATGGCACTCGCCCTTTAAGAACCACGCGCATGCGCAAACCCCCGACAAAAGTTAACTCCTGAACTTCGTAGAAAGAAAAAATCCGATTAATAGAGTCACTGAGTTGACATGGCATTTCGCCGAAGGAACAAGAGTTATCCGTTCTTCAGCCAGGAGTTCCTAATTCAGAACCATGCCGACATCGTCTTCAGTTTGGTGATTTTCATTTTGGTTGGATTGATGTTTGAGGTAAGATGAACTCTGATTCTTTTTTTTTCCTCCCGTTTCCTCACTGCTCTCACTCAGCTGTTTTTAAGTTGTGTTGAATTTGTTCTGTTTTCACTAGAAACGCTCTCCGGCTGAATCGGTTCTTTCTCCGTTGAAGTGGTAGCTTTTTCACCGCATCTGAGACTCCTTTTACCGGAATCAGTTCAGAAAACGAGACATTTGCTTGCTTCAGTTGTTGCAAGTTTTTAGAACAATGATTGAATGTTTCTGAAAATCCGCAAGTAGCGACACTGATTTAGGCTTTTCTCTAAAGGTGCATCGTAAAGCAGCAGACGCCACTTTTCTACAAATTAAACATACTGTTTGGCGCCTTGCTCTGTTAAAGGTACGCCTGGAACGTTCCTCTTAGTAAACAATTGTTCATTCAAACTAATTAAGCTTTTTAAGGATCTTATTTAGTCTATTTCACAAAATCTTGTTTGCAATTTCCACACAGTGTCTCCTGCAACGTTTTCGTTCCAAACTTTGTAAGCTACAGCAGAAACCCAAATCTACCGGAAGCAAATACATTTTTATATTCAAAATAAAAGCACCGCCGCTGCTTTAGTCGCCTTCTGATTTAGGTTTGCGAGTGCTGTATTTTATTTTGAAAGGCAATGACGGAAGCGCGTTGACATTTTGTTGCTAATTTGATCCTAAAATTTTACTGCCACGTCTCAATCTTTGAGCTGTTTCTTCTGACCACTCTGGGTTCAGTTTATGAACATCACTGATGTTCAGTGGCTGAATTAATTAGGTGTTCTTGTTTTTATTACGTATGCTTCAACAATCAGCCCGTAGACATTTAAAGTTTCGTTCCGGAACCCTGGCTGTGGTCACCCAGCTGGTTGAGCTGAAATTAACTAAAGGAGATTTCCTTCTTTTTTCTGGTTTCTGAAACAGTACATTGGATAAAACTGGGTAATGCTGATCATGACAGTTAATGGTTACATACATTTTTTCCCTTCAGTTTCAACCTCTCAAATATTTTAAGGTTAGGGTTTTCACATTGCGATTATTCAAATAAGGCCATCATCCTGCGCCAACATGCCACCAAGACCAAATCAGTTTATGAAGTTAAAGTGTTTTTGTGTCTCTTTTTCTTTACAATAGCTCTGCTAGTCTTATGTGTTTTTGCAACAATTTTACCTAAACTTTGCACCAGTGAGAAATAATTTTAGTTAATTTGTCTCTGACTTTTCATGTGAAGAAAACGAGCAAAACCAAACTGTATGGGAGGATTTACTTTGCAAATTTGCACAGTGCAAGTTGAATCCAAAAATAGCCAAGAGATAATACCTGATGGGAATAATGGGATAATCCATAATCATTATTATTTTGATCAATATTGCATTCACAATTTTTTTAAATACGTATATAAGCTCTGGCTCCTTATTCCTATTTACTACCCTTGTCTATGTAACATAAATATACTTTTTGTTTTGTTTTTTTTTCTGTTTTTTCTTTGAAATAATTTAAAAAAATTATTAATTCATTTAAAATCACTCATTGATTTAGGACTATCCAGAGTTCACATTTTAAAGAGACTGCAGGCACAGATTCACGTCAGCAGGTGGCAGAGTTGTGCTGTTTTGTGATGATTATAAATTGAGTATAAATTATGAAATCAAAATCTTTTCTATAATCCTAAGGTTTAGACTACCATAAAGTGTCTTTTAGCATCTGGCCTATTTAGATAAGAAGCTATACCAATTGTTTATTTGTAATTTTCCACATTGAGTCAATTAAAGAAAACATGGACAGATAATGCTGCTATTAAAGCAGAAAAAAGCTGCTACGGAAGCCCAAATGTTCAAGCAGGGAGAACATGCACACACACAAAAAAGGATTGTATACACTTGAAAACAGAAATTTGTGGAACAACATTCATAGCCTTCAGAAGGGGAGGAATTGTGCATCATTCAGAATCCAAGACTAAATAAAAGAACATGCAGTGACAACATAATTTTAGTAATAATTCATAAAATGCATCTATTTTATGCACACCTTTTTAATAATTAGATGCCCTTTACTGTCTTCCTGCACATATCTCTGCCACACCAGCTTAATCTGATCTCAAAACGATACTTTGACGACCGGTTTGTTGAGGTTACTTTTAGAAAAGTCTACTAAACTTTTGCATTTCTCTTTTTTTATTTGCAGGCAACAGCAAAGACGGCTATACTGTTCATTCAGCCTCAGTACAACATCACCACGTTATCACCAGGTAGACAAACACCCCCTGCTATAATTTTTTATGTGAACCAATCAGTTTTTTTAGGATGTTACCTGATTCCTGCTTGGTGTGCCCCCCCCCTCCTCCTCCTGTGTGTGCTCAGAGGGAGAGGCGACCACGTATCAGTACGGATGGAAGGACTCCGCCACCATCCTCTTCTATTTTTTCATCGCAGTCATCCTCCACGCTGTAGTGCAGGAGTATCTTCTGGATGTAAGCACCTTTTATTAATCCGACTCATAAAATGTGTTTTTATCAACAGATAAAGTGCATGCTGGGTAGAAAAGGTGGACTTTGGCACCGATTTTACATGGAACAACCTCTTTATTCAATCAGATGTATACTTTATTACTGATTTATTATTTTAAATCATGTCCTGTATTTTTAATAGAATTCTTGTTGAACCACCAAATATTTAATTTAAACATGTTTTTTTTTTTTTTTGCATTTAATCTCAAAACTTATGGCTGCTATTATTTTTTTTAAATGAAAAAACTAATAATTACACATTTCCAGGAATCATGTTAGTTTTTTGGCTTTGTGATCTTAATATTCTTTAATTCATTTAGTTTTCAATGTATTTTCCCCTTTCAGCTGCTCTAAAAGTGATACAGACTCTTAAGTGTAACCTAAACTCCATTCAGTGCTCTGAAACCAGGATGTGAGCTGTTGCGTTGTGGTTTTTGTATTCAAATAAACTAAATAGAACATTTTGAATCACACATAAAGCATAAAGCCAGGTGTCTTAAAACACGAGCCCATATGTTTTGAGAAGAGGCAGCGAGGAGGAATGTGTTTCCATTTATTTATTTTAAATGTCTTGAAAGGAATGGGTCTTGAGGCTGGGATTTTCAGCAGCAGCCAGAAATAGAATCCGTCGTCTTTTCTCGTCCCACGCTATTTGTGTTACAGTAACACTTCCTTGTGCGCGACAGTGACTCTGTCACCCATTGTGACAGGATCAAGTGTCACGTGATCTGTTTTGTTCTCGTTACAGAAAGTGAACCGACGTCTTCATCTCTCCAAGAGCAAGAATACCAAGTTTAATGAGTCAGGCCAGCTGTGTGTGTTTCACTTGGTGTCGAGTGTGTGGAGTTTCTACATCCTCATAACAGTCAGTGAGATCTCAGTGCCATTATGTAGCAGAACGATCACTTCCTTTTTCATGATATTCCAGCAATATTTTTCAAACTCTGCAGTTTTGCATGAAAAAGCCACAGCTTAAAGCCTTTCTTCTTCCAGGAAGGATATCTCCTACATCCCAGCAGCCTTTGGGAGAACTATCCTCATACACATCTCAGGTATGCAAGAACTGAATCAGGAGTTTGATACTATTTTTGTACCAAAACTTTTAAGTTTATGAGGGAATATGAAAATAATGGTTATTTCTACCATATTTATCCAAATTCTGCAAAGCTTCATGAGCTCTCTGTTATTGTCTTTTCCCCTCATATTCATTTTCTGGGTTCCCCCTCTTGGTTTGATCTATTACACTCTTATTGATCGTAACATCCCTTTAACTCCTTTAATGCACAGAATGATAATTCCAAGTCTAAAGGTGAACCGATTCTGATTTTAAGGGGTCAAATCGATTTCAGATTCTTGCACAGATCTGACCTGCTGATGCTGGTTTTGGCTGATTCTGATTAATCTCAGAGCTATAATTAACACAATTATTCATTTTTAAATTTACAATTAAATAGTTGGACCGAAATAAATCAGACTTTGAGTTTCAGATCTGATGGAGCCGATCACACCCTGATTTGTAGGGCATCTCTATTTTAGTCTAAAAGAAATAACTGAGTCTTTAATGTTTCATTTTTGTAGTCATTTTGATTGGAGATGATTTGCAGACCTCTCTGTAACAAGCACAAATATCTTTTTCTCAGAATTTTAAAGAAATTGAACTTATTATGATCACCTTGATGAATGAAACGGATCAAGTTGTGCAAATCATAAATATGTAATGGATAAAACTCGTGTGATTTTGAACTAGAACTGTTGCCAGAAAGCTGTTTAAATCTCTTCAGGAAAATGCAGAAACATAGAGACGATACTGGACAGCTAATACTTTAAACGCATTTAGGATTTAAATATCGACGTCATATCTTCTGTCTTTGAGATGTGTAACTGGTTACATGTCATGAAATGATGGCGTTAAGTTAAAACAAAGGTTTTTTTTGTAGCTAATGTTGTGAAAGGCTCCATTTTAACCCTAAGCTTTTTAAAAACATCACAGTAATTTTGTTGCATAAATACTGAAAACATGAACTGACTAACTCTCCTGTAGCTATTTTATATAATTTGTAACTTATTACTGTTTTTAAAAGGTTTTCTGTGAACAAACTTTAAAGTACAATCAAAACATTTTACAGGAAAAAGCCTTTTTTTATTGCTTAAACTTTGCATGAACTTAGATAAACGATCAGTGAAAACAGGATTTATGAATTCACATTTTGGTAAATAACTTGTATAATATTTACATTCTATTTGTGCTGAAGGTTTCAGGTGAAGTTTTTCTACCTCACTCAGCTGGCCTACTGGCTCCACGCTTTGCCGGAGCTCTACTTCCAGAAAGTTCGCAAGGTCAGTCTGAACAGGCCCTGGGAACTGGAGGGATTCTTTGAGTGGGACTAGATAAGATTTGTTTATATTTCTGCTTTTTGGAGGTCTTGTAAAAAATTCTGCATATTTGATGGACTAAAAAGAGGCTTTAGTTTTTCCAAATAGAGTGGTGCTTTATTTCCTAAATCATTGTTTTTGTTTGTTTCAGGAGGAGCTTCCTCGTCAGCTCCAGTACATCAGCCTTTATCTGCTGCACATCTCTGCAGCCTATCTGTTAAAGTAAGCTCCTAGAGGCTTGATGGAACCACTTCAGAGTCTGTGTTCTTGAAATTCTCCACATGAACCTAACTTGCCTTCCATGAAATCACAAACTGCTGCAGCTTTTTAAAATCTTTCTTTCATTTTTCTAATTCTTCTCATGCAGTTTGAGCCGTGTGGGAGTGGTGCTCCTCTTCCTACAGTACGTGTCAGAGCTGGGCTTCCACATCGCCAGACTCTTGTATTTTACTGATGAGAGCCACCAGAAAATGTAAGTGACTTCAGCCAAGCTCTAATGATTTGAGCTGTAAAGAGCATCAGGATGACGGGTTGGTGTTCTGTCAGGTTTGATCTGTGGGCGGTGAGCTTCGTTTTCACGCGGATGGCCACGCTGACCCTGATGTTCCTCGCTGTGGGATTTGGTTTGGCTCGGGCTGAGAATCAGGGGCTGGACTTGGAGACGGGCAACTTCAACACAGTTCTGATAAGGTGAGACCCCACCATCTGTACATTTATTATAATTCTAGAATAGAACCACACAAGGTGGCAGCTTGTTTATAGCTCTGTTTTTATTAGAAGTGTTTTTTGTACAAGGAAGTTTTTTTTTCTCATTCTGGTTTAAATGCTGTAATACTTTGAGGATTTTTGCTGCTAATTATTTTTTGGCCACTTGTCAGGATGCATAACCCTAACACATACTTTTTTTACAATTTATTTTTTACAATTAATAAGAGCAAAAAAAACCCCTGTTAATTTGTTTTTCTAACTCTGTGACAAAGTGAATTTCTGCACATAATTTCAGGCCTGTTTATATAAATAAAGGGTGGCACTAATACTCTTGCCTCGGGTCTCTTCCAGGATGATGGTTCTATTGCTGGCGTGCTTGACTCAGTCGTGGCTTCTCTGGAAGTTTATCCGCTTCCAGCTGAGGCGCTGGAGGGAGTTCAGACACGAGCAGGCCGTCCGCAAGAAGGCTTCTACAAAACAAGCCCTGCGGCCACTAAAGAGAGACTCTCGTGAGTTTGATCCCTCTTCCAAACAAGTTTCTCAGCTCTCTAATGATACCTGCATCAGAAGATGTTCTGACTTCTCTCTGCTGTTTCTCCCTGCCAGTTGGTCACCATGAAAACGGAGTCCTTAAGGCTGAGAATGGAGTCTCTCCCCGGACAAAGAAGCTGAAATCTCCCTAAGACGGCGCACTGACCGACCTCGGCAGCGGCGTTAGCCCCGACTGAAGTTTCTCATCAGTGAAGCCGGCGGCCCACCGGACACCAAGCTTTTGGCTGGGAATGTCCTCTCATGCTGCAGGCACTCAGTCGCTACAGACTTAAGCTTGAATGCTGGAAAATGAAATCCTTTGAGCCCAACAGACATTCACTCTTCTCATTGTATCAGTATTTTTTTCTACATCCACGCAGCCTGAGACCCTAAAGGCACACCGTCGTATACAGAGTAATTCAACTGAGCAAGGTGTGGAGCGCATGTTTGTGTTGAATGTGTTGATTCACATTCTCAAACAGAAGTACTGTACTGGCTGGCTTTGCTTGTTTCCCATTCTGGACCACAGAAACGTTACTGAAGACACGGTCTGATATCAACTAACTGGCAAGAGTTGTACATTTATCACCGATCACTTAGCAGATTTGCAACAAGTATGTATGTTGGATATTACCGCATGCCATTCCATGTTTTGTTTGTCGTCTTTTTGTCCTCTTTTGTTAATCTCTTTAATAAATAAGACTTTCTGAAACATGTTCTGGGATCATTTGCCATATCGAAGTTGTTTTTCTGCCAGTTAAAGAAACACGAGGTGATGGCATGACCACTTCTTAGAAACTAAGACCCGTAGAGCTTAATAGAATCAGGAAGAAAATTAACAGTTACTGTTATGCTAATAAATGCACAGGTTCAAAGCAAATAAACGTATTTGCATATTAATTCCATCACGTTTTAGTTCAAATCTCACCAACTTTTATTTAGATTGCACAAGGTTTGCTGTATTGAGACATTTTGCAAAGACCTTCCATGTTATATATTGCAGCAAAATAAAAAAAAAAGAGAAAAAAAAAATCCAGGTTTTCTTTTCCATCACTGAGATGATTGGGGTTCTTCACCTGTTAGAGGGGAAATTAGAGTCCAGCATTACATTTATGCATTTAATAATTTGGTTATTTTCTTTGTGAAGAGTGACACCTACTGCTAAGAAGATATAACTGTCAGTTCTGGAGCTCGTGCTGAGGTGTGAGGAATAAAGGCAGATTTGGTGCTTACCGTCCTGGTCAGCTGGCTGGTTTCCGTCCACCTTCACGCCGAGCTTCAGTCTCAAAGAGTCCAGTGTGTGAGAAGGAATCTGACTTGAGATGGACTCCAAGTACTTCAGCACAGAGAGGTCGGCGTCGGTCAGCACGAATCGATGGCCGAAAACTGAAAACAGAAACAATAATGTTTAAATATCATCAGTGCAATTACAAGAATTGTAGCTACTCTGGTGAAACTGCTAAGCTTTGTGAGTGAATATTAAAGTTGCGAGGTTAAAAGATAAAAACCAGAATGTTACCCTCCACAGTGGCTCCAATAGCAAAGTCAGCAGGTGAGTAGAACTCTGGATTTTCCACAGTAGAGCCTGGCTTGGGAACACGAGTCTTTTGGAGGAATTTTCCACCAATGAAACCAGAATTTCTAGTGGTGTTTTCAAAAATACTGATCATGCCATTTGACAGAATGTAGGACAGTACGAAGAGTCGGTCTTCATCTTCGGGGTATGAGGATTCCTGAAACGTTAATGAGAACCTACTGAAACTTTGAAATTCATTCTCATCAGCCCAAATCAAACCATTCGGTTGATTTAATGTTGTTAGTAAAGTCGAATAAAAAGATGATCAGGATTCATTTTAATTCCTCACCAGCCGAGCTCTGTAGCACAGGACTCTCTGGTCGTCCTCAAACACCTTAAACAGATTTGTTTTTGGAGGCTTGGGAATTAGAGACAAACAGTTCTGGAGAGAATCTTCAAGAGAACCGAATCCATTGTAGGGTGGGACATACTGGGAATTTAGACAACAGGAAGCAGAAAGGATAAGGCGAGAGTAACAATCAATGTGATTAATCAAACAAAACAATAGAAATAATAGATTTTTTGGGCTGAAACTACAAAGTGCAGTCTCTCACCTTCTCTGGAAGTGTATCGTCCTTCTTTGGTACCTCTTTGGGTTTCATCTCCATGTCTGGGTAGTTGTCCTGGTAATATTTTTTAGTGAAGGCATCACAGTCATACAAAAAGAAGCGATGGCTCATTAGATTTATTGTTTGACCCAGCTGGAAGTCCTTGGGAGAGTAGTACTCTTCTACATCCTTCTTGGAAATCTCCAGAATACAGCTAGGGAAAATCCCTTTAAAAAAAACACACACAAAGGGAAAATTCAGCCCCAAAGGACAAACTTTTCTCTACTTAATCAAAACAAAGGAAATTCACCTGATTTGAGCTTCTTAGGGACTTTCAGTCTACTCAAGAAAAGAGGGAATTGATCGCAGCCGCTGTTGTGTTCATGGACCTCAGTGATTTTCACGGTGTCGTCCGCCAGGTAGTAACAGATGATAACGGGCCGGTTTTCTCCATAAAGGGAACCAGGATTATCCAGCAGGGCATGGAAACACAGCACCTGATCAGCAGAAATGAAGCAGCCTGAAAGCTGGACTGGTACACACACACACAGACCTCACTTCTTCTTTTTAGCCCTATGAATTTTGTTGGCTATACTTAAATGTCTATTTTTCAAAACCTGAATAGGGATGAGGGAATTACTACAATGGAGTGCTTGTGCCACGCAAAGAAAAGATAAACATTTTTGTAGGTTGGCTTTTTAACACAAACATAAACCTTGATATTACACATTTATTCTGGCAGGAATATACAATTCTGACCAAGAATTTTACAGATCTTTTACTAATTTCTGCTGTAATAAAACTAAATAATTATATGTAAATAACTGGTTTATGTCTGTGAATGTCTATGAAATATTTTCAGCATAAATGGCGATGACATTTTGAGATCAGAAGGTTTGTTTAATGACAACACCTCAACCATAACTGTTCCACAGAAAGCCACTTTAAAAGAAGTGAACTCTTTATTTATTTAGGAGTTTTTCTGGTCAAATTAAAGCTGCTTCCTTTCTGAAACAATATAGTAGTAAAGATTTTGTTGCAAATGTCTGATTTGACTGTGCCAGGTCTTTAAACATTTTGAACTTTGAAACATACTAAGATTGTTTTTGCAACAGCCAACACAAACCCATAAACCATACAAAACATTAACATTTAACAACCTTTACAGCACAACTTGTGACTGTTCTCCTCCAACTATATGTTAAATATTGTAAAAGTGACCAGATGTGTTTTTTATTGTTTCTGTAGGAATTGACCTCACCTTGCCGTCCATGGTGAGAAACTGATTAAAGGCTGTGTCAGACGTTGATGGAGTGGTTTTACGGTTCTGGGTCGGTTCTGGGATTTTACGACGTTTGATGTAAGGATCGTCGGGTACCGGCTCAGGGTCATTCAGAATTATGCCCTGACTTCTCATGAATTCCTGTTGAGTAAACGAAATGACCCAAACAGCAAGAACTTTGACAGAAGAAAAACTCACATGATGATTTCTTTTGTGTCAAACATGCAGCGACAATAACAGGAAAAGGCAAACTCCTCTAGGTGAGTTATGTACCTTTGTGAAGGCATCACAGTGACTGATGTGGTACTTGACGCCATACACTTTCAGGTCTATACCAATGTTGAGGTCTTTCCAGTGGTAATAGTCTCCATGCTCATTTTTTGGCAGTCGATGGCGATTGAGCCGCTTCCCCTGAGATATCCCAGAGTCATTCACTTTGGGTTCAATGATGCACATAGTGTCATCCTCGAGGATGTAGTAGATGATCACATGGCGTATACGGTGATCTTCCTCTGGGGAATTCAGGACATCCTCCAGGAAGTATGCATAGAAACGAAGCAACTAGAACATAAGCAGGCAGTGGAAAACAGATATAAATAGATGAACAATAATAGTTTTAACCCTAAATTCTCTTGGTGCTACCTTCTTGTCGAGTGCCACATGAGCTGGGATGAAGTCTTTATATATTGTCTTGTCAACAGGGCCGTACATAAGGGTCGATATGTCAAAGGACAGCTCACTGAGCCGCTGTTGGGACAGCTGATCTGATAAAAGAGGCTCCTGACCAATGCCCACAGACAGGTGTCGAGGCACAGCAATGCCGTTTTTATAGCTCAGAGTCTGGGGCCGATGGTGGGCTGACTTCTGTAGACACAAATCATTTTAAGGGAATAAACTCACAACAGAAATATGAATTCAAGTATGAAAAACAGTTCACGCTGTGACATGAATAGTAACATGACTGAGAGTAGTTTTCAGCTTCTAAATGCTTTATGGCTATTATACGAAACAGATGGTAAATTCTCTACAATTCTTATTTTATATTAATAAAAAAATTAATTTGTTTGCTCATACATTTTTTACACAAAGTGATCGGTCACCTGTCATATGAGATGTTTCACACCAAACTTTTAGAAATCCAAAAAATAACATTCTTCAAAAATAAAAACCAACAAATAAACATTTTTTTCTGTCAATTATGAATTATGCAAGCTTTTTTGGGAGCCTGTTTCTGCCACTTTGATGTAAAAAAGTAGATTTGTATGTCATAATTATGAATTATTATGTCATAATCTCATGATTATGAGATAGCCAGACATAATTACGAGATAATGTCATATAACTGAGATAGTAAATCATAGTTATGATAGTAAATCATAAATATGTCAAAATTGTGAGATTATATCTCATAATAATTCATAATTTTCATGTAGCTCCTCATAAATATGAAATAGTATTTCATTATTTTGAGAAACTATGAGATACTAAGTCTAAATTATGCGATGTAATATAACTATGAGGTAATTTATCATTATTGTGACTTTTTTCATCAAAGTGGCAGAAACAGGCTTTCTAATAGAATTCACATTCGCAAAATAAAAGTGACAATTATTTCTAGTAAAAGCTCAACGGTAAAGCTTCGCGTTGCATTTTTATCTTTGAAACACGAACAATTCTGTTAAGCTAGCTAAAACTACAGACTTACCCTTCCATCCCGAAACGAGTATCCCGGTACAAACGGCATCCCGTGGTTATTCCAGTTATAAGACATCTTCCTGTGTGGATAAACTTTCCTTTCCTTAAAGTTTCAAATGCGAGTTTTCTTAAGATTCTGTTGAAATACGACAACTACACTCTGTAAAGTTTGCGGTTTCTATAGAAACGATGAGGTCACAACTTCATAAAAAACAGTTGTTTTTAATGTTCGCAAATTACAGTACACGGAAGTAGCCACCAGAGGGCAAGAGAGTCCTCTAAATACATAAGGCCCAGGGTCACTCTTTTTCTTGTGTAACCATCAACAGTTTGTTCACTTCTCATGTTTGCGTGACTAAAACTATAATTTTATTGAACTTTTTGTGCTATGCACACAGATGTGTACTGTGCAAGAATTATGCAGGTATAAATGTGAAATTACAATACATTATTTTAAAGAAAAACAGGCATGCCACTCTACAGTATTTTGAACAGTTTATTCCACGCACAGGAGTCATATTTCAGTCTTACAATGTGTTATTAGCACAGGTGAAATTCTTCCAAACCTAGACAAGAACCTATGTAGGGTGAAAGATTTAGTAACTATAATTCTAATATATTCTGTATACTCTTGAACTTTCTGTTAAGAAAACAGAGAGCTTTAACGAAACTGACCATAGCTTATGTTATCAAACTGGCACTGTAATTTAAAAGAAGCATGTTAACATACAGTCTTCAGTATTGCTTCCTTCCTTCAGATGGCAGCGAGCAGTAACAACCTCGAGCATCTGTTTAGCACTGACAGCTTTGCAAATTAGGCCGTGGTCGGTTAAATTCCTGAAGTTCACACAATCTTTGATCATCAAGCAAAACCACTGGTACAACTTTGGCATATTCTCGCAATTTAGAGTAGACAGCAAGTGCAATATTCAGTTCAAACATTCAGCTCTTACACAAGCTCCACCTTTTTATAGCAAAACGGTTGTAAAAATAGGAATTAAAATGTGATTTCATTTAATAAATTGACCAGTTACTGATAAAATCACCTCCTGCAATCTGAACTTAATAGCTAGAGAAGGCACTGCACTGTGAGTCACTGTATCAAAAATAAGTTTAAATCACTAAAAACCTCTTTGAGGCTCTTTACATTATATTTCCTTAAATGCTGAAAAAACCCTATTTAATTGAGCGGATCCTCTTTATCAGGATCATCCAAACACAGAAACACTAGGATTGCATCCCTGAGGTGCCAGACAGCCTTCGCCAAGTATAAAAATATCTCATATATAACCACAGTTGAAAACAAAAACATACATCAATAAACTATTAAATATTATAAAATATATTTCATAAGGGTTGAGATGAATCCCCTGCACACGCACAAAAAAATCTTTTGGTTTTATAAAGCTATAAAGGCAGCATGGTTATCCTCTGTGGAATGATTGTCCTACATTGTCCCATTGTCAAGCATGTTTCATTCAAAATGCCCATCTGGTAAAGTATACACTGAATACTGGAGAGTATTGAGCATAAAGCTCCAAGTGTAGCAGTTTCTTCCAGCTGCTCTGTATAAAACAGGCTTTGGTCCTTCAGTTTCCTTGTAGTCCCTGCAGGCCTGTGTATGTCTAAAGCAGCCAACCCATAAATCCCCACTTCAAAAAGGCCTGCTGAGGTCAACGGCAAGTCAGTGTAGCCTTTCACCTCTCACTTCCGGCAGTAAGAGCCAGCTTGCCATGCAGAGTGGGAGCTTATTGTTTGACTGGAGTGGGGTGCAGCTTATGATACCAAGAGGAAGATGAAGCCTGCAAAACCTTCCTCTGTTTCTCATCAGTCCATTAGTCCGTTTCCCCATCCAATCCAGGATTTTTGTTCAAGTCAAGAAAACATCCTAAGCAGTCGTCAGTAATAGCGGTTGAGGCTCCGCGTCCCTGGGATGTCTGGCTGCCCATTCATCCAGATCTCCCGTATGATTCGCTCTCGTTCTTCTAGCCTCTGCGCTCGCTCCAGCTCCTCCGCCGACGTGAACACGTTCATGTTTAGCGTGCGCTCGAAACGTCGGTGCCGTCGCGCCGACAGGTCCGAGGTGGTTTCCCAGTCCGAGTCCGAATCGCTGGAATCGGAGGACGAGTTGGCGGGGCGTGCTCGCTTCTTGGCGGGGGGCCGTTGACGGGGCTGGCAGTCGGTGCGACAGGAGATCTGGACCACCAGGGCGAAGAGAGTGAGGAAGAGGCCCAAACACACACCGCAGACGAAGAAAAGTGCAGCTCTTTCTGGGTGGTCTGTTACAGAAGAGAAAAAGCATGGAAATCAGGACTGGAAATGTTACGTTTAATTGATTTCTTGCAGAAAACATGCCAAACATTTAATTGGACTGTTCTTTCTCCTTTTTCTAACCTGTTAAGCAAGACACATTTTACTGAACATGGCAGCAATTCACTTCCTGCACAGCAAAAACTGAAGAGTTAAAATTCCAGGGTTAAATGTTTCTGAGTTGATTTAAACTCTCCAAGTGTTATTTGAACACATTCTGATTTAAATGATGTCCAGTGTTAGAGTTAATTCACAGAGGTAATTGCATCAGTTTTGCCTCAACTCTGGAGAGGGTTAAAGAATCTCCGCCCACCGATTTGACCTTCATTTGAATTTTGCGCCCGAGGAAACAGCTCCATTCTTCCTGTGACTCTGCAAGGGTAAGTTTAACTTATGCTAGGTTGTGTCAAACACTTTATAATCGACGCACTGAATGATTTAACTTTCTGTACTGTGAAACTGAATTAAATAATTGTTGAAAGCTTTATTTTTTCCCCAGAATTGAACGGCACAAAAGTGATTAAGCTAGCAGCCCACCACGTGAGGACAGCTAGCTAGCTAACACTGATTAAATAACAATTTTGATGTAAACATGTTTATTAAAGGATAACTTTGTGGTTTTAGCGTTTAAAATTGTATAGGCGGAGGATTGCTAACCGGTCCAGACCCAGACCGTAACGGGCCGTCAGCTCGTAGCCTGAGTGGCTCGTTTTAATTTACACCTCCTGTTTGTACTGAGCGAATACTCGGTGAGACGGCGCGCGCGGGCCATTTGAGAACAAGAAAAAAGTTCGTTTCGGCAGGAAACATTCATACTCTCCGGTAACTCGGATGCCGAACTCCTTCAGCGATGCGTCATACAGGTGTGTGTGTGTGTGTGTGTGTGTGTGTGTG
>SSNR01000019.1:4831956-4865016 GCA_006937965.1 Callopanchax toddi | reverse complement strand
GTGTAGTATAAGAACTGGTAGAACATGGACTAGTCCTAACTGAATTATGGCTTGTTATACCTCGTTGGAAAGGTTAGGATGTGTACTTGCTAATACACAATAGCTGGTCTGGCTCACCTTAACTATATGCTTGCAGTGAGCCATTATGTTTGTATTTTTTAAAATAATTTCTGCAAATAAGCAACTTTACCAAACATTTTCAGTCACAGCCCAGTCTCTGAATGTCCCACATGCCTGTACTTGATATTGTCTTAAAGCATAGGCTTTGCCCTTTCCAAAGATACCAAACATGAACCAGTTTGCCTTGAACTTCTTAGAGAGGTAGCTGTTAAAATATTAGCTTCGCGGGTGACACATATCTTTAGCAGTTTAGACTGTGTAGTATAAGAACTGGTAGAACATGGACTAGTCCTAACTGAATTATGGCTTGCTATACCTTGTTGGAAAGGTTAGGATGTGTACTTGCTAATACACAATAGCTGGTCTGGCTCACGTTAACTATATGCTTGCAATGAGCCATTATGTTTGTATATTTCAAAATAATTTCTGCAAATAAGCAACTTTACCAAACATCTTCAGTCACAGCCCAGTCTCTGAATGTCCCACATGCCTGTACTTGATATTGTCTTAAAGCAAAAGCTTTGCCCTTTCCAAAGATACCAAACATGAACCAGTCTGCCTTGAACTTCTTAGAGAGGTAGCTTTAAAATATGAGCTTCGCGGGTGACACATATCTTTAGCAGTTTAGACTGTGTAGTATAAGAACTGGTAGAACATGGACTAGTCCTAACTGAATTATGGCTTGTTATACCTCGTTGGAAAGGTTAGGATGTGTACTTGCTAATACACAATAGCTGGTCTGGCTCACCTTAACTATATGCTTGCAGTGAGCCATTATGTTTGTATTTTTCAAAATAATTTCTGCAAATAAGCAACTTTACCAAACATTTTCAGTCACAGCCCAGTCTCTGAATGTCCCACATGCCTGTACTTGATATTGTCTTAAAGCAAAAGCTTTGCCCTTTCCAAAGATACCAAACATGAACCAGTTTGCCTTGAACTTCTTAGAGAGGTAGCTGTTAAAAAATGAGCTTCGCGGGTGACACATATCTTTAGCACTTTAGACTGTGTAGTATAAGAACTGGTAGAACATGGACTAGTCCTAACTGAATTATGGCTTGTTATACCTCGTTGGAAAGGTTAGGATGTGTACTTGCTAATACACAATAGCTGGTCTGGCTCACCTTAACTATATGCTTGCAGTGAGCCATTATGTTTGTATTTTTCAAAATAATTTCTGCAAATAAGCAACTTTACCAAACATTTTCAGTCACAGCCCAGTCTCTGAATGTCCCACATGCCTGTACTTGATATTGTCTTAAAGCATAGGCTTTGCCCTTTCCAAAGATACCAAACATGAACCAGTTTGCCTTGAACTTCTTAGAGAGGTAGCTGTTAAAAAATGAGCTTCGCGGGTGACACATATCTTTAGCAGTTTAGACTGTGTAGTATAAGAACTGGTAGAACATGGACTAGTCCTAACTGAATTATGGCTTGTTATACCTCGTTGGAAAGGTTAGGATGTGTACTTGCTAATACACAATAGCTGGTCTGGCTCACCTTAACTATATGCTTGCAGTGAGCCATTATGTTTGTATTTTTCAAAATAATTTCTGCAAATAAGCAACTTTACCAAACATTTTCAGTCACAGCCCAGTCTCTGAATGTCCCACATGCCTGTACTTGATATTGTCTTAAAGCATAGGCTTTGCCCTTTCCAAAGATACCAAACATGAACCAGTTTGCCTTGAACTTCTTAGAGAGGTAGCTGTTAAAAAATGAGCTTCGCGGGTGACACATATCTTTAGCAGTTTAGACTGTGTAGTATAAGAACTGGTAGAACATGGACTAGTCCTAACTGAATTATGGCTTGTTATACCTCGTTGGAAAGGTTAGGATGTGTACTTGCTAATACACAATAGCTGGTCTGGCTCACCTTAACTATATGCTTGCAGTGAGCCATTATGTTTGTATTTTTCAAAATAATTTCTGCAAATAAGCAACTTTACCAAACATTTTCAGTCACAGCCCAGTCTCTGAATGTCCCACATGCCTGTACTTGATATTGTCTTAAAGCATAGGCTTTGCCCTTTCCAATGATACCAAACATGAACCAGTCTGCCTTGAACTTCTTAGAGAGGTAGCTTTAAAATATGAGCTTCGCGGGTGACAAATTTATTTAGCAGTTTAGACTGTGTAGTATAAGAATTGGTAGAACATGAACTAGTCCTAACTGAATTCTGGCTTGCTATACCTTTTTGGAAAGGATAGTATATGTACTTTCTAATAAACAATAGCTGGTGTGTCACTTGTTAACTATACGCTTGCAATGAGCCATTATGTTTGTACTTTTCAGATGAATTTTTATAAATATGCAACTTTACCAAACAGCTAATTTGACCCGCAATTTGATCCATTACGAACCCCACAGCTCTGGTCTCAGTCATCCACAAAGTTCCCTCCTCCGTTTTGAGAGTGTGAAAAATTTTATCCATAATGTTGAGAAGCCAGAAAACCAAAGCCATATCAAGAAAAAGAAAAATATTTAACCAGAAGGAATGAGGAAGTTGCTCAGAAGGAAAAAGTTGCAATAGTAACACACAAGGGAGAGAAGGAAAAATGTGACTACTCTCAACAGATGCTGGAAATGACAGTGGCAGTTGGCTGACTAGGGGGGTTATTTGTGACTGAGGTGGGAGTTTATTGTCTTGATTGCCCATGGGAAGAAGCTGTTTCTGAGTCCTAGAACTCCCAAAGCACTTCACACTACATTAGATACATTCACCCATTCACACACACATTCACACGCTGATGGTAGTTAGCTTTACTTTAGCCACAGCTGCCCTGGAGCAGACTGTCAGAGGCTGGAGTCACCACAAACAATTTGGCGCCTATGGGCCCTCCTCACCAACAGCAGCAGGCAAGCTGGGTGAACAGTCTTGCCCAAGGACACAACAATGTAACCCAGCCAGAGCTGGGATCAAACCAACAACCTTCCAGTTGCTAGATGGCCACTCTACTAACTGAGCTACGTGGCACCCCATATATACAAGGTACTTCTGTACTCTGATGCTGTAAAAAACTCAGTACAACAGATAGATAATCAAACATTTAATGAAAGAGAACAACACAGCAAGATAACATGGGTTTCAGCTGTAGAAAATCAAACTAGTACCTAATTAGTTCTTCAAAATACTAGATCTAGCACCAGCTCCAGTCTAACACTAGAATCGATTAGAATTCTGTTTATTCCCTGATTTCCAGAATCATTTTTAATTTGTATTTAGTGACAGGTTGTTTATTGAGCATCACCCTAATAGTCACTTATATCCCAACCAGCCCTGAATGGCCTAAGAACAGCCAACTGGTAGAACTGTTGACACCAATGTATTTCTGCACTGCAGGTTAGAGAAGGCCTTAAAATGGAAATTTGTGATTGACTTCACATAGACTTAAGAAACCTCTAAGGGATTAACCATTTTATTTTATTAAAAAAATAATTAATGGCAATTTTTTGGGAAATGAGTTGCTTTATTGACGTTCATGCTGCCTGTATGTTCATAGCATTTGTTAGCAATATTTTAAAATGCCTACATTTGCATAATACATTATAATTTGCCTATACTGTTTTTTATGCTTCAAAAGGTGACTCTAGAAGTAGGACAATAGTGGTCAAGTTCTTTAACATTTTAGTATTTTAAACCAATCAGGTTAAATAGGTAATGGTAAACTGTATGGGTTTTATATAATTAATATGTTATTATAACTCAGAAAACCAAAGGAACCTAAATAATATCTGAAATTGTGTAACAGAACATGTGCAAACCTAGAATAATAAACATAAAAAAATAAACCTTTTAATTTCAGTTAGTGCTACCTAGCATATCTTTCCATCTCTCGATATTCAAATGTCAGTACTTCTGAAATAAAACAAAAACTGATTATCACTGAAATTTAATGGCAATGCACACCTCAGCATAATGAGTCCTAATATCTTTATGGTGGGCATTGGCATGTACTAAAATGAGTAGCCACATGAAAATTTTCTCTATGCATTATTGTCTTCAGTCTTAAATAGGGTGACCAAATGTCCTCTTTCCCTGGACATGTCCACTTTTCACGTTCTGTCCGGGTTTTATCGCTTTTTGCTGGAAATAGGCAGTTTTCAGAGAAATCCATTCTTAAAATTAATTCATTAGAAATTGCGCAGATCGCTGAAATCCACTCCATGTTTTCCTGGTTACACTGCTCCGGTACAAAACCGATCAAAGTGATTGACAGGCGGGTTGTCAATAAAGACAACAGATTGTGTAAAAAAAGGAAAGCAGTTTTGTTTTTAAAGCGCGTGAGCTTAGGTCCAGTGAAGCTCAGGAGTTCACGCTGTAACCTGGTCCTCCTTCTTGGACCAGAGACCAAGAAAACCAAATCCCAGCAGAAGCAGACTCAGACCAGGACTGGGCAGGCACAGCAGGAATAATAAGAACTGAATGACCAGAGCAGGTAAATCCCACACAAATAATCACATCTATGGTTTCTAATAAAAAAAAGTAAATTCACCTAAATAAGTACTTAATTTGGGGATCGAAATGTAACATTTAAACATAACCATTGTTTATTTTACAGAAAACAGCATTAAAGATCATCAGTAAAACAAAGATCTGATAACCTGTTATTTATTCTGATCAAATCTATTCTTAATAAAAATGAATGTTCTAGATCAGGGGTCAGCAACCCTGGGCACTCGTGCCACGGTTGGCACGTGAAGGGTTAACTGATGGCACAGCACGAAATGTAATAATCTCATAAAGTGTATTTAAAAGGTAAATTTCATGATGTGCAGCGCTTTGTCAGCTCACACGCTGTGTTTAAATGTGCTTTTTATAAATAAATATGGTATGGTAAAAAGCACAGGGGGCACAGTTTGATGAAAATCAAAATATGGTCACCCTAATCTTAAAGGGCGTACATTTTACCTTTGGCTGATGAACTGGGAGTTTTTTGTTCATCAAAGCTTAAAAAACAACCCTTCCCTGCATATAAATGCTTTAAAAATCACACACAATTTATAAATTTAATTCAAATGAAAAGGCTAAATTTTTTAATTTGTATTACAATTTTTTATTTGTGCCAAATTTGCCAATATGAAGGATTTCTTGTTTGAATGAAGGTTCTTCATTAAGTCACATGTTGCTTTGTTCAATCTGCCTAGCTCATTATAGTACAAAATTGGCATGTATTTACACTGAGTTAAATTCAGAAGCAAAGAAAATCACATGTTTAACTTGAAAAGGTAGATTTGTGCGGAATACCCCTTTTTCCCCACAAGTGTATATGACATGTACCAGAGGGGGCGATGGAGAGTCCCTTTGTTTGAAGGATATACATGCAGTGGCCAGCAGGGGGCATTAGAGCTGCCCTTTAATTTATGAGGTGTTCATTCAATGGCAGACAGGGGGCGAGGGCGAGCCAAGTGTGTGTATTTCAAAATTATAGAAATACACACACTCTTGAAAAAAATTCTTGTTTAAACATCTTTGTGAGGACCACCTTAAAAACGTCACAGAAGCATTTAAATAGCATCTGGAGGCCATTAGAGCAAAAACAAAGTGAGGACCGGCAAAAATGTCCTCACTTTGCAAAATGTCCTCACTATGTAGGCACAAAAACCACGATGGTCCTCACTTTGATGCCAGAGCAAACACACACACACACACACATTTATATAGAGTGGCAGGCGAAGCTGCACTTCTTTACTGAAGTAAAACGAATAAATGAGTCAAACTCCTCCTGATGCATCTGGAGTCTGATGTTTGTTAGTGTTTAAAGGCTCAAATCTCCATAGAGCTACACAGAATCCAACCTAATATGTTAACTTTGAGATGATTTTGTCTCTTTGTTGAATTTTATTTGAGAAATATGTAAAATAAATGATAAAATAACAGCCACTCAATATGTAGGAAACTTTTAAAAACAGCTGTTTGTTGTAAGTTTATGTCAAAAAGGCTGTTGCCTGTAAAAAGAAAGAATCTGGTATAAAAACACATTTGGTAAATTAATTTTTCTTTCATTATTATAAAATTAGCAATATTTCCTTATTGATGTTTTGGTTTAATTTATGTAAAAAAAAAACATGGTGCGATCATTGTTTTTATCCCATTATTACTGTTTTATTTACAAGAACTGCTGCTTCCCAGTATTTTTATTACATCCTTTATTTTAGTTTTTTTATCTGAACCATTGCAACAGCTTTAGGTTCTAATTGTGTGGTCTGAATGACCAATAAAAGTATATTGATCTAAATCAACTTTTGACAAACTAAAATCTTTGACAGATGACTTTTCACAAATTCTTTACTCATTGTCTGCATTCTAAATATGCACTGATTTTTCACCAAAGTGATAAGATGTGTTAAAGTCCTGAATTCTGTTGCCTTATTGGTCAGCTGCACTTCCTGGACGTTTGAGTCCCGCCTCTTCCCATTGGCTGTTCAGATCAAGAGCTAAACCACTACAGCAATCAGAGGCAGATAAAAAAAAAAACCTGTTTAGAGTATTTAGACACATCAGCTGTTGATTTTAGGTTAGAATGATGTTTATTCTAAAAGAATAGACTGAAAAATTGGGGAAAAAATTGACAGATTAATCGATTATTAAAAAAATAATCAGCTGCAGCTCCTTAAAGCAGCAGGTATTTTAGTTTTCTTTAAAATGTGTTTTGAAGCAGATTAATTTTGGCCCTGAACTCTGCTGCAGTGAACTCTTAAAATCAGAGCAGCATCAAAAGTATTTAAAATGTCATTTTAAACTCACATCATGCTTTACAATAACCTAACAGGGTTACCTCTACAGACACCTCCAGGGCTTTCCCTCTTCAATACTGATGCAACGTAATCGTATTTGTAAAGTGATTTAACATGTTAACCATGTCTTACATTGGTTTATTCATTTTAGCAAGGCAACAATACAAACAGAGCATTTTTATTAAATTTAACATGATTGTATTTGACTTGGAAAAATATTTATTTCACAAATTAAGCACACAGACATGAAGTCATCTTCACACTCTGGTTTATTGTTTTGTTTGACTTTTGTCTCATTTTTATTTCCGCAGTCTCCGGTTCCGGGGAGCGAGTCACTGCAGTCAGAGGTCACGCTTTGTTGTATATTTTCACTGCAGTCAGTGTAATTTCAAGAGCTGAGTCATGTTCTCTACCTATATTTAGATTTAAAAAAAAACATACAAAACACAGGAAAAACAACAAATTTGAATAGATTCAAACTCAAAAGAAGCAAAAAATGCAAATCAGCCAATTATCTGGTCTGTAAAAGTCCAACTTGGTCTAAAATATATCACAGATATATACCAGTGTCTGTGAAACGTAGCGCCGGGCCAAACTTATGTTTTTTAAGACACATGAGATGTGGTTAGCAATCAGACAGAGTCAACAGAGGAGTCGGGCTCAAATCCTTTATTGAAATCCGACCCTCTGCAAAGCACAAACCTGCAATTTATTACCGTTCACTGTTCGCCTCTCGTTTATTTCAAATGGAACAATGAAAATCCAAATCCAGCCCCCTGCTCTGCCATTTTTCCATTACAGACAGACAAACCAGACGCTGTTTATGCATTCATCCCATGTACCTAATGCCTATTAGCCCGAACACGGCAACTAGCTGCGAGAATTTAAAGCGTGAATCAGATCTCGTCGAAGGCCTGCAGAAGACAGCAGCTTCCTTCAAACAAAGGCGAAGGAAAAGGCGATCCCTTTAAAAGATATAAATGATTTAAAACGTTTCGCATTATAATGCTGATCCACCGGGGCGTATCAGGGATCAGCATCCTGTAACTCGTCGAGACAAGTTTGGCAGTTCAAACTAAGTTCAGAGCTTTGGAGGGGAAAACCGAGGGCATAAATGAGATTGTCAGTGATGCCTGCGCAGGTTATGGGCTACACCCAAAGCAAAGTTTAAAAATTCATAGAGTATTGATCCCAAACTCTCCTGCAAAGTAAAACAGCACATTTACAGGCAATATTGATGTATACAGTAGCTGAAGCACAATGTTTAAGATAGACACTGAGCAGATCGCGTATTGTTGATCCATCAGGAGGTCAGCTCAGGTCCCGTCTGTTACTCATGAGCTGGGCAAGAGCTTTAATCGTTTCTGCTGTTTGTTCTTTTTGATTATTTTAGGTTAAAATGGAAAATCAAGGGGTGGGTTGATGTTATTGCATTTTTCTGCACATGCATGTATTTGTTTGAGTAAACAAAACAAAGGTTGAGGAACATGGAAGTTAATCTCCACGCTTTCCAGATACACACAGATTAGGTTTTTACAGACACGACAGCAATGCTATTCTAAGCTTTTGTAAAAAAAATCAATCAAAGCGGTCATTCCTTTCATTCTGCACAACTGTAATTTCAGGTTCATTCAGCAAAGACAACTTATCATGCAAATGGCATCTGGAGAGCCACTTTAGTCTCTTCCGTAAATGCCAGCTTCCCTGCACAACACAGGCATTTACAAACAAAAAGAACCCTAACACAAACTCAGACACAGTGTAGAAAAACATCAGACAATCTCCTAGCAGGAACAACGATTTTCTCACAAATAAAACCCTCTCAGACACGACTGATGTACAGTCAGAGGTAAAAACGGATCAGGGATTGGCCAAGCACTTGTCCAAGGTGTAATATTCCCTCAGTGATGTGATTGCACTCAGTTGTTGTGTGAGTTCGAATGCTGTTGATATTTCCTTTCCTTATCAGCAGCTTGACACCACTTCATTTGAAGAGAGTTTTTTTCCCCTGCAATTCTCCCAACAAAAGATCTCCAGGAAGAACTTCTTTTGGTGAAGCAGAGTTTGTTTCACAGTCAGTTCTGGAGGTGAAACGGTTTCTGTTTTGTTTATTATTGTTACTGTGGTGAAATACCCTATGGTCAGTATTACTGTTTTATTATGAATCCACCAGTCAAACCAACATTTGTTGACTGCGCCGTTAAAAACAACTTTTGATTGTCCGACAAATACAACGAGATGGGAGTAGAAGTCAATTGGGAACTTTTGATTCTCTACAGCAGGGGTGGGGAACCTCCGGCCTCCGTGCCCTATATGACCCGAAGACCCCTTTTATCAGGCCCGCCACGTAATGTCAAATAAATAAACTCAGAGGGGAAAAAAAAATCAACAATCAGTGATGTTTCTGTCATCAAAGCGATAGTAATTCATAAATCTGAGCCTGGATTGGAGTCGGCAAACACAGCAACAGTAGGGCGTCAGCATGAGATAAGACAGAGAGACCAGGCATGGCAATCTGCCGATGCACACGGTTGGGTTGGCCTGGGCCCCGCTGTGTTACGTATGAAGTGCGCAGCCCATGATCACACACAGCCAAGCTGCAGTTGGATCTAAGCGGCTCGTTGTAAGTTTCAAGCGACATGTGCGATCTGCTCCCCGGTCCAGAATGCAGCGTGAGGACCCTGTATGGAGGTTTTTTTGTTGCAAAATGATTCACACACTTGTACCATGCTATTTATAGTTTTTCTCACCTCCATAACCCTGGTTCAGAGGAACGGGGCTTTATAAAAAAAAAAAAATTCCCCTAAATTTCCCAGAGGATTCTTTCCCGAGGGATCAATAAAGTAAATCCAATCCAATCCAGGAAAAGGTTCCCCAAACCTGCTCTAAAAGCTAAATCTGTAGTGGTTGCATTTTAAATGTTATTAAAAGTGAACCCTCTAGAGCAGAGGCACACAATAGAATTCGAATCCGGCCTGTGAGCCTCCTATTTCTGGCCTATGAGTCATGTACTGTGTTCCCCAAGCTATCATTATGTAATAAAATCCACCGCAGCACCTCCCGTGCAGCTCCTGATGTGAGCCCACGCCCGTGGACATATCGGTGGACGTATCTCGCGTGCATTCTTTACTCAAAAGCCAATTTAAGTAACGCTGCTTGTAAAAAAACACAACTGTCTTAATGCTGAGTGCGTCATGTTTTCATCCTGCAGACTATAATCAGCTATAACATTTGCTCATTTATTATACAGGAGGTGTTCAACTGCCTACAAACAATATAATAATGTCAATAATAACATTTTGATAGCTGTAAACCCAGCTTTGCTGCTGGCTGCACTGATGGTCATATTTCAGTTTGTAAGAGTACATTCTGCACAATTTCAACACTATTTAACAATACCATGCTAATATTGTTAGCTGTGATCAATGTCACACTATAACGGTGATACAAAAGGTTCATGCTGTTTACTGATGATGCCTTTTAACGCAGTTTTCATCTCTGAAATCTCGCCTCTCTAGCTTTGGTCAGAGACATAACCAGCAGTATTAAGTGTAAATTAAGCGCACACAAAAATAGTTTATGCAAAACAGATAGGAATCTGCTGTAAATGCAACCTTGAAATGCTAATATTTTGCAAGTCACAAGACTTCCTCTGACAGATATTCAGCAGAATAGTTTGATGTTTATGTAAATCATCTCTTGCTGACAGATGTAATGTTTTCTTTGTGTCTTTGGTGGCGCAAACAAAGCAAGAAAAAAAAAAAAAAAAAACGAGAAGGGGAAAGTAAAGCACTGAAGAGCACGTCTATTGTTTCGACAGCTTGTGTCCCGAGCATCTGGCATCAAGCAGGAACAGCATGTCAAGATTAATGAAATGTTACTGTTATTCATCTACAGCATGCAGCATATAAATATATGCTCCTTTTAAAAACTGCAGGGACTCGTGTAGCGCCGAGCGGTGGGTGTATGAGCTCAGTTTGTAAAGTTTCTGAACTTTCAGGGCTGCTAACTCAAAAGACAAGGCTTCAGCCGTACTGTACCCGCAGTTTAAAAACAAATGTTCAGTGCATGGTTTGGGGAACAGATAATCTTAATGTCTTCCTCGCTCCACGCCGAAGCTTTAAATCCCAATCAATGAAGTGAAATTAAAGACCATGTGAATGACTTTCAGCGCGAGTCGACTGAGCGGACTTGTTAGTGGGAGCAGGGCCACGGTGACAAGAGCGTGGCAGAGACTGCTCCCTCACTTTTCCTCTTCCCATTTAATTTTCCAATCCACTTCCTCCACATAGTTAGGAGAAGTGACTTTTGTTCTGGTTTGATACACCATCTAATGAGAGCTACTAAGAGCCTGTTGAAATCATTCTCTAATAACACATTCTGAATGCTGCGAGTGAGGAATATTCCCCCCCCCCCCTCTATCTCACCATTCAGGGTTTAATATATTCTTTCGCACACTTCTTCTTCTTTTTTTTCCTTCTTCCATTTCCGTGTTCCTCCATTTTCATTAGCTGCACTTCTGATGGAGGAAAATATGTTTTTAAAAATCATTCCTCTGTGATTTTGTGCGATTTTGAACAAGGAATGCTTTTCGCCGTCACAGTTTCACTGGCGTCACTGGCTGCAGATACGACAGCAGAAAATCATAAGAGGTTTGAGGATTTTCTGTGCCCTGACTCACCAGTTCAAATAAAAATAGTCTCTCATCTCAATAAGACCAAAAGAATTATAAAGAAAACTTGATTTGATCCTAAACTGGCAACACATCTACCATAAAAAACGTGTTATAATCCGTTTTTTTCTTCTTCTCCAGGCTGCATACTGTAAGGGAATGTGATGCTTTCCATAAATAATTAATCACCACTATGTGCAATCAACAGATGCACTATTGAACTGATAAGTACATGGCAGCGTGGCTTGTCCATCCCTAATCTGTTCTACTTGCTTGACATACTCCAGCTGTAACAAGAACAAGTGACCTGACCTCTCCGGCGGTACGCTGTCTGCTTAAATCTCCTCTGTGATTTAAATGTTATCTGTTCCAAAGATAATGCACCATTTCTTCCACTTCCTTGGGCGACGGGCATTAGTTACAGCTGAAACACTGGTTGGTATTCCGCTTTGAATCTCAGAATTGTGTCTGCACCTTGAGCTTTGATTGGATCTGTGCAAATACATGTATATGCAAATGCACCCGACATCAGTTCCTGCTCAGGGTGAAATGGAAAACAGTGGCTGCATTCTGACGAGGATTCTGCACGGACTGTCCCACCCCCCCACCCCGCCACCACCACCATCACTTTTTCCTCAGAGAGCAGCGTTTGGTGATCTATAAATTCCCGGTAAATCTCGAAGCCTGGGTGCCTTCCCTGACATTTCCACACTCCCACGTAGAATATTTTTAAGCAGGTAAAATCCATAATCTGTGTCAATGGTATCACACGGTGTATTCACAAGGGGGGGGGGCCTGTGTGCACTAAACTGGCCAAGGATGTAGTGCAGAGGCTCAGACGAGGTAAAAATGTTTGTTCTTACCTCTGTTGTTACACACAAGCCTTAGGGCTGAAAGCACAGTTGCTACCCCAGCAGAGACAAGCCAATAGTCTGCTTCGAGGACTTTTCACACAAAAAGTTCAACCATTTTTGAACAAATCTGGCAAAATGGAAACTGTTTTGAGACAAATTTTGCCAAATAATATACAGCTGAAATAAAGTGAGTGATGGTTCCAGATGGTTTTTCGACACAGGGTTCGTGTTCCTTGGCCAATTTCAAAAACTTTCAAGAAGATTTTTCCAAATTGATGGTGGCGATGGTTTACACATATATATGTGCTATTTCACATAATTGTCACAAGAAAGTAAATGTTATTGTCAGTTATATTTTTAAGGATTTCAGGTATCTATAAGAAGCCAGATAAGCCAAATACAGGATAAAACACTCACTGTGACCTTCAAGATTCCCAGAGTAGACATGATCCGATACGAGAGTTGAGTTTTTAACTGTATTTTATATGCATGGGTGCGCATAATTAGTCAGACGGTATGAATGTTCACTAGATATCACTACTGCCTGAACGCGCCTTTGTGGACCAGCGCTTTCGCGGTCCCGATGGTGCAGCCTGCGACCTGACGAGCTTCGCATCCTGTTGCAGTGCAGCAAATGAGAGCTCACCTGGCCTATGAAGCTAGTAGACACACATGTGCAGCACCTCCGACACATGCGCGCAGCACCGGCAACACACACTCGATTGCAGCACGTCCGATACACGCACGCAACTCACACATGCCCAGACTGGTGATGCGTACGCGCAGCACCATACCGGACAACAACGCCAGGTTGTCCTTTGAATACCTCTACAGAAAAATTGTGTGAACCCCTGTTTATATGTACAATGTGTGCTTTTAAAGTGATAATTTGCAACTTTTTCATATTTTTAAATCTTTTCCTTGAGCCAGTATGTGCTAATATGACCCTTTACAGGGTTAATGAAAAGTCACTTAGCCCCATCTGGTGATTAGATCCGGAATACCACGATTGTAAAATCTCAGTCGCCGTCACGGTACCCAGGAAGTCACATGTCTCACGAGGGTTAGGCTAACCCAAAGTGGCTAGCTGTTATGCTAGCTCCAGAGTGTTTTTAGCTCATGATTCCTGCTTTTTTCAATCTCTCCCTGCTTGAACACAGCTAATTTCTTTGAAGGAGTAAATAACCGCTCCTGTAGAAAGCTATGAAGGCTGAGGAGACATTTCTACAGGTAGATTTAGGGGTTTAGAAGCTGAAACAATGGGCTAACTTTTTAATGGCAGTGATTTAAAACGGACACCAGAGGGAGCCCAAAACAAGCAAAACTGCATATTATCACTTTAAATACTTTATGTACCACTTTTTCACACTAATAAATTATATATGAGCTAAAATACTGTTACATATATGTTCTGTTCAAACATGTGCAAATCTTCACCAGTAAAAGGTGCTCAATAACCTTGAAATCTCACTTGAATTTAAAATTAGAAGATGTGTAAGAACCCTGAAGTTTTTTAAATATATGATGATTAATTAGTCTGTCCCAGTTGATTATATGGAATGGGTGGGGCTTAAAACTTGTACTGCAACCAGCCACTAGGAGGACGTCTCGGTTCCTTTGAATTCTAACTACATCATGAAGTTCTAGTTTATTATATATTAATTGTCACTACTGGAAATCATGTACAAAGAGTTGACGTTGCCGTCTTTTAATGAGAACAAAAGTTGAGTGTAAGTAACGGACAGCTCACACCCACAGATAGAGGAGAGGGACCCAGGTTGTCTCTGACATCTCATTAAAAACTATTTTAAGTATAAAAGCTGCAGATTAGACATACTTAATCTAAAAGTTCCCACGTTTTTATTATTATGCTTTACTAATAAATCTCAAATAATAGTATTTTGGTCTCATTTGTGTTGCCCTTTTCTCACTTTTAGAATACAAACACAAAAATATACTTAAAATCATTTTAAATAAGATTTAATTTGTAACAAATATGTATTTCTGGTACAAATTCAGCCACTATATTAGAAGAGAATGGGAAGAGTCAATTATTTTAAGTTAGTGAAGTGAATATACAGAGAGTTTAGAACCACTCTGCCACCAGTGGCCCATTATTCCTAGATAACTCCACACATTCTAATCATTTGTGGTATTTAGATTTAGACATGCGGCTGCTTTCATATCCATTCTTGCAGGTAAGAGCAGATGAATGTATGCGATCCCCAATAAAAAGTAATTATGCCGCTGCGTCTGTGCACTAGGCATTGTGACAGCGTTAATCATTAGCCGATCAGGGTCTGTGCTGTTAATCTGTCGTGACATGATAATTTATGTCTGTTCTATTCCTGGCGTTTTTTTTGAGGAACCTTTGCACAGCAGGATGGCACCGCAGTGTGTGTGTGTGTGTGTGTGTGTGTGTGTGTGCAGATGCACTCAGTGTTCCAGCCTGTTAACACTACACAAGCTGTTAACTGGAAGGATCAGAACAACGTAGGCCTCCCCCTTCCCCCTTTTTTTGTCGCCAACTAACAAGTGAAGGGAAAAATCGCCTGATTGATTAACAGAATAATTCTTTACATGTAATTAATCCACTACTAATGACTGTCCATTTGTCTTGCAGGCTGCACAGTAAGAGAAGTAGGGCAACATATTCTGATGAAGGTTGCAGACTAAGCTCCCTGTGATGTGGAAGATTGGGTTTCTTCTCTGAGATCTTGTTACCTAATGGCTTTTTGGGGAGCCTTAGGGACATGTAATGGACCATGTAATGGATAAAGGATGGTATTGATTGGCATGTGTTGACTTAAGAATTTGGATGTGAAGTATTTATATTGATTAACGTGGAAGGATTTTACTGTGAAAAACTAATGCATCATTTTTTTGTGTGTGTGTGTGAAATGAATAGTACAAAGCTGCAGAAATAATCAATGGCATCGCCATAGAAACAAATGCGCGTCGACGGTAGATGATATTGGATAATAGGGGAGCCGTTAAGGACCATGAAGATAAAATGCGGAGGCGTGTGAGAGGGGTTAGGCTTTAAGTTTTCTTTCACCTACATTTGTTTGTGAGAAACAAGAAGGAGAACCTTAACCACAAGAGGAACCAAAGCGCCGTAATGAGCAGCAATCCAGACGAAGGTTCAGAAGATAGAGAGGAGAACTCAGTGCAGACGCAAATATAATGAGGAATCAAAGAAAAAGTTGCAACAGAGCTAAAATTGCTGTTTGATTAAGAAGATGCCTCCGGGGAGCCGGGTTCAGCAGCAACCCATTGATGAGCGCGGCACATCAAAGACCTGGTAAACCAACAAAGAGACTTTCTGTGTTCCATTTAAATGGTAAAGCGGGCGAGATTACTTAATCAATGAAATACCACCTTAATGGTCAGTTGAATGGATGATATATTTATAACCAAACTGGCTGAGCTTGGAGCAGAGAGAGTTAAAAAGAACAGAGACAGGGGAAAAAAAAACAGGAAGAGCTTGTGATGGATGACCCAACATCCAGGATAGTATCATATCTCTGTGGATTAAATGCTCAGGGAAGCTGGCCCCAGAGTGTGCTTGTGCATATCATTAAGTCCCCGCAAAGTGGAGGAGGGCACATTGAAGCTGCTGCTCAGCCAAGTGCACGGATAGGCCACGTCTCACAGCTGGAGCGTCGACTCCAAATCTTTGGGAGAAGGATGGGGGTTTTATAACTTGTGCATTTTTTTCCCTGAGTATTTGAGATGATAAACATTTCATCTGGACAGAGGGAGAAAAATCAAAGTAGCCCTGCAGGACTCAGATGTTGTTTGTGTCTGAGCGTGTGGGTTGTTTGAGAGCGTGCAAGATTTTGCACATGCATGCACATTGACTTTGGCTCGTGTGTGTTTGCCCGGTGTGTGTGTGTGTGTGTGTGTGTGTCATTCTTCCGGAAGGCAGTTTTAAAAACACACCATGTCAGATATTGAAGGCTACTGTATAATTTGGCGGGTCTGTGCACAGAGGCCGGCTGCGGTATGAGTCATTGATTACACATCAGCTTAGTATGCTGCAGCGCAGACCCCTACATTGGTGGAGAGGCAACCTGAAGCCCCCAATCAATAGCTGCAGCCCTGTGAGGCTTTCCGTCAGGTCCAGAGAGAAGGACTCCCTGCCTCTCCTCTGGGCCCGGGCCTAACCTTTTGCAAAGAAAGGTGCTAAAGAAGCTCATCATTTCTAATGAGGAATCGGTGATTGGGGTGAAAGAAATGACTGTCAGCGACACATTAAGGAGTCCAAAAGCTCTTGGAAACTGGAAAGTGCCGAACAGTAATCATTCAGGGGCAGCAGATCTCTATGAGCAGCAGGTGACGAGGTTTAAAGTCTGGGTTGGTAACCCCAGAGATCAAATATATTGCCGTGTTCTTTTCATAATCTTTTTCTTTTTTCCCTCTTTACTTTGCAGGTAGACTAAGAATTCGTTTAGCGTTGAGATAATCCAACACTTTTGTCTTGCAGAGTGAAGTACAAATCTTCACTTGAATGGCAGAACTTATTAGCCAAGAGAAAACCCCCAAATCCTCCCAAAAATCAGAAGCGCAATCTGTTTGAAATCACGTGGCGCGTTCGGCGTTAAAGAAATGAATCACTCCAATTGACAGAAACATATTCACAGCTAATTAAAAACGTAATTGCGTGCACTTTAGCCATTTAGAGGAAGATGAATGTAAAATCATTAGGCATCCTCTGAAAACCAGATGTTCATTAAATTATGTCTATACAAATGCCATTGTTCGATAGATTGCCACAATTTATGCTTACAGTAAAACGCTGGGTAATTCATTCCTTAAAGCGCTTTAATTGATTTAAGCCTGCAAAAATAACCCATTTTCAGCATAAATAACCCATCACTGCAGCACAACATTAAAAAAAAAGCAGTCGGTATGACAGTTGGCTGTTATTTCCCCCTCCTTTTCTCTCTCTTGTTCTGAAGCTCATCCATTATTGAGATCAATTTAGGAATCTGAAATGAATCGTGGATGAAAAAAAAGACGTCTGATTAGTCTTGAGAGAACGATCCAGTTGCCAGGCGATGTTACTTTTGAATAAATAAGATCTGTAACCTCTAAACTTAAGAGCGTAATCTGCTTTTTATGCACGGTAATCACAGCAGAAACAAGGCTGAGTTCTCCTTCTCCTGGTCTCAGACAAAACCATCTCCGGAGAACGCAGCAATCATGCCCCAGCCGCTCTCTTTCAATTAGCCCCCACTGTGCAACTCATTGGCTCTGCTGCAACAGTCCCTTAACAATACTTACCCATCCCAGCCATTACTCAGTTCTACAAGATAGAACTGCCATCTGCAAATTTGTGAGGCTTAATGTACATTCTGATGAAGATTATCCAAAATCCTCGCACTCCCGGCGAAGAATGAGCGATAAGACTTTTCTAAATTCCACAAAACTTAAAAGAAAATGTGTTAAATTCTTGCTAAAGCCACCTACATGATATTTGTTCTCTAGTGAGATTTTATCAAGTTAAGCTCAAATGTTGGATAAAAAAAAACAGATTCTATGTTCAGACTGCCAAGCAGCAGCAACAAGCTGGAAACTAAAATCCTCAGATTTTCTCACTTTTTTTCCCATTTATTTTCTAAATTTTGCCAGCTTTGACCGTCATGCAGATCGGATGCATTTCCAGATCTCAGATAAGATAAAAAGCGCTCCTTTGAGTTGTTTCATCGGCAGACAAAGGGCTTCGACCTTCCTTTATTCCTGTTTTACTCCTCTACATCCTCTTCTTTTATTCACCTCCTTTTTTTGTGTTTTGATAATTATTATGGCTCTTTGTCAGATGCAGCAGGAAGCTAGATGGCTGATGTTTATGTGCCTCATAAAAGCCACGCTGAGTAAATGAGTCATTTCAATCACTCTTAAGCCTCACCACTAACCTCTGCCCCCCCCCCTCAACTCATGCACTCATGCACTGGCTGTGGGTTTAACTAAAAGTAACCGATCCACCAACTGAGGATGGATGGAGGATGGATAGAAGTAGGGTTGCATGTTGAGAGTCATACTTCAGACATAAAAGGCTGCACACTGGAATCTTTTCAGCACGTTTGAACATCTATAATCTATATTTTCATTAAACCCAGATGAAATAATCATCCGCTTTTCACTGTTCTGATTAATTAAATATATGAAATTCATCAGAAAGCTGTGAGATGTTTGGATAATTTATTGATATGTGCTAATACGCTGAAGGAGAGGGTCTGGGAAAGCCAAGCTGGATGCCTCGTGCAGAGCAGCCCCATCCCTCAGCCTCTGCTCTTGTGGAAATGATCCGGACCCCTCAGGAACGCTCACTAGGTGGCAGTCAAGTAACGTATAACCCGCTTGCCAACATATGCCTCCATGCATACATCAAGATAAGGGAGATGAGGTGATAATGTGAATTAGCAAGCTCTGGCTATTTTACAGCTTTATAGGAATTCATACTGTTTAAAACAAACAAACAGAACTTAAAATCCAATGCTTCTAATGATGAATAATAAACCTTTTTGTTGTTTTTTGATGCACTTGTAGACTTGGCTGCAGAGGGATTTGAAGCTCTTGTTTTTGACTTTAAGGATCTGTAAATTGTCCAAGCTGTGTTCGCTCTCTTTTTCTTTCTTTCTCTCTCTCTCCTCTGATATCTACCCACCTGAAACTGCTGTTCCTACACTTCACTGAAGCAATTATAGAAAAGGACTTTGGCAGATCAATGAAATCCCCCTTTAGATGAGAGAGTCATACAGGCATTGTGATCAATGCCAGATCAATTCCACTGTTTTGCCCAAACCTTGGCCAAATAAAAGTGGGACTTTTTTGTTGAAGAGTAACACTTGCCAATACTGATAACAATGTCTTTGTCGATGGCAGCCTGTATCTGTTTTCTGGCTACAGTATATTGTCTCTGCTGCTAGGCTCAGGACACACCTGCTGGTCTCTCTCTCTCCCTCTTTCTCTCTGTATGTTTTCCCATCTCCTCTCTTTCAAATGCCGAATAGTGACAGGTGCTTGAATGCAATCTGAGCTGGCAACTCACATCAAAGCTCTCAACGTATTCTAAAGAGGAACTGAAAGTCTTCATTAAAGAGACTCTGCATGGCTACATCTGACAAGACTAAGTGCTGTCTGTAATTGAGATGGCAGCAGATTGAGTGATGGCGGAGCTGCAGTGTCTTTTTCAAAATTCACTGTCCATGTACAGTACGCACCTCCTTCCCCCCTCAAAAATAAAAAAAGAATACTGTCAGTACAGTTTAAAAATGATGCACCTGATTGTGTTTTTTTTTAACAGTTCTCTCAAAGCAGCCCTTCTTTTATTTGTGAAATATCACAAAAAAACCGGGAACATCCTGTCCCAAAGTGGTGATGAAAAACCGGTAGGTGTGTTTGTCACATCCAGGATGGACTACTGCACAATCATTTGAGCTGGGGGTCCAAATAACACTCTTAAAGATCCTCACTTGATTCAAGATGCTGCAGTCAGAGAGAGACGGCTGATTCTGTTCAGTTAGCTCCCTGCACTGCCTCCCAGGAAAAATCTAGAGTCAAATTCTAAATGTTCCTCAGAGGCAGAATATCAGTGATTTTCAATATCTGGACTCCGATCTGGATCAAGCTGGACCCAGAACACATGTTCACCAACAGATCGACCAGCATCCTCTGTTGGTGTCATTATTGGAGATGCAGTGGAGAAAGAGGTTGTTGTTATCCAAATGTGCAAAAGACAAGAAAGGTAGACTTAGAATACAAGGTTTTTAAAGTGGACATGTGAATTTTACAATGGATTTATTCACCCTAAATTAGGTCTTACTGCAACATAAACAGCTGCATGGTGGCGCAGTTGGTTAGCGCTGTTGCCTCGCAGTAAGGAGGTCGTGGGTTCGCGTCCCAGCTCTGCGGCCTCTCTGCGTGGAGTTTGCATGTTCTCCTCATGCATGTGTGGGTTTTCTCCGGGTACTCCGGTTTCCTCCCACAGACCAAAAACATGACTGTCAGGCTAATTGGGCTTGTGAATTGTCCTTAGGTGTGAGTGGGTGATTGTTTGTCTCGTTCATCTCTGTGTGGCCCTGCGATGGACTGGCGACCCGTCCAGGGTGTCCCCCGCCTCTCGCCCCTTGACTGCTGGAGATAGGCACCAGCTCCCCCGCGACCCTCTGTGGAGGACTAAGCGGTTACAGAAGATGGATGGATTCAACATAAACAATCTTCATAATGCATAATAAAAGCTCAGTGGACTTACCATTAGGATTGATAGATCAGGATGATTCAACACTGGTTTAGAGCGAGCGCAAACATCTAAAGGAGGACTGGCCTCATGCATAGGCTACAAGCCCATCAGCATCATGTAGTGTGATCTTTTATCATAGATGGGTCTGACTGGTTTAAAACAAATCTAATGTAAAAGAAAGCTTTAAGCCTTTGCAGGGCACTCGCTGAAATTCTTGGAAATTTAGAGTTTAGTGTTATTGGAAGTAATTAGAAGACGTTTTTCATACTTAAAAAAATTATATTAAACTTAAAATCAACTGTTCATTTTAACTTTATAAAATTGTTCTTACTTTTTTACCTATTTTTACATTTTAATCTTTTTAACAGTGACTATTCTTAAAAACTTTTGTAACTGTTTTACTTGTTTAGCTTAAACAATTGTAAACATTTGTTTTTACTGTGCGCCCTCTTTTCCTTTGCTTTATGAACCTTTTTCACCTCATAATTAAAAAAAATCTTTTTAAAACTTCTTATATTTTGTTTCAAGCATTTTAGTTAGAACTTCTGTTTTAGTATCAGGTTTAGGCTGCTCAAGTAATCAATATCAGTCTCTTATAGGGAGTGTTGGCCATTTATGTGTGTGTAAAAATTAGTGGTGGGCCTCGATTAAAAAATTAATCAAATTAATTAGGGGCTTTTTAATTAATGAATCGCAATTAATTGCATTTTATTAGTAAAAGAAAATTTGCCCCCAAAGCTTTTTTTTTTTTAATTTAAAATACTTTTAGTGGGGGTCAGAATCAAATAATAGTAAAAAACAAAAAAACATGCATTTAAATATAAAACGGTAGAAAACCCAACAAATATCCCTGGCAGATTTAAAAGTACAGAACTGTATTATTTTATTAGCAGGCTTATTAATGCCAATCTTAAACAACAGGCTCATTTAACTGGAGTACAAACATTATTTAATCTAGATGTGTAGTTATGCAGTTGTAGTAGTTAGCATTAGCATTAGCTCCACCAGTGAACACAGATCAGTAAAACATCAACTAGACAGATAACTAAACCTACAACCGCACAATTTATTTTGAGTGTGTTTTTGCACATTTCTTGTTCCCTATTACTTTTACTTTTATGTCAGTCACGCACACAAAAACCGGAAACGTCCGTCACAAAACAATGCACGTCTGGAACTCGGAACCAAACATTAGTTCCGCCCCACGGACTATTAGTTCCGCTTGCATCAAACGCAAGCAGCGATTAATTGTGTTTTTTTTTCTAATTAATCAAAACTACCACATTAAATGCCCACCCCTAGTTCTAATGTAATAAATTACTATCTCATTCACTATAAATAGATCTCTGAACATTTGCTTAGAGAAATATAATCGACATCCTAAAGAGGTGTTTTGATGGCGTAAAAAGCTCTGAAACGTCTTAGTGGGTCTTAGATTATTATTTCTTATTAACCCCTGAACCATGGCCACTTTTGTATTATATGGTTATTTTAACAGAAATAACACTTGTCATACTTCATACCTGGATGTACTTTGTACTATATGTGTACTATGTTTTGCTGCTGGTGATCATTTACACTTAACCACAGAATGTCACATGACCATGTAATGCAAAACTGACAGTGGTGTAAAGGTTTATGAACTGCTGTGACGTTTAGGGGATTTGAGCTGTTTGAAAACGGCAGAAACACTTTGGACTTGGCTGAACTCAGACTTATCACTTATAAACTCTATTTCTCCAAACGCAGGCTGTTCAGGAAGCTATCTACAATGGTTAAGATAGAAATTATTCATAGCTTTTACACAGAAACACACTTCAGAATGGTCCAAATATTCCTTTAAAGAACCTACTGGTAACACTTCTCTTATATAACCTCAGAACAAGCCTTTGCTCTCAGACTGACTTACTGACTTTCCCCCAAGAATTTCAAGGTCTGGAATTGGATGCAGAACCTTTAGATTTCCAGCTCATAGAACCAGACCCTGTGTAAAAAAAAACAAAAACAAACTTAAATCTTTCTCTTTTTGAAAAAGCGTGTGTTTAATCTGTGATCTTCTGTGCACCATTTGTTTAAATATGCTCTTTTCCGTCTTTTAATTTGAACTTTTTACTTTCACATCTGATTCCATTTTCTTTTTGCTACTTGCAAATTGCTTTTACATTTGCTGTTATTCCTTTAATCTTCTCTCATGTTGTTGTTTTATGTCCCTGCCTGCGTGCTTTTAGGTTTTTGTTTTTGTTCTGCAAAGCGCTTTGAAACGTATCTCTGCTTGAAAAGTGCAATTTAAATAAGGTTGAGTTGAGATGATGTAAGATTAAAACAACAAAACGACCATCTTTAAAAAAAAACCAAACCCCCAAAAAAACTGGTTTAGAGGAAAAAAAAAATCTGAGAGGATTAAAGAGGTCCACCACTGGTTGGTTGTTATTTCTCTGGAATGAGTTCTGCTTGTTAAAAAAACGTTCAAAACAACTCAAAAACTTTATCTGTAGACACCGAATCGCTGTTTTTAATTAGTGCGATTGGTCTTCTTCAGAGCGAGGTCACTTTAGGATAAAAAAGCCGCCTTGTTCAGCTTTAAATAGTCAACAGCTCTTCTCAGACGCGCTCCCTTTTCCTTAGTTCCATCTCTAATTTATTGGTCGTCTAAAAAGCTCTTTTACGCTGACATAATAAATGTACTAAATTCTCATTTTCATACTTACAGAAGAGTTTATTTTCCCCCTTCTTCCTCTCTGGCCATGTTGGCCTTTACTCTTAATGGAGTTAGCACAACAAGTGCCAACGATGATTTCATGCACTCGAAACACAAACCCTGCTCTGATCAGACACACGAGCTCTTTCCTCTTCTGCAGCCAGGGAGAAAACAGCGTGGCAATGTTTGTAGAGTCAAGAACACTCGTCCTGTGCTTTTTGCGCTAGAGCAAGTCGAAAGCCGCTGATACGTTCCTGTGCTTCTGCAGCTGTCCGCGGCTTCATAATAATACATTTCCTTCAGCTGAAAACAAGAAAAACACATCTGAGGCCTTTAATAATGTAGACAAGAGAGCCACTTTGCCACACCCGCACAATGCATCCAAAAATTAGTGTCAAATGCACGCAGGGTCTGAGAAAAGCTTGGCTAGCGAAGCAGGCTGAAAAATAAATATGTCAAATGTATCGGCGTTCTGCATGAATAATGGATATTCTAATACGCGAGCATGTTGTATTGTATTGCAAAAAGCCGTATGAAATATACATAATCTAATTAGACAGTGTTCTCGGACGTGGCACAGCCTGTTTATGATCAATACGTAATCAGATCTAGGATCAGTTAGTAATGAGCAGGGGCGGAGATTTAGCAGCAGGAAGTTGCGGCTCCAAAGGTAAGTGAAATTGCAGGAAAGTTGCGGCGGCATCGGGAACCAAACAAATCACACAATAAAGATTTTAAAAGCGCCATTAATAAGACACAATACTGGAAGGCTTTTAGATTTACAGCATCTTTGAGCGAACGGCTCAGCTTTAACCGATCCATTGATCAAACGACGGATGACGGCTTGATTTTATTTTCGTACTCACGTCTGCTGTGTTTGAAGACTTTCAGCATTCAAGACAAAAGCCTTTAAAGGGGGATTATGAAATCATTTATTAAAAAGTGATCCATCTGTTTAAATTCCTCTACGTTAAAACTGATGGATTAAATTTAAAACATCTGACGGCTTCACTAGATGAGAATAAAAAACTCTAATACAGGATATATAAAGTACCGAGTTGTACAATCAACATATCAAAGTAGCCGCTCTACGTTTTCTCCTCAAACTGTGAGATTAATTCTGAGTTATATTCATATCCATCAGTCCCCTCGTAACCACAAATCAGCTCAGTTCAAGGATCTCAGACGGGAGAGGAGCGGAGACGTCGGATTGGGATCCAGCCTGCTCTGCTGCTGGAGGTGTCGGGCAGCGTGTCTCCGGCGCGGGGGCGAGATGTGCGCCTGTGTATGGGAGTGTGTTGAGGGAAGTCAGTGAAGCAAAGACAGAGCATGCACTTGAATGATTGAGGTTACCCAGGTGACCTCATAAACCAAAACCCGTGGCAGTCTCCCAAGGTGAACGCTGAATTATGCCGTCATTAAAGGACAGGCCCAGTTGCCAAGGTTAGTATGTAAAGTATAATCATCCTCCTCCCTCTTCCTCCACTCGCTCATTAGTCCACCTCACAGGCCAAGAGAGATTATACCTTGAACTTGCTTGCCAATTGCTATCTGCTCTCTGGGATTGGTTCCGCCACGGACCATTTAGATACCCTCCCACTATCGGCAGTTATCTGGGCCTGCAGATCTGCAGGTGTTGTATTTGCATGTGCCTGTGAGAGCCTCTGCACTCAGTGTGTCTTCTAGCCAACAATCCGCACACATTGAGCCTGTCCTATAAAAAAAAGGATGGATGCTTTGACTTAGTGATGCATTATGTCCTAATTTATGGAGAAACCACTGGCATGTGGCTCGCTGACATTTCAGCGGTTTTTTGAATTGAGAATCTGTTCTTTCATTTCTGTTTGAACTGATTGCTGATTCTAATGCTTTGCTGCTAAAAAACTGTGCTGTTAAATTTTAAACTAAATTCCTTGGTGCATTTTCAAAACCTGTTTGATCCTGTTCAGGGCTGCAAGAGTTCAATTCTGTTTAATTATATAGTTCTAGTTCACGTCTTCTTAAAGCACTGTCCTGTTCATCTCAGGTCCAGATTCAAACCAGCTGTATGTAGTCAGTCCAACTGAACTGTGATATGAACAGATTTAGTTTGTTATAAAATGCTAATTGTTAAAAATTCACCGTATACATGTATAAGGAAATCAAAACACAGGGTTGGGCCAATCGTCACTTTCATGAAAGATAAACAGAGAAACTTAATTAATGTCAGCAATAACTGAATACAGTGATGGGGCGTAAAGAGAGCAAAGAGTGAAATGTGGTCCGTTTGTCCTCTAGAGGCAAAACTAAAGGGATGAGTCAGGTTAACTCAAGATAATCCGAAGTATACGATTTATCAAAAAGCTTTATTCCTAAAAGTAGACAGGGTGTCGGCATGGAAACTGGAAGCTGTTTCCACCAGAGAGGAGCCTGAAATCTCTGCCTCTCATTTTAGAAACTCAAGGAACCACAAGTAAACCTGCAGTCTGAGAGCGAAGTGCTCTGCTGGGGACGTCTGGACCAAGAAGATCTTTAATAGATTGAGCCTGATCTTTCAGAGCGTTATAAGTTTTTAGGGTTTAATTCAAGCCCCTCATCTCTACCTCCAGCCCTCCAATCCTGTAATGAAGTCAGTTGTGCCCCCCCACTTTTGAAATCAAAACTTCGTCCTTGAGCCAGACCATAAACAGACAACCATTCATGCACAAACTTGTGCCAATTTAGAAAAGCCAATTAACCCAACAAGTATACTTTTTGTGTCAATATGAAAAGAAGTTAGGCAGCAAAATACAGCTAGAAAGCTGGAGCTGAAACAAGACAAACGCCCCCTGCTGGCTGGTTCCAGTACAAGCCCCTTCAGGACAACCAGTGGTCTCCAATCCTGGTACTTGAGGGACACCGTCCTGCATGTTCTATGTTCCTCTGCCTCAACACACCTCATCTGAATGGTTAACAGACTTCTGTAGAACAGGAGTACATTCTGAAGATAAATTCAACCATTGAATCAGGTTTGCTGGAGATGAAAAATGACTAATACATGAAGGATAGTGGCCCTCAATGACTAGGATTGGACACAGTTGATCTAAACAGATGGACATTTTTCTAACAAAAAAATAAAAGAAAACTCTACATGGAAAACCACCAACTGAGATTTGAACCCAGGACCTCGTCCCAGCTCTAACCAGCTGTTCCACCGTTCACACGGCAACAACATCATCGCCCAAATATGTTTTGTGTGGAATGAAACTTTACGTATATCTCTTTTGAAAGCAATGGCAAACAAAAGCATTTATGGTAATCAAGCATGGACACCTTCTGGCATTTAATCACATTGGTATGCACGCACAGCAGCCACGTTTAATAAAACCCTGCAGGGAATAAAAGTTGTATTTTTAGAGGAAGTCTTAATTTACTTTTGTTTACCTAACACTGATTAGTCAATATGAGTTCAATTCAAACTTAAATTAAATGTTGAATATTTGTTGTTTTATTACTAGTTTTTTTAAATACGTGATGCATATTTTAGACACTTAAAGGTGTCGCTATGAGATGAGTCTCGTAAAACATTGGCACGGCAACGTGCACAGACTGTTTATGTTTTCATAAAGTGACAATGTTTATCCACTTTCCCACTTACTTTAGTCAATTGCCTGCTAATCTTGGTATTGGACGTCGAGAGGGAGAGTATTCATTTCCAAATTGGCAGTGACACACAACACACTTCAATCTACAAGTGCTTTTTGGTCGGATGTACAGCTGCTAAAATGTTCTGATTCAACTGATCTCCTCTGAGTTAGTCATCGAGCACATCGCCATTCCATTTAATCAGAATCATTTTGGTGGCTTTGTGTAAAATGCTTTCATGACAACACAGAGCTCACACATCAGGTAGCGGTTCTGTTGTAGGTTTATAGCATCACAGTGTCTGACAGCATATCCCCAATCCCCTTAAGAGAATAAAGAACTGCCTTGTTTCTGTTTGGATTTGAAAAGGGAGAGATGAGAAGCGTGCTGGTTTTTAGCAGGAGACTGATACAAACGCAAATCAAACAAGACAAATCTTCATTATTATGAACAAAACTTTATATTATAAGCTTTAAGAACATGCTGCCTTTAATGTCACATTTGTTCAAATAGATTAAAGTCAATAAAGATGCTGTATGTAAAGAGAAAGCTCGCCATTGTTTCAAAAGGTCTTGATGCTTTTCATGGAGTTGGATTTATTAGAGTTTTAGACTAAAGAGTTCAGCCTCAATAAGAGCAACCTTCAATAAACACATGCCAGAAGAACTACTTGAACATTAAGCCATACATACTGGTAAAAACGACTGGTATAAGAATCGCTGGTTAACTTACGCCTGTATCTCTTCGCTGTTGGGAACTACTTGGAGACACATTTCTTGCTACTTGTACAACAACTTGTTAAACAGAAAGGGTGATTTCATTTAATTTTTTACTTATTTCGAATTTTTGATTTTTAAGAACTAAGAACTCCGACGCACCCAAACTGTTTTCTGCAGAAACAAACGAGCAAAAACACCTGATTTTGAATTTGTTAAACAAATGAGAAAACGTATTATCGACAATGATCGTCTGAGAGCGGCAGAGTATTTAAACTTGAAAGGTTATTTTGAAGGTAAAGTAATTAAAACTTGAGGTCGGATCTTTTCAGTAAAAGGAATGACAATTACGTCTGAGTGGACAACTAGTTCTCCTGAATAAAACAAAAATCTATCAAAGTTTTTATACATTTTCAAAACCAATGTTTCTGAAAGTGTCACGGTCAGAACCTGTGGGTGCTCTTGAACATGTAATAAAAACGATTCATCAGCTATAGAAAGAACATTTGAAACTATGTTTTTACTTCTAAGGGTTGAAGTTTAAAATCCTGGGATAAACACGAGTTTTTAAAGTAGATGAAACATTTTCGGCTTCCTTGGATCTGTGTTTACTCCAGCTCAGCTAACAGACGTGTGTTTTTTCCCTGTCCACTATTTGCTTTAAAATTGCATTAAATCCCTGTAGAATTTAGTGCAGCAGGTCAGCCGGCAATAATTTACCGCGCCTATTCTCAGAAGAAGCTGACCAAAACAAGGTGGCCCTTGTGCTGAACATACAAGTGCCTCTGCAGGAGCCAGTATCTTGAACTCTGAACACATCCGTTAAAGCCGAGCGGAGCCCCGAAGAAGCCCTGAGATGTCCAGCAGCTAAAGCTGATGAATGGGCAGGGGGATCGAGCACAAATCTCCACCGCGCAGGCTGCGACCAAGAAGGTCTGATACCTGAACGCTACATGAGGAATGCACACAAACTGCTGTTGGAGCATCCTATTTCTAAATGCCACCTGGCTCGGAAAAATTATGCAACCTCTCCGTCCTGTCCCTGTCATTTTTACAGGGGGGGCAGGATTGATTGCATTGTGCTGACGTGTTAGAGCTAAATGTTCTCAAGCAGGAGGAATGGATTCGGTTTGAAGCACTCAGACCTGCTATTTTATGCAATGCAGGTTTGCTGAAAGGTACTCAAAACACGTTCCCTCTTTGTGAATGTCAAAAGTAAGTAATTACTCCATCTTAATTGCCGGTGACATGAGAAATGTAGCAAATGTGCTCAAAAGGCCCTGTAGGAACTGACGCTCAAGTGGTAATGTGATTCTGAGAGAGACGTAAGAAATAAGTTTAAGAACCTTCCTGCTTTTGATTAGTTTGATCTCATTCTACTTTCCTTTCCTTGTAGTACATTTTCCATAACAAACTGGGCCTCCCTTCATACTGGTTGAAGTCCATACTATGTGCTGCTCTACAAGACCTTCACCACCTATTAGCTGCATCAAAGCAAATTCATAAAACTGTCGTCAGTGTGAAGGCAGTCCGGATGCTGCTACTCTCTCAGAACTTGGCCGATAGGTTTGTCCGTCTGCTGCAGCCCTAAGATATTCTCCTGCGCCTTTACAGTGCTGTACACATCAGCATATTCCTCTGATGATCCTGCCCAAATGATCGCTACACATCCTGGGTCTTGTCCTGGCACAATCCTCCTGGACTGCATCAGAATGTAGCTACACCTTGTTAGCACAAAGCTGATGGCTGTTGATGAGATCAAAGCCCAGGCAGGAGGCCAGTTCTGCTTCGAACTTTCACTGTCCATGCCACACAAAGGAGCATGGACTCTACATGGATACAAAACCACTGCACCCACAACAATAAACCTCAATATCAGTGGCGGCCCGTCCATAGGGGGCGCTCGGGCACCGCCCCACCAGTCCCAAGAGGAAGAAGAAGAGAAATAGGGATCACAAAATATAAAAAACTAACATAAAAATAAAACTAAATGAGCCATCCATTATATATACAATAAGTGCTGTGTATAATCTGCATTTAGGTGTAGTTTAGAAAGGTTTTCTTACTACTTTTTACTGGACCGATAGGTCGTGTTTCTTTGGGTTCTACTGCGCATGTCTGGACGGGACGCCGTCCCAACATAGCGCATTGTTTTTTGCTCCTGACGCACGCGCACTGGCAATTTTTTCCTGACGCATGCGCACTGAGTGCAAAAAATAGGAGATCGCTCGGGACGCAGGTCTTCAGCGTCCCTGTGTGACATGCGCACAACAGCAGGAGTCTGGAGTGTTGCTCAGACCGAAACCAGAAGTTCTTGCTCTCTTTTTAATGGAGGGTAGAAAATGGATATTTATTCAAAGAATCCTTCTTTCCTGCTTGTGAAAACAAGCCGAATGATTCCATTTGTCCTGATTTCATCAACTCAATGGTGAGTGACTTCGTTTGTTTGTTTCTTTTTCTTAATGACTATGTGTCTGTCACGGATTTTCCCATTCAAAAACCCCATAGGCGGAGCTAGCCGCGGCTAGCAGTGCTAAGTCCTGATGAGTGAATTTATACCTTAAATAGCGATATGTGTTTGTTGAGGTGTATGCCGAATGTTAGAGAAATACAGGTACTGCTGATTGAATATGTTGGTTTATGTAGTTTAGCCCGTTTTTCATGTGTTTTCTCTACTTTTCATTAAATTATTATGGCGTTTTAAGGAAGTTTGGTCTGATTGGGTTTGATGGGACTTATCAGTGGATTTGACTTTATTTTGTTGTTAATTCACTTCATTAGTTGAGCTGATTGTCATGACTTGCTTGGTTAGTGGTTGTTGTCTGAATTGTAACATTAATTATCTGACTGTGTTAGTTAGAGATGGATTTATTTGTTTGTGGTGTCAGTAGAAAGATAATTGTGAATATTAAGTAATGTTTTTGACTTTGCCAGGTTGTTTTTTCCTTGAAACTTTTACAACTTCTGTTGTGACCACATTTTGGTTGTTTTTTATTTGTATCTGATTATATTGATATTATTCTAAGGTCTCTTCATGAAGACTTTATGATTTCTTTACTGTTTGATGTGTAGAATTAGACCTAACAGCTCCACATTTCTAGAGAACTGGTGGTACTAGGGATTTTTACCAGCAAAATATTTAGTCAGATGAAAATATTATCATTCCCTGCCCTAGTGGTGATATGTGATTTTTTTTTTGTGCATCTGAAAACTGACTAGCAAAAATGCGCCCCACCCAAAAAAATTTTCACCAGCCGCCACTGCTCAATATAGAAGTTTTACTCATTCTCAAACTTAGGACTTATCACACTAAGTTCTTCTGCACCTGATGACCTTAGCAAGACCCTATAAAGACCACCCACAATTTATACATTTATTTAACAGATATACTATTCGTTAAAACATTAAAACAAATTAGGTATACCTTTATGAGCCACTCGCTAACATCAAGCACCTTCAGGATCTCCTTACTGGACCTCTACACTTCTAAACTGGTGATCCGGTCTTCCTGATTTTTCCCAGGTTTGGTGAACTCCCACCTCTCCAACCTTGTTTAGACTAAAGTTAGGACTTCAACAATCATTTGTTCAATTACTTAATGTTTGCTTTCAAAGTGCCTCTGGATTGGTTTAGTCATGATCCTTTTACAGGAGAGAAACCCTGAAACTGAGTCAAAAGTTTTATCTTTCAACTGATTTCAACGTGCTGTTGCACAGATTTTCAGTTTTCTATTGAATACTGTGACTTGATGCGACAACACTCTTCTCAGCTCGGCTTTGTTTTCCACTTCAGACGGTTTCCCTTCAGCATGGACACAATCAGCTGTTTATTGTCAAGCCAATGTGTCCCAATGGAACAAAAGAAAAGAAGAAAACAGATCCCAGGGTTTACCTCTGCAAAACACAGAAATCTATACTATGAGTACTAATCGAGCCACAACTTAATTACTTGGGATGGAATTAGCAGGTCTCGTGAAGGCAAGGGTCATGTAGACAAATACAGGCTTGTCCTTAATGCAGATGGATGGAATAAAACATGAATAAATGCATAATGTCTGTTGTTATTATGTGCACGTTAATCATGAAAAAAGTACCTCCTTTATTTAATCAGTTTAATAAAATAACCACCCTGTTAGGATATTTAGTTGAGCAGAATGAGGTTTTTAATCAGACAAACATACAGAAGAGTCATTTGATTCATTCAGTCTGAACCTACTGCTGCTGCTCGTGGTAAACCTGCACACCTTTCACAATAAAAGTCTTGTTGAAAATTCCATGAGGCGTAGTAGTATTAGCAGATTAATGTCTCTAGCTAGTACTCTGTTAGGTTTTTTGTAATCTAGTGTTTTATTGCAGGGTGCCACCTTTCTCTATAACATGTCACAAATTTATACAACTTTTTAAAGTGCTCAATAAATTTGTTTAGAAAAAAATAAGAACACAGTTATTCCCATAGGAACAAATGACCTTCTGGTTATCTTGCTCACATGTAAACAAGAATGCTTGAAGTAATTAATTAAAAGACTGTAGAAAACCTGACAAGTCATACCAATTATAATGAGTGGAAGTAATATCACTGCAGCTGTAATCTCCTTCCATCTGCGGGAGCTAGGAGCTACATGTGTGCGATGAGTTGCAGTGTCTGGAGCTTATTATGAGCACTTACGCTAACACTCGACGCTGCTTTTGTATCTTTTGCTTGTTGACTATCTCTGTATTATTTGTCGTGGTTTTTGTGCAGGTGATACATTTGTGGCGACGAGTCCGTTGTTGGGACCGGGAGTCGGCAAACTTTACAAACAGCTGTTGTCTGGTCCACGTCTGTTTTTTAATATTTAAACCGCATCCATGTGACAGAAGTCATCCCTCTTTTAGGAACAAGCTCCTCGGTTTGGGTTAGCTGGTTATCCTGTTGACGCTGGTCTAAACGCGTCCACTATCGTCTGCCTCCATGTTTGTTTATGTTTTGCTGCGTGCATGGTCATGCCGTTAAGTGTATTTTGACGTAAATTACTGCCGTAAAACTCCTAACCGTGGCGTAAACGATAAAGCTTTATATTTGACAATAGACATTTTATATCATCCAGACGAAATATTTCGACATATCGCACAACCCTAGGTGAGACCAGGAGTGACAGCATTAAAGAAAGTAAAATATTACACTGATAATACAAAGGCAGGGTGTGCAAAACTTAAATATCATATCAACATGCTATACATTAATACGCTAATAAACATATAATGCATGCTTTGCTCATTAGTAATTCATTTTACACATAATTGTATGTTCTGGTAATAAATTATTACAAGCAGCAAAACATTAGAGGATTTGCTTTGGAGCAAAACTCTCTTAAAAAGCTGGAATTCCCACTACTACCCCCCCCCCCCCCCCCCCCCCCCCCCCCCCCCCC
>SSNR01000019.1:4799325-4831946 GCA_006937965.1 Callopanchax toddi | reverse complement strand
CCCCCCCCCCCCCCCCCCCCCTTCCCTAAAAGCCTGCTGATCAGTTCAGAGAGTAAAGACAAAGCAGTGTGTAACCTGTAACACTAAAAGTGTTACTTATGATCATGTGTGAGTTAGTGGGGAATCATTTTGATTTTTTACAACTCCACAGAAGGACATAATACAGTATTTCACATTGTTTTGTTACTAAAGTAGTTGTGGATTCTCTCTGACACGTCGGAGTTTTTCTGTCACCTTTAGTAGGCTACTGGATGAGGCAGAACATCCAAAAATAATTATTCCTGAGGCTTGATGAGCAAAACATAATTAAACTACATTTTCCTTAATCAGCATTGATGGGTTTGGAAACAAACCAACAGAAATGATCTGGAAGTTTGTGAAACTGAACGGACATTTAGTGAGAAGAACTGAGTGACTTTAACTTCATCTGAATGTTTCTCAAATCGAACCGTTTTCACTGCTGACTTCTGTGGGAAGAATACATTTAAAACGGCAGCAGACCATTAGCAGAAGAGTTTCAACCTATGAAGTAGTAGTTTTGCTGACTGACTTGAGAACGTATTAGCATCTCCTGGCACTTAAACATCCTGTAGGAGAAAACAAGACCACTGGAGAAAAGTGAATGCTAGGCAACAACAGGGAGAGGAAAGGCAAATTAAAAATATAAATCTCAGTCAGTTCTACTGTATATACACTGCAGATAAACTAGAAAATATAAAATACCACCCTGCATTTTGAGAATAATCTGCTAAGACCTGCTTCACCTGCTGTGAGATGTAAAACTGTAATTTTAGGCTTCAAATTAAAATATGTATTATTTAGAGAAATTCTGTTTACAATAATTCTGTTTCTGTGGCAAACACAAATTACAACATAATTAAATAATTAGCCAGAAAGGAGCTGATGATTCACCAGAACAACACTCTACTAAGGTGAGTTTCTGTGGAAATGTTATGAGCAGCTATCGTCTTACCTGTTGTTGAAGGCTCTTTAGACAAAGTTGTGAGAGACAGATTAGTTCTGACTGGACAGATTAGCTAACGGCTGATCAGATCAGGGTCAGTTACAAAGTGGATTTCTGCAATATTAAAACAACCTTAATCCCACAACGACCAGCTCATGAAAACGCTGTTTATAAAACTTTACACCAGTCAGACTGATATTTAACTAGTTTTTTTGCCGGACATATTTTAAAAGTCAAACCAGAAGTAGCTGTAGCTCATCAGTCTGGTCGGAGTTTCTCTAAACTGAGTTAATTCAGAAAAATCGCTCATAATCTTTGCAAATAAACACACGTGTTCACACGAGAGTCTGGGTTAAACTCTAACATCAGTTATTTATCATCTCACTTTTCTAAATCATATTTGACTTTTTAAAAATGTTTTTGTGTCTTTGTTTCTTCTTTCGTTACACACAAAAAAAAAAGAGTAAAAGTTTCTATGTGCAGAAATTCCTGGCTCATCACGGCTGGGTGAGGATTTCCTGATGTGGGCCAAGCCCAGCAGCCCGTTCTTTCCTGTTCAGCAGCTTCATCAGAAGATCAACAAGAGTTAGTTGATTGTGAAAGGTCAGCGCACTGAAGGCCAAAAGGGGAACGAGTTCAGACGCTCACGTCAGTCAGCGCGCCGCTGATGTCTGGACGCGAGAAGCTAAACTGGGCTTCTGTTTGATTTGCTGCATTTTTAAAAAAGTGACAAAAGCTTTATGTGATGTCATGTGTCGAGCCTAAAAACTAGAGATAATAATCAAGATCACGACTGTGCATATATAACAAAAAGTGACAATTCTCCAAAGACTTAAAACGGAATGTGTTGAGGAATTATTTTCGTAAATATATATTTTTAAAAGTAAGCAGCTTTTACAAAAACAAAGTTAAAGGCCATCTTTTACATTAAACCCATCAGATGTGACAAATGACATTTACCGGTATTTATTTAGTTATTATCACTGTGCTGATGAACAAAGAGCTGGATTGGAATCGTTGTCTCTTGCTGATCATGTTTACGGAAGAAAAACCAAAAAGCGACTCCCGTCAGCTGTTTTGATAACGACAAAGGTGATTTTTGACTCAAACACACCTTTAGAGGAGGATTCTGAGAAGTCTGTAACTTGAATTAGTAAGTATTTTTGTTACGTCATACGTGTGTAAGAAATTCACTATATCACTTTAAATATTTTAGAAGTTAACACGTAGATTTAAAAGTAATATTTACTGGAGAAACCTCTGAGCTGCTCATCCATCTGAAAACTTTGTTTGTGTGGCTCCAGCCCAGAACAGGACTCTTTACAGTGAAATCCTGCCATCTGACCTGCACTAATCTCACCCATTCCCAAACTACGGGGTTTTTCCTCAAAGCACACAGATGAACCCCGTGTCCGGACAAGCTGGAGTTCAAACAACCCCCACATACACAGACATTTAATTAACTGAGATATATCCCGTTGTGTGCTCAAACTACCGGTAATATAAAAAAAAATACAACAGTTTTAATCAGCCTTGGTCTGCCAAAGCAGCCTTTTAGCACAAAATAGACTAATTAAAACACTTGACAGTTATTTAAACCCTGAAACGTGTGATCAGCATTATGTTACCACCACATATAGATAAGAAAAAAGATTAACTTGATCGATGGAGTTTAAACACATCTAAAGTATTCAGTCAGTTTAATCAGCACTTACACACACACTCTAAATTTTCATTTAGATACAGGCTGATCACCAGGACGGTGAGTCGTTCCTGATTTTGTTGTGTTGCAGTTGAAGTATTGATCACAAAAAGTATTAGACCCCAATGTTTCAGGCTGCCTGTTGACTGACTGATGGCGTTATTTTATTAATGATTCAGTATTAAACTTTGCATTATGCTGACACTGGAAATGGAATAGCTAAGCTGTGAATTAAGCTCCAAATCCCTTCGATTCCCCCTGGCCAGCAGCCTGCTCATCACCATTACTTATTCACCAGAAATAAAAAAAAAAAACGGGACTTCCAGAGACGTCTACATTCACTATATCCTCTAAGTCCTATCTACCTGTTATAATCCTGCATGGTGGAAAAGTGTAATGTCACCTTGTGTGAGAGGCAGCTCTCTCAGTGAGCAAGGGAAAAAAAGTCATTTAGCACAAGTGCAGATCACATTTAATTAGAGAAGAGGATTTAAATTGCCATGCATCAAACACTGCGGATGACCAAAACGGAAAGAACTTGGGCCACGGGCCAGATTCCATGAGCTCTTCCATAACCCATCAAAATCCCCTGAGCTACGAGGGGTCAATAAGTCAGAACACAGCCACCTTAATTAACAATGACCATAGCTGGGAGGTGCACTGAATTTCAATGACGGCCACCTGCACTTCAGTGAACTGTGGAGGAAATTTATAAAAGAACAACGCTACTCACAGAATTGTTTTTGTCTTTTTTTTTTCTTTCAAGGACGACTCCAATTTTGCATTTCCGTCCTGGAACGTGCCATTAAAAATCCTCCCGGATGGGCAACATGAGATGATTACGCCGCAGTAATTCTTTACACATACCAGATTGATTTCTTGGTGAGCTTGATGTTCCCCGTTCACTAATGACTCCTGTCTGGGGGTAATTTTTTGATACGTGTTAACCTGTCAGGAGTGGGTGAATATTTTCACCATTTAGCTGCCACCTATTGTTGAGGAGTAATTTCACTTTCATTATGCTTTCCGGAAACATCAATAATAGCCACGCAGCTGTCAGGGTCCATTAAGACACATCTACATAAGGAGGGGAGCAAATATTCACGGGCATATCAGTTTTCTGGGAGCACAAGGTGGGATGGATTTGAATGACACGACGATGAATGCCTTCTTGAATCCTTTGCGAGGTGGGATCTGCCACATTGGCTCAGGGTAAAATATCACCCAGGCACAAACACACATAGTGAATAATGTCATCAGACAGACACACACACACACACACAGAAACGTATGATTAAAATGTCCAAAATGGGATTCTGTGGGGAGTACATTATAGTGGCTCATGGATCCTGTTCAGGATTAGATTAATATTCAAATAAATTAGTGAAATATTTTCCCTCATCACACAATCTGACCATTTTCCATTTTACCAAAGTAAATACATAAGTAATTAACTAAAAATATAATTAAGTCAGAAAATAGGGAATCAAATTAAGTAAAGTAATTGGGAAATGAAATGAGTAATTTAGTAAATAATCTTGTAACTAATTACCAATAAGATGATTAACTCCTTCCTCTCTGCAAAAATCTCGAAAATGCATCATATACATTTTTAAATTGAAGTTTTTCATAACTATTTTGGTATTTACCTATTTTTCCATCATTATTTTCTTAATTTCACACTTTTTTTTTTTTGCATTCTTCCTGACAGATACAGACAGGAGTTGGTCCAGATCTGGTTGTTTGGTGTAGAAAAACACTTGTAAGAGTTGACATTTTTATAAACATGCTGAAAACCAATTCATTTTTGTACAAGCTTGTAGTAGCATTGCTGCACAGCTAGCTGCTACAAGAAGTTAGCTTAGCAGCAGTCCATGAAAACGCCCATGAATTGGACGTAAATCTGTTTATTGATTTTTACCCTGTAGAAGCCATTTACACATTGTTCACTATAACTGGTAAACCTGCTAACAGTAGTATTGTTCTACGATTGTTGAGTAAACTGTTTGTGGTTTTTGGTGGACATAAGTGTTGATTTAGCCACAACTTGCCTTGGAAAAATAGTTATCCTATAAACATCACTGCTACTGCTTTTTTAAGTTTTAACAAAGAAAGCAATTCCCAAAAATTTGTTTCACTTTTGTTAAATATCAAACTCTCATGTGGCAACAGAGCCTTCAATGGATCTATTAGCAACATGAGCCGCGTGCATTTTTAAAGACAAAAACACAGCAAACCCTAATCACAGCAAAAAGCGGTTCGTCTGCGTTGACGTTATTGCCTCAGTAGCAACATAGCCGCCAGCGGTCTCTGCATAACTAGAACAATCTACTCAATGGTCTAATAATTACTGCGTATTACTTTGCATTTTCACAGCCTCAAATAAGCCGCACAAGTTGGCTCACATGACTCTCTTTTATATGAATGTTAAAAGGCCTTTCTGCTGTTATTGTCTGGGAAAAGTAAGAAAAATTGCATCACGCTCCGGCATTATGCGAGATGAAATCCCAGATGGAGCGGTGCCGTTACAGTGACCGAACTTCCCAACCCACAGCCAGGTGTCCCTGGAAGCGCTGTTATTGACCATCCCAGCTCTTGTGGGGTGGGAACAAGCTTCCCCTGTGGGGCCCAGATGAGTAAAGAGCTGTCAGGCTCGGCTCCCCAAATGTTAACAGACCTCCTGTCTGCAGCGATCTCCAGGTCTGCTTCTACCCTTGAGTTGAGTTCTCTAACGGTGGGATGGTAAATGCAACTTCATCATTTTGTGTGTCACAGATGAAGAATGTAGTGATAACGGATTGTTGAGTTGGTCCAGTAGTGTTCTCATTTCCTGTGCATCGCTCACCACTATTAAACTGCTGGTATTAAACACCACCGCTGTTTTCAAAACCCATTTTTCTGTCTTGATGTTCTACTCAACTTTTTTCTTGTCTGTACGCTTTTCTCTTTTTTTTTTTAACATATTTGTAAATGATTACGGTGGGGGGCATAAAAACAGCAGTAAGTGAAGCCTTTTTTTATTTATGTCGACTGTTATAAAAGTGATAAATTTTCACTCTGTTAGCTTTGCAAAGAAATTGGGTCACCAGTGCATTGTATCTACCTGTTCACATAATGTGTCTAATTTGCAGAATCCTCATATAAATCAGCATCCTGAGACCAAAGGATCCCTCCTGTGTGCTTTTTGTTGCTGTGCTCTTGTGAGAGAGCAGCGGTGATGAAGCCTCTTTAGTAGGACAGCACAAAAATCGGACCACATCCATTACGCTGGCATTATCCTGTTTTCACCTCTTCTGTCATTTCTCTATGAATGCTATAATGGTACTAAGGTTTATCGATGATTAAGATGCGTTGTTATAAGAAACACACTTTTATCAGCTGGAAAAAAATTACCAGCCCCTTCTAATATTAATTAGGTTCCTTTTTTTTCCCAAACAAAACTGCTCTGAGCAGTCGGGGCATTGGCAAATAACACATCTGGGAGTGTCCTAAAGTGTCCGGTTAGAGGGATGTTAGCAATAAATCCTTTTAAGCCCTGCAGATTTTGAGTGGGTTCTCTGTGGATTGGACTTACTTCCCGCAGGTGTCATCAAATCCTGCCACACTGGTATCTGGAGAGTTTGGAGATAAACACCTGAGACTTTTTGCTGTGTCCTTTGAGCTATTCCAGTTTTTTGTTGGGAGCCACTGTGGTTTCTGTTGGAGGAAGGGAAGAATTCTGCAGCTGTTTCCTTGTTGGATTGTGTGAAAATGACTTACGATAGGTGGCACGTGATGATGAATTTTAAACCATGAAACCTTGTTTTTCACAAGTTGACAACATTGCACAAAGTTGTCTTAATAAATTCCTGTTGTGCTTCATTTTCCACTAAGTTTTTACAGCTATGTTTGTAGTGGTCAAGCTTAGAAGTGGAGGTTTTATAAACATTTTCTTAAAATTGTTTCAGTCTTGCATCCTGATGAAGGCTAATTTTTTAAAAACAAATTCCAGAGTGAAAACATTGTCGAACATCACCGTTGTGTTTTCATGTAGACAGCCAAAATACAACCTTTTGAAAATGATTAACTTAAAGCTGCTGTCTGGAGGATTTGACTGAGAGAGAACTTTTTGAATCCAACATATCAAGGCCCCGCCCTAAACATCCCTTCTCCCCCCCCTAACCCCATCTCCACAGTTGTGCACGTGCATCACTCCTACGTGTTTTTCAGCAAGTTCAATCATCTGACTTTTCTTTGTTTTTCTTTCTGAAGTTGATGTAGCCCTCGGTAGCCGAGAATTTAGCTCCGACTTCTCCATGACTGGCCGTGACCTTCCATTATGGCGACTGTAAACAGGAAGACACGCAGCGTCCTGCATGCGGCCTCACCTCTACAGGTTTGCATGATGCGCATGCATGTTGATTGACAGCCGACAATGCGGAAACTCAAATTTTATTGGCTTAAAAAAATTTGCCAGTCAGTAAAAAATTTGCCGGTCAGTGTGAATTCACACACATTAGGAGGGACTAAAGAATAATAACAAATGTGTGGAACTTTACCCATTTATCATAGTTTAGAACTGAACTATCATTTGAAACCTTTATAAAACTTTGATACAAAAAATACTCTGCTTTAATCCACGACCCAATACTTGTCAGAACAATGACAAATGATTACATACTTATCCGTATCTAGATGGATGAAAGTCCATCATCTCCAACTCAAGCTCTCTAAAACGGAACTGCTCGTCATCCCAGCCAAACCAACCGTTCAACACAATACCTCAATCCAAACTGACTGCCTATCATGGCTCCATCAAAGACAGCTGACATCTGGGTGTTGTGATTGACGACCAGCTGACCTTTAAAGATCATGTTGCCTCTGTCGCTTATTCGTGCAGCTTCGTTTTGTTTAACATACAAAAGATCAGACCGTACCTGACACAATATGCCACCCAGCTCCTGGTGCAGTCTATGGTCATCTCCTGCTTTGACTACTGCAACGCCCTTCTAACTAATCTTCCAGCCTGGACTGTGAAACCTCTACAAATAGTTCAGAATGCAGCAGGGCGTTTGGTCTTCAATCAGCCTAAAAGAGAACATGTCACCCCTCTGTTCATTGAGCTCCACTAGCTACCTTTGGCTGCCCATATCAAAATCAAGTCGCTAACACTAGCATACAGGGTCCTGAAAGGAACAGCTCCCATCTACTGGAATCTTTTTACTAAGGTTTACCTCACGGCTCGGTCACTCTGGTCATCAACGGACTGTCAGCTAGCAGTGCCTACACCACGCTGGGACAGTCCAGATGTGTCGTTCCACGATGGTGGAATGACCTACCAATCGCTACCAGAGCAGGGTCCATCTTCAAGAAACTCCTGAAGACCCAGCTCTTCAGAGAACATCTTCTAGACTAGCTCCTACCTTCCCCTACTCCTCTGTACTCTCTTCATGCACTTCACTCTTTGCTGTGTTCTTTTTTCACTCATGGTCACCTTGGATAAAAGTCGCTTTGGATAAAAGAATCTACTAAATACATAAACATGCTTGTATTTATGTTGCAGAAGCAACAGAATCAAGACATATTGTATTTCTCAACTACAGCTTTGTACACTGTATTAGGTAAATAAAGAGACAAGGTTGATAGTGACACCAATAGAGTCACTGTGGAGGAGAGGTCGACCTGGAATCAGGAACAAACTTTAAGTTAATTAATTGCTAGAGAACCACCAGTTGTGGGACAACTTTAATGGTGTTTTGGGGGCACGTTGTTCTGCAAACAGTTGGAAAACCATCCATATTATTTGGATATATTTGGACTGGCATGACTTCCAGTCAATGTTCTCTTGTGTGATTTTAAAGTTTACTGTGACAAATTCTACATCGTCAGTCCGTACAAAGAATTCTTGCTTGTGTAGACCTTTTTCACAAAACTAGTTTTACAGGTAGCAAAACTTGAGAGGCGGCAGCTGCAGGACATTTGAGTTGTAGTAGAAAAATTCTGAGTTCGTCTAGTTTGTGTTCTAAACAAAAACATTCATGTTTATATTTCTACTTATTTCTGAAGGAACCAGAGTTAAAGCGGCTCTCTGGAGCATTTTTCTCTGTATCAAAGTTTTCTAAATGTTTTAAATGATATTTCAGGTCTAAACTATGATCTATGGGTTGAGTTCCACAACATCTGTCATTCTGATGAAGACCCTCCTTCCTCCTAGAGACCCCTTTCCATTAATTCTTGCCGACAACATTTTTCAGCCAATGAAATTCAAATTTCTGCATTCTCTCAACATGCACGCACACACAAACCTGTACCAGTAGGGGGCGCTGTCGTACAGGACGCTCCGTGTGTTTCTCTGTTTACCGTCTTTCACTGAGGACTCACAGCTCATTTCTACTAAAAACCTACCCATTCTCCAGCTAAAGATGGATTTATTTTTATTTTTAAACCTTTCACCTCACAGAATGGCAAGGCTTGACAGGATTACGCGTTTATTTTGGTCAGAAAGTTCATCCAGGGCCGAGTCAAGTTCAGCTTCAGAGTCCAGCAGCAGCTCTCTGCTAACAGAGCTAATATCAGAAGCAGCAGGGACAGAGAGGACTCATCAGACCCTCGTAGTGTTGTTGGAATAAGATAGTGAACTGTGAGTGATTAAACCCTACACATTGAGCTGTACAGTTCATGTCCGAAGTATATGCGCCGCGTGCACGCGCGTCGAGATGTTTTGAGGAGCCTTTGGACGCTAGATTCAAAAACTGCTCTCTCGATGAAATCCTCCAGAATGCAGCTTTAAGATGGAAATGGGCAAAACGACTAGAAGACAGAAAGGTTTCAGTGACACCAACAGGTCTGGCATAGTTACTACAGTACTTTGGGTATTTCTCGGTTTTCATGTGGACTGTATAAAAACATTGCAGAGTTTACAAGAGTATATTTAATATTTGTAAAAACATAAAATTAACAATTTGGGAAAAACATGCATTGTCGTGTAAAAAAGATGTTAGATAAATTTGCCTGACAGACCAAATAAATGGAGTAGTAAACAGTTATTAAATGGTTAGAAATCAGTTTTTTTTTCCAAAAAAGTAAAATAACACTTGCTTTTGTTCACATTGCTTTTCATTTTCATATTACTTCGAGGAATAATCTTATTAGCTATATTGTAAATTGAGAATCTGCAAACTGTTAAAGCTAATTAGCAGGTTTTCAAACAGAAAGTATGAACTCACAAGTGTTTTCTTTTCTAGATACGTCCTTTTCATACAGACACATTTCAATGCTTAGTAAACGTAAAACAATACCGACCTGGCAATTTTCAGGAGAGTCTCAACACAACGTTGTTTAGCTGCTCATCAGTCAGCAACAGCTGAAAAGGGTTAAAAGGTGTCGGCTCTTGTTGATGGAGTGTGATTTCACCATGTCACAGAGGCTGTTGAGGGGAGTAGGGGAGGGGAAACGGACAGTTCATCAGCTCTTAAGTCTCTCATGGTGAATGCCATCCGAACTGCCTTATTGAGATGGACAAGTGCAAAAATGCAAGTGACAATGGTAAATGTGAAGGGTAAAAGGTTTCCATGACAACACAGGAAGGCTTTAATATGTCTTGGCATAGAGTGATGAAGACAGAGACAGACTGCATGGATTTGCATCCCAGTCCTGCATCCCGAGAACACGGACGCTATTAGGATTCCTGTCATCCACCATCACCCTTCAGACCTGTTGAGTCTAAACTTTAAACTCTTTTTTTGCACTTGAGGACGTAATGACTATTAGGTGTCATCATATTTCACAAAAAATTGTCCATACTGCAAATATTGCTGAGGCCTCTGCTCTATCTGCAATATTTTAAATCCCAAACTACTGAGTCTTTTTTAAGGATTTAAAATAATCACCATTAATTCAAATTCTTGTGCATGAATTCCTGGCTTTAACTTTCTAAAACCGAACACATTCCCATAAAGTCTCTCTTAGTTAAAACACAAATATTAATTTTTTTTAAGGAACTGATATTAAATTAAAAGATATGTCTTGTCTAACTCAAATGTCATGTTGATAAGAGTGTGTGTGTGTGTGTGTGGGGGGGGGGGTCTGCCTCATTTTAAAGCCGGCCTACCAGAGTGTGTTATTACAAGCCTTATTGGTTCCCTGATTTTCATTAAATCGGCCTCTGAGATGCATTCCTGCTCACCTTTTATGATCTCATATTGTTTTATTGAACATGCATTGTGCTTCTCTGGTAGTGCTTGCTTTTATGGCAAAGCAGTAAATTCCACTCATTTAAGACAAAATCTCAGATTACTTTAAAAAGTTGGCCCTGAACTGCACAGAGGACGTGGGCTAAACTTGGGAAAAAAGTGATGTGGCTTGTTGACAGGTTCACCGAATGTGACAGCCAGCTATAGAGGTCTGAAATGCTTTTTAACTGCAATCCACTTTGCAGAAAACGTAGAGCTGCACAGAAAGATCAAAGTACTTTCACTTTTTGAAACCTAGCGGTGAACTTATTGGTTGTGGCTTGAAAGATGTCATGATAACCTAAAATTAAAGGTTGCTATGATGGGTGGTGGGATTTAATTGCCTGAGAGCTGCTGATATCATGGGGAAACGTTGCACATTCTGATGGTTGAACTAAAGTTATAATGGTTTGCAAATCATTGTTGACACGTGTGTTCTTGTATTATACTATGTTTGCGTCAGCAGCACAACAATCCACTCAGAGGCTTTGTTAGTTTTACATGTGTTGGTTTGCCAACCATCAAGGCAAAAAACAAGCTTGAATGTTTTCTAACTAGAAAATTACTGCAATTTTTGAGTGATAAATTCTAAATGTGGGTAAAGGTGGATACTGCTTGTTCATTCCTCTGTTTGCATCATCTGTGATTTGAATTTTGTCATCTAACTAGAAACCCCCAGACCCTTCAGCAAATGAGTGCTTGGATTTTGCTGCAGTACCCACCTCTTACAACTAAAACGTGTGGTGCCAAAGATGCAACAACCAAAAGGACCACAGGTCAAATCAGAAGCAGAGGAATAACATCAACACAAACGCTTTTCTTAGGAATAAACTGAATAAAAAGACTTGACGTTTCCAATGTTTGGATAATTCACACAATTAGGACACAAAAACTAAGAGTTTTTCAAATGTTTTTCTTCTTGCCTTTTAAATAAAGAGTTGACAAATCATCCCATTATCTCCACCTGTTAGGGTGTAATGAAAACTGTAGACCCTGCTGTGGTGCACTGGTGTTCATAGATCTAAAAGCACAATCTGTGCACAATCTTGCTTTTTTGTTAAACACTTACAATTGTGTGTGCTTAATAAGCTTTTAAAGAATAAAGAGCAAACATTCTCTTAACACATTTATATGAATTAGTAAAGCAGATGTATGGCTAAAAACAGCATTAGTTACATTGTGCTAATTAATACATGTAGGAAAAAAGTCCTTCTTTTTCCCAGCTGTTTTATTTTAAATGAAGTGAAATTACCTAAGGCTAAAGTTAGCTAGTGCTACTTGCTAACAGGCAGCTTCACTATGTAACTATACAGACAGTCAGTGCCAAAATTATTCACAACTATGCTTCCACTCTATAAGTTAATCTCTCATTTACCTCAGAATATGGAAAATTGACATCACATCCAACGTAACTGTATCCCAGCTGCAACTTGAAGCAACTTGTTAGCATTTCCTGTGTTGTGCTCAGACTCCAGGCTAAGATTAGTGAGCATTCAGCAACACAGACTTATAATAATATATTATCTGCTATTTAGGTATTTAATCACCATAGCAAGTACTATGTGGGTACTAGGAGAAACAAATTATAACCTCTACTTCTCGTCCTCAGGAAGCCATATTGGACTTTTAGATTGGAATTTGTGAGGAGTGTGACTTTTTGAGTTGAACTTCTGAAATAGTAGCTTTGAGTAAATAAATGCACATCAGTCTTCTCAGCTAACTCATCCACAACAGAGGGACCAGAATGAGAGGACTTCACTAATTTACTACACATAGAAATACATACGGTAGTTATCATTCAGGACTAAACATGCTACAACACAGGTTCTGCCAACTTCTATTAGACTAGTTGATGGCTGAGTTTGATTTTGTTGTTTTTACTTTATGACTTACCTTTAACCTGCCAAGGTAATGAACTTTTAAAAGTTGAGGTTGTTTTATGCAGCACTTTTTATGCTGATTTGATGTCTCGGTGTGTGATTTCACATTCCAGTTAAAATTTCTGACTTGAAATTCCGAATGCAAAATGGTGCTGACGATCGTTGATATTTCCTCCAAAACAGGCAGCTGTTATTCTTTTTCTGTGTGTGTTTTGACTTAACATTTTTATCTGTCGTGAGTTTGGCGCCACATTTTGAGCGGGAGTTTTAATGTGTGCCTGTGTGCCCATCATAATCTGGTTCAGAATACAAACTTATTCTAAACAAGATAAACCATGAGAAATGCCTTAATGATGACAGCAGCTTATATGGCTGCATTTATGTAATAATAAGTATAAATTTGATGTTTCTGATTCAACGGGATCTCATGACTGAATATTTTAGCATCATTTTCATGCATTTTAAGCTTTTTTGTGTCGCTGCAATGACCCACCAAATGACTAACTTAAGGATAAAGTACAAAACTGGGTGTCATTCATCATCTGTCAATATGGATGGGACTAAAAAATATATGGATGCATATTAATAACACAGAACATGAACAGCAGCACCTCATAACAATGAGATTTCAGGACACCAAGCTGCAGGGTTATCTATCACAGTACAGGGTGTGCAACACACACACACGCACACACACACAAATAAAGCAAATAAACAAAAAAGTGTTGTAATGAAATGTGTCATGACTTGGCTTCTTATTTTTTCCACACTCCAGGCAGGAACATTTGAAAGCAGACAGAGAATATTCGATAAGAACACAGAGCTGTTTGACATAAATACCCCGAGTGCTTCTTTTAAGAGATAATATTTCACACCATTTTTTTTTGCTGAATTCAGCCTTTGTTATTTTAAGGATAATACATGAGAATCATACATTTCTGTCGAAGTGGGGTGGGCTTACACCATACACTCGGTGCATAAGCTGCATAAGACATAAGGCAAATTTAGCAAAGCTTTGTCTAAATTCTGTTTAATGGTTCTACTAAATAGCAAACTTACAGTTTACGATATTTTCTATTCTGCACTGTTGCACTGACAGATGGAGGAAAACGTCAGAGTACGCTACGGTAGAGGAGAGGTATCAGTTGTGATTTTGTGTTACATCAAATGGTTTTGCGTGACTCAAAGTTCAGGTTGGAAAGACGCTCAGCTGTGTTTTTTTTTTTTTTTGCCTGAAGTACCAGAGAGGTTAGATCTGCCTGGGCTGCAATTGAATAAATTACTGATTGTTTATTCTGAATTTGTAAGACTTAATTTGCAGCTACCTCCTCATTTTTTATAATTCTGCTGCCAGCTCCTTGTGCAGTAAAATCTCGGTGCCATCCGTGTCATTTAACATTGAAAATTCATGTTATTGTGCTCAGACAAGACAACGTACATTTCAATGCAATCTCGTGTTCTAAATTAACAACTTCCCCTCCTCTTATATTTTTAAAGACTGTATCGTCCTCTGCAGCGGATCCTGAAACCAGCTGTCAAAACTCTGTGTGAGACTCAGCCCCAGGAAACATCAGAGCGGTTTAATGTCCACCCGGTGATGCTCTTTCCGGAAAGTGTGAGCCCAATGTTGCAAACGTAGCTGTTCTTCTTCAGCAATAGTTATTGTTTCGAACATATGTTCCAAGCAAAAGGCTTTATTTAAAGGAGAACACATACATAATATAAAAAAACACGAAGAAGAAGAAGAGTGCAAGAAACACCACTAACAAGCTCCCTCTCCAACAATTGGCTTAGAAACCAATAAAGCATGGCAAGTTTTGCTTTATGGGAATTATCAGCTCAGCTGGAGCACATCTTTGACCAAATTGCTTGGCTAAAACTACACATTACTTAACAGTGTACTAACCACAGACTGAATCAGCAGAACTCAGGACGCATTAATATCTTCTTTCTCCTGCCACTGGTGAAAACTTCTTGCTTTACTTGACTGTGTGAGCGCGCTGAGGTAAAGATGCTTTGACTTATTCAGGCGAAAGAGGTGTTAAGCAGAACTCTGGGTGCAGAACTGAGATTGGTGCAATTTAAAACACCCCAGAGTGCAGCCACGATACATGCACCGCGCAACAAATAGGCAGATCTGAAATTAATTTAGTGGTATTAATATGCTCTGTTGTGATTCTATAGGATCCTCTGCTGACCTTGAGGTACCTTGTCTAAATGCAAATTGAAGTAATATACACACGTTTCCATCTCAGAACATCTAAAACATCCTATTTTCTCCAGCATAAAATCCTCAGCATTTTAATCACTTGCGCTAAAGTCCGGTGCAACTTATCAAAAACGATGCAATTTACATCTGTTTTGCAGAGTTTCTACTGTTAATATTTAGTGAGACATGTTCATTGCTACTATTCCTCATGCTGAGTTCTGGGCCCGGCGCAGCGTGCAGGAGGAATTCTTCACAGAGAAAAGAATCATAGGGACGTATAAATCAAAAAGTGCATTCTAAACTGATAAAGAGGAAGATAAATAGGCTCAATCCAATAATGCCTGTGGAAGGAGCTGTGAGCTTGAGGCATTCAAAAGCAGCCCACCCTCTTCAATAAGCCATGAGCAGATGAATGGACTGTTCTCCCATTCTGGGCTGATTGGTGCTGACAAACTATAGATCACCTGTGAGGGAGCAGCACCCTATTTTACCAGGAGTTGTCTCACTCTATTCCTCAGCTCGGGGAATCACTCTGCTCAAGACAAAACGGCAACTCGGGCCTTTTTGTGTGACTTTGTTATTTTCACCCCTGCAGCCAGTTCAGTTTTAATAGAAGCTATTTTTTTGTGGATACAGCATTGGCGGTGCCAGGGTCCGGCTCACAGAGGCTTAAATCCTGAATGTTTTCAGCAAAGCTCAAAATCTTCTACTGATCATCACTTGCAGCCTTTTTTTTTAAAATTCTAAACCCCCCCGCTCATAGCTGCAAAGAAATCAATGAGTTTCGAGTCGAGTTGTCAAAGTGAAGCACTTGCAGAATGAAAGACGGAGCATCTCCCCCTAATAAGGTATTAACAGATCCTCAAGAGTGGAGCGCCAACAGGAAAAGAGTCCAGTGGGCAGATTCTAAATCCTGACAGTCGGACGGCCTTAGTGAGGAAATTAAACAAGTAAACTGAGTAAATGCAGCCAAGCAACATGACGCCATATCGATCATAAACAAAACCACAACATGCAGCAGATATAGGACATAGCTGTAGATAATAATAACAGATTAGGTCTAACTTATTAAAAATTTCACATAATTTAATATATTAATAATAAATTTCTTACCCAATAGCTTCCTGAACAACATCTGTTTGCAAAAATAGTGTTTTCTTTCTTTAGAACTAATGAGTAAATGGCTAATCCAAGTCAAGTCTTCAAAACTCAATGTTTCACTGTTTTAAAAAGGCAGGAATTCATCTAAATATTTTGCTGGATGTGACCCCTGAATGCCCCGCAAGTGCTAAGTTCTGCTGCTGCTGTTTATGCCTGTAAATAAAAATAAACTTTAATGCAAGTGACTAAGTAGTCTAATGCAAAACTGATGGTGGTGTAAAGATTTGTAACTACTCTGAAATTTAGGAGATTGAAGCTGTTTTATGTTAGAGGCAGTAGACTTCAGACTAGCCATTAGCTCATCAGTCTTGGAGGGTGTTGTAGCGTTACCAAATATGCTATAACCTCTGACCCCTTGACATCACACAAACAATAATCCATCTTTTTCCCAATAACTTGGATTATAATGACTCTTTATTATGCCTTTGATAACCTGACTCAACATTCCTACAGGTGTCCAACCGTCCACTTTCAGGTGTCCATTTTCCCAGATGACCTCAACTGGACTCTCTTAGTTATAATAAACCTATGACTCTCTTAATAATAAATTCAGATTCTAAAGTGTTCCCTTTCTTATGACACTGCTGGTCTAATCTCGTTTACATTTGAAGTGTTTCACAATGTTCCAGCTCCAAGGACTTTTCACTCACACATTCAAACGGTGTTATAATGTGTTTCTCCTGTTTCAGGATTATTTTATATAAATCTTAAATCATCTGGTTTTCTATGTTTCTACTTTGCAAAGGTTAAATCAGTATTAGTTTATATTCATTCAAAAGGTGAATATGACTTTAAAGACCTGAGCCATGTGACTTGATAGAAACTCTCTCATTGGTCCACATCACCACTCAGTTCCCTTTAAGCTCTCGCCACTTCCCGAGACACGTCAGTCTCTCAGCATCAACACTGAGACAACAGCCCACTGTTTTCCTCGCTACACAGTGGTGCTTCAAGGTCGCCGGCCTCGCCTGTACGGGTAAACAAGCCCCGTTCCCGGCTAACCTCCACTCTCCCTCTCGGGAGCCAGACACCATCCGTCTGCTTCCTCACCAATATGGGGAAGAAAACTCCAGCTGTGCTGAACCAGAAATGGATCTACTGACAGCCGTATCCAAGGACGTCTCCTGCCAGCCCAAGGTGGCTTTCCACCTCCGAAGGCCTCCGGACCAATCGAGGGGGGGAATCTTCCGCTTCCTCGTCGACCTCCACCTGCCAGATGCGATCCAGGAACGCCGAACAGTAAGATTCCATGATCAGGTAAAATTGAAGGCTACTTTGATAAGCTCACAACTCCCATGCAGCTTACCACAACAGTAACTCCTCCAACTAAACTAAATTAAGATAAAATGCCCCTAGTCTAAACATCACAGACTCAGGTCGTTAAACTTATATTAAGGTCAACTTAGAACACCTTACCACCGTGCTAAGAATGCTAAAACCATTGCTACCTCTCTGCTAATCTGTTTGTACTGTTCGTCAGCTTTTTTATAATAAATACTGTAAAGTCTTATTCCTGACTCAGTCTTCCATTCGTCAATATCAAGGTATGTAATCTACTCACTGTAATATCTCTTAGAACCTAGATAAGTCCCTACGTAACCATTAGCATTGGTGAAGGTATCAAAGCAAACAGCTTCGTATAAAACCAACAAAGCTAAAGCCTTGCAGAAGTATGCAGCTACAAACTTTCACAGTTTATAACACTACAGTGTAAACTCCATTTCTCCAAACACAGCCCATTCAGGAAGAGTTCCACAATACTAGAAAGAAAACCATTTTTACCTTTGTAAACAGGAGCACACTTCAGTGTGGCCAAAATACTTACGGAATACCAAGTATCTGCAGAGGCTGCTGTTTCAGAGCAGTTGGATGCAAAATGGGCACTATTACTCCCATGCATATGCAAATATTTGTTTTTAAAGTAAAAAAAAACCTTTTTGCATGAGGCACAGTTGTATGAAAGAATGCTGTAAATCTAATAGTTACACTGGGGTGACTGTCAAGGTAAGGAAAAAGCAGGATGAGGTGAGAGACTGACCGAAGCTGCAAAAGTACAAATTAACCTGTAGCTGAAATACATTGACCCTATAAACTGAATTTAATGTATTTTATTTATGTACTTATTTTGCTGTTACACTGTAAAATGTTTTTGTAAAAATTTGACTACAATTCAAAATTTAAAGCATGCACAAGTGATCAAATTAAGGTCACTCACTAAGTAAAGGGTTAATTATACATGTAATAAAACCTCTGGCTCACTATATGTGTGTATCTGTTCTACAACCATAGATTTAGAAGACACAAATTTATGCACATTTGAAAAGTGTTGCATTTGATGAAATGTAAAGATTGTATTTAAAAATAATTTTGATTAAAACGGCATAGTAATGCTAACTGTCTTGATATTTGATAAATGAGATTATGAGGATAATTGATTTTATTTTATTCATATAACACGAGTTTCTGCCTGTTTACACCTGACGCTGTGTGTTTTCTTCCTGGCTGTAATTAGATGTGTTCGAACACATTATATATGCGGCTACAATAACGTACGTGCAAATCCCAGATGCAACTTGCATTTGAATACAGATGTAATGAACGACAAATGTGATGAACTCACACCCACAGTGACTTTTATTTTGAAAAACAGCTCATTAGAGACAGAGAGAAGCGGAGCTTTTTACCCGCAGCAAAGAACAATTGGTTTAGTTTATTATCGGCGCATTTTCTACATGTGGATGATGAAAACAGCTTTGCGAACAACGAGCAATGCTAAACTTATCAATAGAAAAAATTGCATGATTTATATCCTGTTAATATATCCTTCAAACTCATTTTTAATACATGTTTTATTGCCCTGGGCAAAACTCCGCTTCTTTGATCCTCTGCAAGTCTGTGCATAAAGGATCATAAGGAATTGTGCCATTAGGATTAGGGGGAACAGCTTCTTTTATCAATTACATCAAAGTTTCAGCTGGTGCCCATTAAACACATGCTCACACCGCCACACAATCGCACAAAAAACACATCCTCACTATTTTGTTCTCCGGACCTTTTAAAGATTGTTGGTAAAAATAAGTCCGGAGCGTTTTTTTTTTTTTTTTTGTACACAACTTGACTCAGTGTTTGCATAGTAATCAGTTTGTAAATTTGGGTTGAATCACAAGTCAATCCTCAAAGCATCATGCTTGTTAGACCCACCGGCTTGAGACTAGATGCTTGGAAGAAAGCCAGGGGCATTTAAAAGCAGTCTTCTATCCAAAGAAGGGATGAAAGCTTACTTTTAACTCCTGCTATGCTATCAGTGTTGAAAGTGCACTGCTGACACTGTTCCTGTGTTCTCTGCAAACATCCTGAAATGTACACCGACTATGGATGACACTAATGATAATAAACAGCAGGGGATGTTGTGTTATGGTGCAGTTTTTTTTTTCTTATTAGCAACCGAAAGTGCAGCTTTTCAAGATTAAAAACAAGAAACAAGTTGTTGCTGCTGAAGACAAAATGTATTCAATTATTGCCGGTAATCACGTGAAAAAAAAAGAGGAAAAAGTGGAATTAACGCTCAGCAGCAGGAGATAAAATGCACAACCTTTAAGATGCCCTTGTGAGACAGTAAATTTTATGATGGCGTCCTCTGTGTTGGGCATTCACTGAGTAAAATCCCTTATGACTTGTTATATGGCAGCTAAGAGGAGATGGATCACCCGCTCAAAGCAGATGTTGTCGGCACACACAGGGCACTCTGAAAACAATGTGATCCTCCCGGACTAACAAAAGCGCACGCAGAGGCAGACACAAATAAAAGTCCCACAAACACATGCTGATCTTAATCTATTACACAGACTCACACACACCCTCACACATAATCTCCTTTTTATTTTACAGTCCACAGACACACAACTGCAGGAACAGAAATTCAGGGGGATTTTGTTGGCACACTAAACAAACACACACCACCCCGGCTTTATTTGTTTGTGTTTTACTCTCAGAGCCGCTACAGCAGAGAGGACATCACACAGCGAAAAGCTGTCAATAAAATCAGCGTGCCCTGTAGTGTTTGTTTTAGAATGAGAGGTAAGGTCACACCGTGTTACAGGCGGCAAGCGCCTACTGCAGGAAAAAAACAAAACAAAAACACATGCCCCTGCTCTGACATCATATGTAATCTTCTAGAACATAATCTGAAAAACACGACGGAGGACCCAGATGTGAACACTCAGGAAGGAGGGCAGGTGCAGGTGAGGAGACGCATGTAGGGAGCGGGCAGGCTGGCAAACGTAACGACAGTGTCTGGTTTAATACACAACACCTGTGCCAGGATTAACGAAATGTATAATGTGTTTATATGATATGTGTTTCAACAACAAAGCCTGCATTTTGAACATTTTATCAACTGGAAAACTTTTATTTGTTAAGCTGTTCATATTTATTTAATTTTCTGTGTCAACATGCCAGACCAGCCTAAATAAACATATATATATGTATGTATATATATAAAACCTAAAGTCATTAATAAACTAACATCGTCAAACAGCTGTTTCTCAGGCCTGTGGTCCAGGGTTTGAGGCTGCTCAGACTTTTGTCTGAAGGAAAAAGGTTGAGTAGTTCCAGGACTGGATGGTTGTTCTGGTTCAACATCTGCTGCTGTGAATGTCCTTCAGAGGAGGAAAGCTGCTGTTGGTCACTTCCTCAGATCTGACCAGCCTGCAGCACCTTCCATAACCAGCCTGTTAAGGATGAGACATCAATCTAAGGCTTGATCACTCTTCATCTCTCTGGCAAGGTCATGGTTGAATATTGTGCATCAGGTCCTGGTTGGAGCATGGTGGTGGTGTAACTATTGCAGGGAGCAGAATATGACACAGATTACCATAGCTATTGGCCTAAAGACAGTAGGAACCTCAGTATACTTCATAAACTTACAGCACCAGTTACATTTTGCTGTTAAATATTTGTTAATTATATAAAATGGGTGTTTAGTCAAAAATAACTTCAAAATGCCAAACAGATAAAGGCAGCTCCCTTCTTTATTAACACATTGGACTGGTGCTTTTTGCAATCGGGGTCATGGATGTAATTAGTGGGTGTCAAAATGTCATCCTTGAGGCGTACTTTATTCTGCACCACACCTGCAGGTAGCTTCTCTTAAGTAGCATTAGCAATGCTAACATGAGCGTTTTTTGTAAGCAGATCTTCTTGTAGCTCTTAATGTGGTTTGAGAGACCCAGAAAAAAGAAAAACAGTTACTTTGGCAGTTTTGCCAGTGTTAACATAAATGAATGATAACTTTTAGATTCACAACATTAATAACTTTTCTGGGTTTCTCTAAAATCATTTTAACTTCCCCCCAGAATACCTGAAAAATAAACTTTACCTGTGAAAACATCACTAGGAATATAGGACAATGTATATTAAGATAAGTTAAACTAACATTCAGACATAATCACCTGCAACAACTGGAATACAAATATCTACAAAAATATTCTGAATAAATACTAAACCGTATGGTTTTTCACAATATAACAGGTGACATGAACATTTTGTTCCTTAGAAACCTGACGTGGAGGTTTCCTCCTGTAAAAACGGTTTTAGATAACCACAATGTTCATTCAGAATACTAATAATTATCTATTAACCAACTCAAAAAAGCCTTCAGGATATCCGACATGTGTTTTCTGATTTGTTTTTTTGGACTCAGAAGAATTAATTGATGCTTATGTCATTCATATCCAGTCTACCAAATCAATTATTAAACAATAATTATAACAGTTTAAGGATTTTTAGATATCAGCGTCTCTGATATTTAAACCATCAACTTAGTGTAAGTGAACCAGAATCTTATTGCTCTTGAAACAAATGATTAAAATAATCCTCGTGTAAAGAAACTTTGTTATTAAAATGAAGTTAAATTCAAAAGGAGAGCAGTGAAGTGAAGCCAAAGGTCAGATTGGACTCAATAAATACAGACCGTCTCGTTTAAGAAAAGCAACATTTATAAGACAGTTTATTTCCTCCTTTAGTTACAGATCCTCCTCAACCTGCAAACACTGAAAATTAAAAATCACACGCTCTAAATACCCGGTGAATCCAGGAGCTTCCTGCTAATGAAGACCGAACACAGGGGACCGTTTTTTATTCCTCTCTGATGCCTATTTTCCTTTAGAAATTCAGATGCTTGCATGTTTTCTAAAGTCACCACTGTCATGGGAATAGATATGGAGCACATGCACACATAAAACTAAATGCCAACCTTCTTCCCGTGGGTAAATGAATCATATGGTGTTTGAAAACTGGAGTAGAAAGGTGTGTAACAGACCCAAGGAGGGCCACAGCTAAAAGCTGCAGATAGCTGGCCTATTAAGAAAAGTCACTTTAAGTGGGACATCCATATTTCATTCATTATATCTTTTTAAAAAAAGCATGACATTGTTGTTTGGGTGTTTGTGGAGCACAAAGGGAGAAGTAGCGTTCACACCCTGAACTAATAATCTTGCAATTTGGTGAAAGTCCTCAACAGAAAGGATAACACTACATTTGCAAATTCCCTTCATCGTCTCCTTTGTCTGATCTGTAAGCGAGAGACAATTTGTATTATGTGTCATTGGTAAAGGGATTAGAAGGCGTGATTTATGCTCGAAAGACATTTATCGTTCAAAGCAAATGAGTTTCTTTTCTCAGAGGAACAATGGGGGACTGCCTGACTCCTCCCTTAATCTCTGTGAGCAGAAAAGGCTCACCAAACTGGAACTCTGGCTCCGTGTAATTCAGCCGTTGATTAAACCATTTCTCTTAATTTTACATCAGCGTTTCCCTCTTCTCCGTACGAAACACGAGTCAATCAGCAGTCAAAACCATCTGATAGGTAATATTTTTAAGGAGGGGTTGTTGTGGAAACCAAAGGTGTAAATCAAAGGCTTTATTCACCTTTGAAATTGTAAGAAAATTTGGAGAAACCAAAGCAGAAAGTAAAACGGTTTCTTTTATTCTTTCTCTTTGTCCGGAGCAGCCTGGAGCGAGCTTTGAGCTGAAGGTGCCTTTTCTTTTCTTTGAAATTGGCGGCTGCAGAAAAGAAACCATCTACTGTTTACTACTGTCCCTTTTGAAAATGATTTGTTGGAATTGGTTCCTGACACAGCTCCAGGATATTCTGTCTTTAACATTCCAGATCCGAATGTGGCTTTTTCCCCCTCATCCTCTGTTTCCCCTCCCTTCTCCTGCAAATCACACCAGCAACTCTCTAAAAGAACACATCCCATAACTCCAGTTCAAACCTTGGTCCAATAACTTAAAGCTGACAAGGTTGAGCGGAGTGTTTTCCGTGTTGTGCACATTATGTGTTTTTCCACAATCATCGGAGGTTTGTCCATAATCTTGATGAGCTCGAGGGAACATCAGAGTCAGAGAAGTCAATATGATTGGCACGACTTTGAACCTTGGTGGTGGGGTTTGGCAGTAAACAGGGGGCTGGGGGGGGTTCTTGGCTGTTAACACGTGGTGTAGTACTCAGCCAGGGAGATTAATGGTTGTGACTGCATCAGCCTGGTGACTGGGGATCAGAGGATGTAATTGGTTTCAACCCAAATATGGGCATTTTAGACAGCTGCTCTTAGCAGGAGCCAATCACGCGCCCTCATCTCCATCAGGCTTCCAGTCGACTCAGGTAAAGATACTCGAATCTCTCATGCGCTGCTTTGAAACTCTTGATTACTTGTCTCGTGTTTGAAGATGCTCCTTCCAAAATCAAAAAGTACCAGATGGGATTATTTCACCTCTGAAGAAGTGCTTTACATAAATAAATGAATGGTAAATGGGCTGCACTTGTGCAGAAGCTTTTCTGGTCTTACTGACCACTCGAGCCACATTTACACACCGGTTTGCAGATTAAGGGCGAGGTGGGGGTCAGTGTCTTACCCAGGGACACTTCAAGATGTGGAAGAGGGTGTTGGAATCAAACCAACAGCCTGTCAATTGACAGATGACCACTCTGCGTCCCCAGCCTCAGCTGGGCCAAAAAAAAAAAAAAAGAGATGAGATGAAGGTGAAAACGTTTTTGCGTGTATTCATTTGTCTATATGGATGGATTTTAATGAAACTATAGGAAATGAATCATTAGATGAACATCTACAACTGATTAGCTTTTGACGCCAACCCAATGCAAGATGGCTGCCACAGCTAATCGACATTAGCAAGCACAGAAATGTCAGTCAGTTCTACAGATATTGAGCTGATATTTTGAGTCCTTCTCAATGCATACTTACTGTAAATTACTAACAGATCTTGCAACACGGCACAAGGCCAAAACAAATGTAACTCCATCATTTCTCAACATAAAATTGCTAAATGAAGGATTCACAACAGATGTAGCGCCTCCGCTGATGGCTAAGTCTGTAAAAGGACTTTCTGTTGTTTGTGATGTGTTTCGTTCCCTGAAGGAAGCTTGTATGTTGAAACATGTTGGGCTATTTTAACCGGTCTATGCTACTATGCCATGAAAATAAAGGCATTTAAATTATTTAGGAAGAGAGCGCTTTGGAGCCCATTTTTATTATTATAAACTGATCCTAGTTTTAAACTCTGGTATGAAAGGCAGCAAGGAATGCTAGGTCTTTCATTTAAAAGAAGGCATTGGCAGTTCTTGAAAGTTTAATAAGTTTTGCACAACTATGTACATGTGTTTAATAACTTTACAATCAAAGATCTATTGTACAGGGATGTTTTTGTGTCTGCACATGGTGACTAAGTTTTTTTTATGTCACTAAAACAGTAAAAATCTTCACCTCAAAACCAGACAACTTGAAAAGAGCTGATCTTTTAACAATGTCACGCTCTTCTGATTCCAGCCAAGTCCTCGCTCTGATCCCAGCTGTAACAGGAACAGAAATCATGTAAATTTATTGGTGACATTGAGATGGCTCTTTGCTATTCAAATGAGGCCTGCCTCATCAGGCACTAAACTGTACTACGTATTGGCTTGTAGCAGTAACCTCCCACAAACAGCTGTGACCCCATGCAGGAAGTCAGACGTCCCACTTCCTGTGTCAAGCTGTGCCACTGGCTTTCTTAGCCGTGGATGGCTTTCTAATTGGTGCCCTTTGACCTCTTTACTTTGAGACGCTCCTGCTTGACAGGTCCTGGCAGCAGGAGATGTCCTTGGAGGCAGGAAGAAAAAAGTCTGATCTTAGAAAGAGATGTTCAAAATTTTCCCTTGAGCAATTTTTAAAAACAAATTAATCTGAAACTTTGTTAGATATAAAATGTAAAGCATAAAAACAAAGCTCCATGTGAGCGTTTCATGAGCTGTCAGATCGTTGGGACAAAATAATCAAAAACACTAAACTTTTTCATTGTATTTGCAGGGTCCCTGCAGGTTAAGGAGATCCCATTCAGCCAGTCGGTCTTCAGTCAGGCGGTCTTTGTATGAGAAGCTGAATCGCTGGTTATGTAATGTGATTCGTTCATTGATTAAACCATTCAAAGGATTTAGCAAGGTCAACTGTATATGTAAAGGGATGAACTATGATGAAGGTTGACAATCGCTTTCTTTCATCCATGGTTTCATTTATGAGGTTTTTTCAATGCAGTCTGCAACCTCTCCATTTTCTGACCAACTTTACAAAATGTTTTACAATTTCCCACACCGCCGAGCTTTGATATGTTATTCTATCCATTTAATAGAAACATACAGACAGTCATTGGTGGACTAAGACATACATGTGGAAAAAATAAAAAGATAAATGATCCATAAACAAAGGCATTCACCAGGATAAAATGAGTAAAGATGAAAAGGGTTTTAATTAGGCCAGAAACAGAATTCAGTCTTTTAAGACTTATTCAGTCTTTATGTTTTACTTCAATGACCCTTCAGAGCAACTCTTTCAGGATTAAATGATGAAGCTTGAAAGCATTGGATTTGCCGGAAATAAGCAACAACTATCATTACAAACTCTACGGGTTTAGAAAAGCAATGCTAAGATATTTTTGTAAAAGAGCAGAACTAGTTTTGTGTCTTTTTATTGGTTTATGTTTAGTAAATTATGACTTGGTGGAGTCTGTTGTGTGTTTTTGTTCACAGAGTTACATTGGAATAATTTCAGAACTTTATAAAGATTCTTCTTATTATTGGTATTGTGTGATATGTAAACCCCCCAAACTGAAAATGGGTGACCTTTCTTTTAATGTACATTGAGTTCCTACATTGGATAATATGGGAACTCTAGTGGTAAGGGGAGGAACTGCATGCCAAGTTTTTAACAAACTCATAACATGGAAGAATACTTAAAGTGATAATATGCAACTTTTTCATATTTTTAAATCTTTTCCTTGAGCCAGTATGTGCTAATATGACCCTTTACAGGATTAATGAAAAGTCACTCAGCCCCATGTGGTGATTAGATCCGGAATACCATGATTGCAAAATCTCCGTCACGGTACCCAGGAAGTCACGTGTCTCACGAGGGTTAGGCTAACTCAAAGTGGCTAGCTGTTATGCTAGCGCTGGAGTATTTTTAGCTCATGATTCCTGATTTTTTTCCATCTCTCCCTGCTTGAACACAGCTGATTTCTTTGAATGAGTAAATAACCGCTCCTGTAGAAAGCTATGAAGGCTGAGGAGACATTTCAACAGTTAGATTTAGGCGTTTAGAAGCTGAAACAATGGGCTAACTTTTTAATGGCAGTGATTTAAAACGGACAACAGAGGGCGCCCAAAACAAGCAAAACTGCATATTATCACTTTAAAGAAAATAAAGTTTTATAGCCCTAAAAACGTCCTTTTTCTTAAGTCTATCAAGTGACTTTGATCTCTAACCCCAACCAATAAATGCCATTACTTAAAATTAAACAAAGAATGTCAAACATGTCTCCATAATGTCGTCAAACATGTCACTTAAAGAAGGTTTCCATAACAAAACTAAAAGAAAATGACAGTCGTTCATGATAATTACTATTAAAATGCGTTTTAAAAACATTACAGTGGGTAAGACGTAAACAGCTGGAAAATTCTGACATTATGGACTAAAACCCCCTGGTCCTAATCCAGTCCAGTCCCATGCAGGAGATTCACATCATGCAGCTGAAGAATCTGCAGCCTCTGTGTGATGGTTTCATGTCCATTAGGACCAGAACCGTGGAGGAATGTTTCCAACACCCTGTTGAGTCAATGATGTGAAGAACGAAGGCCGTTCTGAAGGCAAAAGGAAGAAATGCTCTATAATATAGAGCGATGCAGAAGTGAAAGACACGTTATGGATGTAGGTCTGATCAAACAACCTCAGAGGTTGAATGTGTGTAGAACTCATTAAGGTTTTCACACTGGATCTTATCATCTGACCAATGCTCAAAGGGTTCAAAGGTCATTTAATGATGTTTGAAACTGTGTGTCTGTCAAAGTTAATTGAAGCGAGCTGTAGAGTTGTCAAAAAGGAAATGAGATCACTCCCTCACCTCCAACCTCCCCCCTCCTCTCCTCTCACCCTCTAAGTTTTCCCCAACTAAAGTTCTTAAATATGCAGAGCAATATTTACAATTTAGATTAAAATCCCATCACAAGTTTCAACTTGAACTCAGCATTAAACTTTATCACTCTGTTCTCCTCCAGCCCATCTATTATTTATCCATCAGTGAGCTTTAATTATTGGTCTGATGTGAGTTTGCCTAATTTCACTTTCATTTTTTCTAAGTTTGTTTCAATCAGAGAATGATAAGTTGAATATATTCCGTCTGGCCATGGTGACTGAAATAACCTGTTTAATTGTTATGTAACATTGCAGTGGTTACACAACTTAGTGGACTGGTTTTTCTATAGGAATGTCTGTTCTGCAATAAGACTTTAAAAGGATTTGTAAAAGTAAGAAATGTTTTATGAATTATTTACAGAATTTTATGATACATTATGCAACAATTTAGAAGAAAATGTAGTTGTTTTTATTACAATTCTCATTGTCAGTTGTATATATATATATTGCTTTAGTTTTTAAACACATTTACTGAGATATTACTGTCATTTTGAAGTGTGTTTTGTGTAAAAGTGATAAATAATCACCGTCTTCGTAGATAGCATATCTGATGAAATAGCATTTCCATCTTACAGGAATGATGCAACCAAGAACAGAGTGCATCGCTGACTGTCGTCTTAAAGGCACACTAAGTAACTTTTTCATGTTTTAATTTTTTTCCTTGAGCCAGTCTGTGCTAATTTGACCCTTTACAGGGTTAATGAAACAGTCACTCTGCCCCTTCTGCTGCTTGTGTCCAGAATACCACGTTTGCAACTTCTGAGTCTCTGTTCCAGTGCCCTGAAGTCTCACAAAATCCATGTTTCCACCTCAGAACCTGCTGAAGACAGATGTCATATATATGAACTAAGAGATCTATTGTATCATGTTCATCTTAATGGAACATTCAAAGAAACAAAGAAAACCTTTATCTGATGACTGAAAACGCGAGCACACAGTGACGGGAGGGGAAACAGTTCATTTTTATGACAGTGATTTAAAACGGACACTAGGGGGTGCTAAAAAAAGCCAAAACTACCCAGTGTGCCTTTAAAACTGCTCCAGTCTTTTAAAACAGTTCATGGATTTTTATTTCATGGATTATAAAACCACTGTTAATGGTGCATTATGTTTTGTAGAAAGTTATGTGGTTTTTGACAGGCATAAATATCATCAGCAAGCTAAATGTAGAACTGAACACTAGCAGAAATATCCAAGATGTAAACAAAACCCTGCTTTTCTTTAGATTAGCTGTGATACTTTATCATCATTTCCATAGCAATGATAAAAACCTTAGTGTGAAACTTAAAAATAACATTTTTTAGACCAGATCTGATGATCAGACAGTAACATTCAGTGACATAATGACCTGCTGTAAATCTCCTGTTTATCTGTTGTTCTTTAATTGGCTCATTTGGTTGCATGTTGCTGCATGAATAAACAAAACAAAACAAAACAAATGCATAAAGAGGAAAATCCACAAGGGTCACTGTGCTTCATGATTCACTTGTTGCACTTTTGACTTGAGGTTCAGTTCTGGATCGTGCACCCTCCAGCGCTTCTTTGATGATTTTGTTATAGTGGGAGTAAGGAGAACCATCTCCAGCTAAATGTCAGGAAGATCAAGGGGCTTGTGGTGGATTTCCAACGGACCGAGAAGCTACTGACACATGTCATCATTCGGGGTGAAGAGGTGGAGATGTTGCAGACCTACATGATACCTGTGAATCTGTGTGTGTGTGTGTGTGTGTGTGTGTGTGTGTAAACCTACAAACAGGCAAGACCTGAGAGAGGGCAGCTCAGAATGCAGGTTTTCTACAGAACGAGAGGTAAGATAGAGATTTTAATATGTAAGTTTAATCCAGCGTCTGAGCCCAGGGCTCTGTTGCTGAGGTCATGCAGAAGATAAATAAATAAATGTTAGCAGCACATGCTTTTTACACCAGTTGCAGCAGTGCTTGTTTGCCATTCCTGCTTCTGTGTCTTACCCAAGGACCCTTTGGCATGTGAACAAGAAGGAGCTGAACTGAACCTCCATCCCTGCAATTAGTAGGCAGCCGAGCCTTCCACCTGAGCCACAGCTGCACCTCGCTCTTACCGACGCCTCCCTCGCTCACACAGTCAGGCTTTAACTCCTTCTGCTATTTATGTATACGCCACATCAGTGGATTTCACCCTATTCTCAGGCTGAAATCATCTATTATGTGCATTTTGTGTGAGTTTAAATGACTCTATTTGTATTCTTTTATAATAATCCACTTTGATGCATTCGGCTCCTATTTTCCTCAAAGATTTTTTTTCCCCCCATGGTGATTATTACGTTTCTACGTTATCTTCCTATTGTCAAAAAACTGTATTTTCTCTGCAACCTGTGCAGAATCCAATTGCACAGGTGGAGATATTATAGTACAAGTTAATAGAAAAGCTAAAAATCCAGAGAGTGGAACATACAGCATCCCCTGATATCCGTAGGTTTTGATACCGAGTGCAGCAGCTTCACTTTCAAACTTTATCTGATGGCGAACAGAGGAAAAGGTGGTACTATCTACAGTGTATTGTTAAAGCCAAGGCCTGTGGGCATCAAACATCCAAATGTCAGGCTTGGGATAAATTCAAAGGATAAATTATTCATATGGCCCTAGTAAATGCTGTTCATGAGGTCACAAGCAGGCCTCGAAAGCAAAGGAGAATTCTGACAGGAAGCAGCACAGAAGTAGTCCTCCAATCCCTGTTAGGATAAAAAAAATAAAGGAGGTGGGGGTCATTGCTGTAGCAGCTGCTCAAGCAAGCAGGGGAAGTGACCTGCTCAGTAAACCATAAACAAGTGTGAATAATATGCAAAGGAAAAAAGAAGAAGAAGAGAGGCTTCTTGATTGTACACTGACTTGGCGAGACGGCGCGATCGCCTTCAGGGAGGAGGTGACAAAGTGAGATGAGAGACAAGTCAAATGCACTGATGTCGCCGCAGATTTAAGGAAGCTTTTGATCACGTTGATGGAGCCAGCGCAGCGTCGCGACGGGGCGGGTTTGTTCCCACAAATCAGACGACGGGAAAACAATCTCGGTCGAATGAAAACACCGTGTCAACGAGTTAGTCGCACTAAAGAGAAAGCATCCGTTATTTGTTCATTTCTCTCCATTTAAAACATCAAAACTGACTACAAACATTTATCAAACCAACAACAAAAAGTTTTTTATTCCTCTCCAGTTAAATGCTAGTTTAAAGGTTTTCTAGGTTTCTTTTAGGGCTTTTCAGCATTTGAGAAAGATTTTAATTCCTTAACGGCCCAGAGATAGGACAGGTAAGTTTGATGTTTCAAATCATCTGCTGAGTATATTTAAATTAGATATGAGTAACTGTCTAACAGCCCCAGGCTAACGTCCTGTGTCACTAATGAATCCCACATTCTTTATTTGGTGTTTTCTTTTTCCCTGCAACATTTGCTTCCCCTGCATATGCACTGATACTATTCACACTGACTGTGGCTTTTGCTGAAAGCAGTGACACTTTAAAAGACAAAAAAATCATCATGAAAAAAGCTTTATTGAGCCAATTAATCCCTCATGACAAAAACAACCTTTTCCCATCTTGCGAAAAAAAAAAACCCCGTCTTTCAAAAACATGGATTGTTATATTTCTACTCCATCTCTGTGGCTGTGTCAAGGAAACCAATGCTGACCTTCATTTAGACAAAAGAATGACAATACCGTAGGGAGATAAGAAAGTGAGGGGGCCGGGTGGGGTGGGGAAGAGAAAAAAAGGAAAATCAATAGCTCATTTTCTGCTTTTTTGTATAGGGATTCTGATGTTTGCTGAGATAAAGGTCGACTAGCCTGAGAGATCTCTCACGCCGTCTCGGCCTGAACAACCATGAAATTGCTATTGTGTCCGTGGCAATTTAAATGTGAGAAATCAGATTTTGCCCTATAGCCTTTAATGTGCCTTATGGAAATAAGGTCCTGTGTGCGTTTGTGTGCATTGCTTTAATTCTCCCAACAAAGAGTATGTCAAATTTATTTTACTCGTATGTAGAAATGAGAAGAGAAGGCTGCTTGCATTACTGTGCATCTGTAATCTACAAACCTAAACGTGATGGTTCAGATCATTTGAAGGTGGGTTTCTGTGGAAGGGTTAAGAACAGGTTAAATGAGATTATCAGCTAACAGCTAGTCAAAATCAGACCAGTTGCATCACAAGAATGTTTGTGATTTTTGTCAAAAGTGCTAAATGGTATTTATTAGGATGCTTATTTGATAAACTTAGCATAAATAAAGAATTAGGAGGTGAATTATGACCTGGTTCTGAAAATGCCAGGTGATTATACTGTTTTGATGTAAATATTATCCTCTGATATCGTCTGTCCTAACTTGTGCTTTTATTGTTATGCCTCTGTTGGCCAGGACTCGCCATTCAGAAGAAACTGAATGTCAGCGAGATTATTCCTGGTAAAAGAAAAATAATGAAATTATAATGAGAAAAAAAATAGTCAAAAATTATTATTCACTAATAGATCAAAGTTTTACAGTTTAAATATTTAGCTCAAAGATTTTTTTTCTGTGTAGATTTCACATTTGCGATAACATTTCTATGAATGAACCACGTGTTTAATATCTAGTAAACTCCAACAGGGTGTGTTTAATTTAAAGCTCTGACTGTTTACAGAAGACTTTCTTTATTGGTTGAATAAATTCTCTCTAAAACTTTAAAGACAATGAATAAAGTCACAGTGCTGAATTACTTTAATATGGTTCTAATCTTTTGTCAGAGGGCGTAAAATCTGCTGATATTGTTGTGGTTCACACCTGTTGTTTGTAATTTATGAATTGGCATCATTAATCCTATTTGAATAATTGTTAAACCTGCAAATGAAACCTGGAAGTTGACTCCAGAAATAATAGCTACACCCCCTAGTGGCTGGTTCCAGTAGTAGAGTTAGGTCCCATCCCTTCACTTAAACAAATGGGGATTCCTCCCCCCCCCCCCCACAAAAAAAAAAAAA
>SSNR01000019.1:4782607-4799315 GCA_006937965.1 Callopanchax toddi | reverse complement strand
TTCCCCCCCCCCCCCCCCACAAAAAAAAAAAAACACCTCAGATCGACGTTTCAGCTAGCTGCACTCTGACGATAGCCTTAGCTCATTTGTTTGATCAGAACCAATCTCTTTTTTTCCAAACTGAGGTCATTCAGAGAGCAATCTACAATAGAGACCTACTTCAAAAGATCTGATTTATTCATTCAAGCTTGCCTATTTTATCTGCTTCCATCACATCAAAGACCAAACATGAGATATAATCATTGACTTGTCTGTGCTCACACTCTTATGACTGATCTTAAAACACACCACACAAGTGTTTAAAATGATTATTTTAATAACAAAAGGAACTAGAAGAAAGTCTGGTTTCCAACACAGCTAGACCGACAGAAAAAAAGAAAAGTTTGAATTACAAAACAAACCAATAAATAAAAGGATCAGCTGGTAAGGTGTGTCTGGTCTGTACTCATGATGCAAGATGCATGAAGCGAAACATCAGAAATATGGAAAACAGCTTGGATGGGCGGACCACCAGATGCTTAATTTTGATATCATGCATTAGAAGTGATGAAGGGGATATCTATCCATGAAGCAGAGCTGTGGACTCCGGTCACACCTCACGCAGTGATTAGAAACAGAAATCTGTCTCGTGATCATATCAGATACAGGAAGTGTGATCCAACAACAGGAACTGGAAATAAAATTTAAAAAAAACAACAAAATCTCCATCATTAAGAGCCTAGAATACTTAGTAATAATAATCATCCTCCTCATGTTGAATAAAACCCAGGTGGTCTTTTCAGGGAGCATTCCTCACCAGATGTTTCCTGCTGTTTCCTCACTCAATCGTTTCTGAGCGTGAAGTCCAAAAGAGACTTCACATTGCTAAATTCTGATGAACATGCTGAAAGGGGTCAAAGGTCGCACACTCACACTGTTTCGGCCAAGTATTTTCAAACTGGCAGAACGTTAAACATTCAGCTGAGTGTACAGAGTGACAGGGTGGAGGTTAGAGAGAACAAACACCATCATATGGACGGGTCAGCAGGTCCAGGGTCTCTGAGAATTAGAAAAAGAGTCTGATACTAAAACGAAACATGTCTCACCTTCAAACCGTCTTTATAATAGTCACAAACTTGTAGTTCTACGTGAAAAATGCAAGAATAAAAACGAATGGAAGGTCTTTATTTAGCTTTACTTTTATTGAAAAGTAGAAAACAACACGAGAAAATCACCGACAGCACATTATGTTACATTTAAAGCATTTTACCACAAAGTATTTTATTCTGCTCATTTGTTCTAAAAAATGTGGCTCACATACTCACCTGGTTTAACCCCCTGCAATCATGCATTATCCTATTCAACTCATGGACGCTAGCTTCTAATCGACTTTACTTTTATTTGTAATAATTACAAATATAATGTCACTTTTTTCGACCCGTCCAGGGTGTCCCCCGCCTCTCGCCCCTTGACCGCTGGAGATAGGCACCAGCTGCCCCGCGACCCTCTGTGGAGGACTAAGCGGCTACAGAAAATGGATGGATGGATGGATGGATGTCACTTTTTTAAAAGTTTTGAATTTGTAATTGCTCTAAAACAATGCTTGGATATGATTGTTTATGGGTTCCTTCTAATCCCAAATATCTAAAGGAAGTAGAAAATGCACAGCAAGGTAAAGCTCAGGTCTCAGGAGGTTAAATCCAGTTTTATCTCAGGAAAACTCCTGTGATCTGTGGCGGTTTCTTCTCAGAGTGTAGCCAAAGCTGGTCCTAAGTGTTGGGCTTAAAGTGGTTTTGATGGCTGCTGCAAGAAGATGCTGCAACAACGAGCAAGTGAAGAGAAGTTTTCCACCTTTAGCGATGTGTTTGAGGTATCTGAGATCCATTGATTAACAAGTCATAATTCATTTACTAAAGGAAATCTAAGACAAGCATAAACCTTTAATTATTATACAGTTATTATTGATGCTCTTTGTTTCCCAGCAAGGCTAAAAAGTGTTTACCAAGAAGAAGAATGACTGAGAATACCCACTGCACCACAAACCCTGGAAGCCTGTGATGTTTTGCTCTCTATTTGTCTTTTATTTTTTTACCATTTTGTTTACAGAACTTACATAGCAAATTGGCAACATTAAACTTCTGTGTTGTCCTTGTGTAGAGGAAAACAAACAGCCAGGAGAATCTCCCATCAAGGTAAGTGTGCAGATGTCTTATTTTCCTAGAATTGCATCTTTGTTTTACAGAAACTGGAGCTTACAGAGCCTGAATTGGTAACTGATGAATATTTCCTGGCGCTGCTTCTGCTCAGGGTTGCTTGTTGCTGGAGGCCATCCCAGCAGTCAGCCTGGACACGTCAACAGTCCATCAGAAGGCCAGCAGACAGACAACCATGCATGCACAAAGTGATTCCCCAGTTCGAATTTGAATTACCAATAAACGCGCATGTTGCATAAAGAGGAAATCAACATATGCATGACAACGTCACACAGCCTAAACATGTGACCTATTTGCTGCTAGGAGACAGTGATAACCACTCAGCCACCATGCAAGAACCGACAAATATGTTTAGGTGAAAAATAATAATCACCTCACTAACATGTGTTGTCCATTGACCTTAATTATTAATTTGATTGTGATCATGGTTTCCTGGTCTGCTATGTGAGCACAACCAACCAGCTGCACCTGTCACTGGTAAATAAGCCTCTCCTGATTATTAGCAGGTCTGGTAATTTGCCCCATGTGTTAATTTATTCTGCTCTTGGCAGATTAACTAAGGTTGTTATTGAAATGACACGTCAATCAGCGCAATATCAGGAGCTCACCTGCACAACTGGCCACACCCACTGGCACAGTGTGACCCTGTAATAATTCCTCCAACATGATAAATCAGGAGCCATAAATTTACATCATCCAGCTGTGGCGCCCTTGAATAGTACTCCTATAAACAGAAAACATGAGAGAAGTGAAGAAAATGCGAAAAGAGCTGGAAATCGATTAGAGAGGAGAGGATGCATGCTGGGATTTTTTTCTTACCAGTAATTCACAATAGTACATTTAATTAAAATGTTTGTTATGTTTCATTTCAGTGATGATAGAAGGTGAGCTAGACTTGTCCTGCAGATGCATGATCTGTTTTCATGGAGCCGTTTTGCTTTTTGATGAACTCAAAGTGACGTGGTCGCCCTCTAGTGTTGCGGAGGACCTCGTTAACGTTGCCCTCAGTCTTCATTGGTCTCCTTCAAATTGCACGTGAAGGGGGAAAGAGGATCATTTTAATGGTTCACAGATGTTTTACATTTGAGATAATTTAAGTTATTGAATTGAAGCAGACATTTTTATTTCCAAGTCTCAATCAGACAGTGAACAAACAGCGAGCTCAGATCCTCAGCTACAGAATAAAAATACCTTTAAAAACAAGTCAAACATTTTTCGGTTCACTCTTACTTGATCAATAAAGGTCTTTATGACAATGATAATTATTATCATTAGATTAGGGATGTTTTTCCTGAGGAATCTGTGATCCACTATTCACTCACACACACACACTCACACCCTGGTGATGGTAAACTTTATGTGTACCACAGCTGCTCTGGGGCCCTTTGGACCCCTTTAGGTCTTTGGCCAAAGCCCAGTTTCTACATGATCAAACACACAAACATTTTAATAACATAATGAAACTGCAAAAACCGAGAAATCCCTTTTTAATGCACAATAAATATCAAAAACTGTCTTCTATTGACTTAGAATAAAGTATTTGTGCACATTTCTTTTAACAAAGAAAAAAATATCACCAAATGAAACCATCTTTTCAGGTGTTTAGCTATGAATCAAAGGGTTAGGGTGAGCATATAATTATACTTAAACTTAAAATCCACTTATTGTTTTGTTGAAAAGAATGTCAATTGGCAAGGAAACATAGAAGAACTGTTTATTTTATGCAGTTTAACAGTTGGCCTTTAATCATTTTTAAAGCATATCGTGATCCATCCTGTTCTTGTTGGTAGACCTGAAGTCAGGAACACTTCCACTCAAGTAAATCCTAAAAATCTATTCTTATAACTTCACACTGCAATTAACCATTGAGTTAATGTTAAACTACAGTTTACCATTAACTCAATCTAAAGCCATCTATGTACACATAAAAGCATTTTAGATCTAATTTGCTCTAAAATGCCTCCAACCTGTGCTCAAATAATGCTTGATAATGGAAAATAGTGCAGCAGGTTGAATGCTCCCTGTGACAGTAAACCACCTGTTGTATGTGATTATTTCTGACATTGATGGCATAAGGACTAGAACCAGATAACAGATGCTTCCATCTAACCAGTCTGCTGGGCCACTAATGAATCACAAAGTCCTTGAATGCTAATCGGCATTTGAGAACTCCCAGGGTAGGCTTGTTTTTTTTTCTCTTTCAGTCAGAGTGGTTTTCCCCACGTACCTGCACTATGACAGTTAAATGCCTCTCCGGTGTGTATGTGTGTGTGTGTGTGCAGCATCTATGGAACTGGTCAGGAAGATGTTCCAGTTACGTACTGCCATGTTCAATCCAAATTTGGGATTTGTTTTTTGGAGGAATCTTCCGATTGGGTTTATTTCCTGTCAGTCGTGGCGGCAGCCTATCAATAAAAGTGACTTGTGAAATGCAAGAGATCTTTTATCTGAATACGCAGCATCCCTTTTGCCCCCTGCAATTGACTTGCACACATCAGCTGTTGTCTGCTGTGATCAATTACCTCAGATAAAAGTGACAAGGCTACTGCACCTTCACAGAGAAGCATTTCCTGCACAAGCCTCAACACGAGGACTGATGGGATGTCTCTGTCAGCAAATCTATCTTTCGAAATTCAGGCCTCTCGACTGCGACACATGCTCAAACAGCAACAGAGATGTGACTATGGAATGGAAGAGAGGTGTCAGTTATTGAATGACCCCTCCCTCATATATCGGTAGAAAAGAATGAGGTGTCAGACAAAAGTGGTAATAGACTGGAATACATTAAATGATGTGGAGTGTCCACCCAACTGCAACCAATTCTGTCAGTTTCTTTAAAGCTCAGTTGGCTGAGAGCGGAGCGGGAACACCTGTGTGTCGCTCAGAGCGTCACGAGAGGGAGAGATGAATGATAAAACAGATGAATTATGAAATACGAAGGCTGAGGGGCGTCCTGATTTATTTTATGCTCTGAAATTTTATTTTGGCTGCAAATGGTAAATACAAAATATAATAAAAAATGTATTATTTTCAGCGAACCAAAGTTTATTTATGACAAAATGACAAGGAAAATAGAAAAATATGAAAAAGAAATTTAAATCCAGTGTGTTAGAAAACCAAATGTTGATTTTCTTGATTAAAAAAACATCAAAATGCAGCTCTGATTAGTTTTTTCCAGGGTGACCTGACGGGCAGCAACACATTTACACAATGACACAATTAAATCACAAGATAAAAATGACAACAAAACTAGAATGAAAACAGGTATGGAACATGTGCTTGTAATAAATAAATACAAACTGATTATATATATATATATATAACTGACTTTCCATTAACATATTTTTGAACTATTTACAGCTTATTCTAGCTCTCTATAACTTTTTAATAAGACTTTTTGTCTCCAGATGTTTGCTTTGACTACAGACCTGTGAGCAGTTTGCCGTGTTTCTTCAACTCAACACTTCAAAAGGCAAAAAGTCTTTCATCCATCTTCTAAAAATTTTTAAAAGAAAAGCGATGATCCAGCTTTATTATCATTTGCATTTTCTCGCTGACATCACACCTAAGCCTTACATCATTGCAGAAACATAATGCCTGGTGTGAATCTTATTTGTCTGACATTTCCGATGATTTCAAAGTACATCTCATCCCCTCCTCATCTCCCTCTTTTTTCCCGCACACACATATCCTCATATGTCCACACCCTCCGCTCTCAGTCGAGTAAATCTCACAGCATTGGATGTGAAAGCTGCTGGGATCTGCTATTTTGTTCTCTTCGGGATTGCCGCCTCTTCCCACTTGATCCAAACAGTCAGCTTAGGGAGCTTGTGGCACACAGGCACAAGAAGTTGCCAAAGAGCTGTCACCGAGATGTCCGCAAAAAGGATTTCTGCCGCAGACTGCTGGAGTTTGAAGCACAGAACAACGCTCTCCCCTGGTATTTGAATGTACACATTAGAAGGAAGTTGATCCAATCGCAGCCGCAGGAAGCACCGAGTTTTATACCACCAACCCAGTTTAGTTAGAAGGAAGATGAGATAACTGGAAAAGGGGTGCACGATGCCTGACAACTGGAGTAAATTAACCAAGAAAACCTCAATAAGTGATGCCACACGTGTGAACAATTAGCAGAACGACTTGTATATTCTGCTCAGTGCAGACAGGGGATGTAAAAATACAAAGATGCAACAAAACTTTGAGGAAAGAGCCAAAATTTGTTTAAAATTTCCAATATCTCACTGGGTCGTGGTTAGATAGAAACACACCAATGTGAGAAAATAATCAGATTTTCAGTGGAAGTTTTTAAATTGGGTTAGGGTGCATATGACATACAGTACTGGCAAAAAAATCTGGGGTTTCTGTGCAAATTTTCTTGCTGCAATTTATTCAAAGTGTCCTAATCATGCCCTAATTTAGTTGACAACTCCTCCGAAAAGTTCCTCATTTTTCTTGCATTTTCTGACTCATGTAAACTAAACTGATGAGGAATGTCCTGTTCTGAATCCAGATAATGAATCAAGGTCCACACTCAGTCAAGTCACTCCGTCAGGTACAAAAGATCTCCTAGATTTGAAGGGTTCTAGATCGGTTCCAGGCACCTGCAGCTTTACTTTGAGACTCCTATGGGTTTCTGGAAAAGGCAAGTGGACCTTTTTAGCTCTCTTGATTCCCAGACGGTTTCACAGAAACACACATCCTCAAGAATGTGACCAAAACATCTTGAATGTGAACTGAGTCATCAAAAACCTTAAGGGTCCTCTGGAGGGAGGATCAGGGCTTTGATTAGCAAACTAGCTCGGATCAACGAAGCTCTCGCTGCAGGTTTAAAGCTTGTTACTCTGCAGTTTTTTGCTTGAACTGATGCACCTTCAACATTGCTGTTTAGCTGAACCCACTAGGTTTTACCATGAAACCTTCACCAGCACGCTTTGAGAATATTTGGACAGGATCGTTGTTGCTTTCTTCTCATGCAAGGATATCAAGAACCCTCACAAACATTTAGGAAACTCTTGTGATTATTGTTTGTCACCAGCAGTCCACTCTGCAGCCATCTTTCTTCTAAATATTAACCGTAAGTTTTTTTTTCATCTGTTGCTCCATCAACAGGCGCAGACTAGCGCTGGCACACCGATGTCATTCAGTTTGGACATTTTTGGCTCAGTTGTTGGGGAAAAAAACTCCAGAGTGAATCTTCAGCCGCTGTCCATCTAATGGCATCAAAGACTTGAGCGACCCCCCCCCCTCCCCCCACCACCACAGACAGCACTCAATCAGTCTGAGCCTTCAAACTGACCTTGCTCTGCAATCATCTAGCTACAGGGGATTAGGCAATCACTCAAACTACCTGGAAAGGACGGTTTGTTCACATCCCACAGCCTCCTAACGTATAGCTACCAAATATACGTCGGTGCACTTTTGATGAATCTGCCGTATATGTTCTATAAACTCACCAATAGTTCTCTGATTGGGGACCCACCTCTGTGTTTCATAATCACATCTACAATGTCAGTTGTACGTTTATTTCTTTATAATTTTTTTTAAACTATGATTTTTTTTTCTACCATAAAGGCATACTTATGGACTCCTAATTGGACATTGTGACTTGATTATATCTATTATACAATCAGGATAATGAGGAGCTTCACAAGAGACATGCGGCTTCGCCTGATTTTAGCAATAACACATTGAGAATATCAAGTTTGCTCATTACTGCTCTTCTTTTCCGTTTTTTTTTTGCTACTTTTTCCATAATCTTCAAAAGCAGGTCCGTTTCTCGTTCTTTTTTCCCCCCTCTTTTTTTTTATTAATTTATTCCCATCAGATGAAGGGTGTCACCGTGTCCTCCCCTTCTCCCCTGAAGAGCATTACGAGGTCTCTGTGTGACAATTATTCCCCTCTCCCTGCAGGTTTTACAGTTTGTTCTGTAATTGCAAATGAGACAATCAAAGAGAGATCACGACTGAAGGTCGTAGTGATTTTTTTCTCTGTCTTTTCTTGCCTTTTCCATATTGTTTGGTGTCATTAATTGCCTTATTTCTGAAACCTTGTCGGTACTTATTAAACGCAGACAGTACGGTTGAAAAAAAAAGTTTTTTTTAAACAAAACTCAACAAATTGACTCCCTTTGAAAAAAGCCAGAAAACATCAATGTTAGCTTTTTGTCTCTTTAGATCCGGATGACATTCGTTGAGGGGAAACAACATTCATGTCTGTCAGGAGTGACACTTTAAAACAGAAGCATTTGATCACAAACAAATAAAAAAGCGGGCTACATTTTGAATTCAATCCCTCTATTACAGTAAAGCACTTGTTTTTTTACTAGGTGGCGTTCGGCGGCGGATCACTGAGTGGAGCCGTATCAAGGCCAGACGCGCCGCAACACCGCAGCTTGACAAAGTGAGGACACATCCGGAGCAACTGACACTGAAATGGGAATGAGGAACGCTCACAATATATTCAGCGCTTCTAGTAACAAAATATTTTGTTTGTGAATCAAAAGATGTTTTTTTTTCCCTCACTTAACTTTCATAGCGGCTGCAGCCACTGAATAAGAACTCGGTGCCCCTGAGAAGTGAACTCACAGTTCCCGTCAAAACACTCAATGACAAATGTCACGATAACTGGTATGCATATTCATTAAATCATGAAGCCAGCTGTTGCAAAGGAACAAGAGCACCTACTCAATGTCAAGTCTTTCCAAAAATGCTAATACTTTTGTGCTAATCATGTCTTTATGTGGTACACTCAGGGTTCATTTCTAAGATGCAGCCCACCCCCTCATCATCCTCATCGTTTGAACCGCTTTTCAGTTTGAGAAAAATAAACACGGTACTAATTCATTCAGCCTCATGAGGGCCAAGAAAGAAAAACCCGGTCCAAGGTGAAGACCAACCTCAGTCACGTTATTGAAAAGAGGAGGACAAAAGTTTAACATGTTTTTCAGATGTTTTATGTGAGAATATTTCTACAGAATAATGTTTCCTTTCTCGCAAAATGTATTATTTAGGTGTCAAAAGAGCCATCATTTTAAAATTCAGTTTAACAATGCCAGCAAAATCGTTAGAACTCTTCCTCTCTCTACACGTTTTACTGATTATTTCTAAGGAAAATATTGTAGCACAGACCAGCAAAGCTGTTTAAAAGATCCCTAAATAAACAGCACAATAATAATAATAATACATATTCAGTTTTAAAATATTCAGAGAAAGCTTAAAGAATGCAGATAAATATCATTTGAAGCAGACACTGATATAACCCCGCTCCTCTTAGCTAAACTTCATCATTATTCATCATCATCGTTGTTCTGGTGCTCACCTGAGGAACTTCTATGTGGATCAGGAGCTGAAAGCCTGCAGCTCAGAGTCGTATTTTAAAGTTTATTTGACTTTTTCCACGTTATCATCAAAGTAACTTGTTGAGAAATCCAAACTTTATTTCTTCTGCTTCAATGTCGGCAAACTGCAGCGTGACCTCTGACCTACGTTTGTTCTCTTATAAAGAAAATGTGCAGCAACAGAAAGTCGGCCTCCAACCCAACAGCAGCAGACAGATAGAAGAGTTACTGCTAAGAGGAGTGTCCTCTGTGACAGTGCTGCCTGTCCCACTCTCTGTTAGGAAAGCAAGGCCTTCAGGTATCATCATTACTATTTGTCTGTTAATCTTCAATTTCTAATTTGCTTCTCATCCCTAATCTTTGGAAAGTTCATGCAAAATGATATCAAAGCCTGTGGCTTCATCAGGAATTTGTAGTTTTGACTTTTAGCTGAACATTCATGGAGATGAAATTTGCAAAAACTGTGTTTTGGAGAAACAAATGAGAAAACTCATCGGGAGTTTTATGGTTCAACTGTTCCTCTCAGTAGAAACATCATTCAGGTCACAGATAGGTGGATGTTATGTGTCTAAACTGAAATCTGACATCTTTCATCCAAAAAAGGGTTTTAAATAAAGGCAACTGGACTTATTTGGTTCTTTGAAGACGTTTCGCTGCTCATCTGAGTAGCTTTGTCTATTCTGTCTACAGTAAAGGAGAGAGAATCTTATAAACTGTGCTTATCTTCCTCTGTCTGTGACACACCTCCTTCCTGCCTCCTGAGAAGGTGCTCGCTCCACTGTATTCTACTGGAGTCCTGGTCCTGACATCTTTAATGGTTTTTTTTTAAATAATGGTTTAAGCTTCATGATCTTTGGAGATTTCACAAAAAAAAATTTACGTTACAAATTCTAACTTTGAAGCAGTCTAAACATCCCAGAACATTTGCAAAGGAACTCTTCTGACTAGCATTTCTCTCTGGTTTATGACATGCAGTTTTCTCCTAAGTCCTTTCAGTTTGCAGAGTCTGCACTGCTTTAACAATTACATCAAATTGTTGCTTCAGCACGAATTGAAGGGGTTTTAATGTGTCATATCTTCTACGATATTAGACATGCTCAAATTGAAACATGTGGCCACCAGATCATTCTTCTACTCACAGTTCAACAAATATCTGGACACAACTTCTAGTTTTCAGATCGTCTGATTATTTCAGGCTGGATTTCTCTGGATAATAAAGGTTTCTCTGGGTGAGGTTTTGGGAAGTTCAAATGTACAGCAGCTGTTAGAATAAATGGTCTTCCACTGAGTTAGCCTCTGTGGGACAGGGACACAGGTTACCATGGTGACCCAAATGAGCCACTGGCAGCAGCTTTAACATTTGTTTTGATCTTGGTTCTCTTTATTTTACTTTTACAGTTGACACTTGAGACTTTTAAACTATAGCTTAAATTATTACTAAAGTAAATCAAAACTACTTTAAAGTTTTATTGTAGAAAGAATTTTGTTCATTTTGAAACATTTGAAGCGAGTTAAACTCCTGTGCTTTTGCATTTCATGCAGGAACACAAAGTTCTCTCTGAACTGAAGGTTGATTTTACTAAATAGTTGCACCAATTTTCCATTCTGTAAACTCACAGTTGAGTGTTTTTTGATTAGGTAACACAGGCATTATGTTTCCAATCATTTGATTTTCATGAATCCTCCTAACAACAGAAAAACAACCAAATCTGTCTTTTCCCCTGTGGCTGTTTTCAGTTTTTTATATAACGGTGATAATAAAAAAAAACACCTTGTACAGATGGTTTGGTTCCCAACATTTTATAAACTTCACAGGGGACAACTTCTTCCACAGTTGTTTTTTATTCTCTAACTTTCTGGACTTGCTAAGTTGTTTTAGGTAATCCATCAAAACATTTCACGAGACACAAAGGTCGGACAAGGCAGAGCGCACGTGGAAAGTCATCCTGCCCTTCAGGAAAAAAAAAAGATGATGTCAGTCAACCTGCATATTGTCAAATCTACCAGAGAAACGTGGACTTTGAGTGGGACTTGTCAGTGATGTCAGCTGTGTGTCACTGAGCTCAGTTATTCACACACACAAACACACACGTGCACACACACACACGAAGAAAGACACACTCCTCCATTTGTGTTAATCACTCTCTTAGCCACAAACATATTCATGTATTCTTTTCAAACTTCTGATTTAACCCATTTATTAATCAACCACCTCATGATTCAGCTTTTTGCCTGCATCGATTTCAAAATCATGATCAAGATTCGCTGATATTTTACTATTTATAAGAACACGTTCCACTAGGAACAGTGTTTAGTTTGATCATTTTGTTCATTTAAAAAAAATAAAAGGTGGACGGCTTTGAACATAAGCATAATGATATGATATATGAAGGATACGACTTGTGAGAAAAGTGCAACCAAATAAAAATAAAGTGCTAATTCATTCAACGGTGAAAGCTGAAAATAACTGCAGGTGCATTTACATACTCATTAGCACTCTGTAAATTTCAGCAACAGCAAGACGAGCATGAGTTTTACGCGGCCTGGTTTGAAGCCCTGCTGCTGTTTATTTTAGCGGGACACTATGTAACAGGTCGCGGCACAACATTTGAAAAAGATCTTGCCGGACCGGAAAAAGCGGCCAAAGAGTCGATTATTATTCAAAGAAACAGGGAGGGAGGTTCTCAGCTGAAGACGTAAAACCTTTCCTCTGCTTATCCCTGGACTAACTGCTAAATGTCAACATGTTGCTGCAAATAATAAGGATTTGCATTCATTCTTTTTCAATCATCCTGCAGCGTCTTCTTCATCTTTTTTTGCTTTTGTAGTTATCCACATAATAAGTTCTTTCAGGAGCCAAATGGACCCGTCCTTCTCCCTGCTTTGTGCGCTACTTCCTGCATCCAGTTACGAGTCACATTAGGGTCATTTTCTCGCTGTGCTGCATTTGCATTCTGAATGAGACGGGCGACGGGGATGTCAGTCATTAATCATGGTGCAATGAGGGCTGTCAGAGCGTTGTCATGCTTGTCAAATGTCTACTCTCTAAACTCCCTCCAGTTATCAGATCCAGATCTATGACCCACCTGCACAGCTTGAGAGAACTGGAGGTGACCCCTTTTGAGAGGCGAGCCAGAGTGAGGTGTGTGTGTGTGAGTGAGTGAGTGTGTTTCATTGTCTAAAATCTCAATTAGGTAATTGCAGTGTTTGCTGTCGCAACCAATAAAACATGATGGCGTTGTGAGTTTTAACTGAGGCTGGTCATTGTGTGCGAGCGTAAACAAGAGACCAATGATTAGAGGGTGCTAAAGAATGCTAATTCAGCTGTGGCAAAGCTGGAAAAACAACAAGAAACGCTGTTGGTTTTTCTGGAGTCTGATGACACTAGAATCTCTGCCAGAAGCACCAGATCTGAGCCAGTGAAATGTTTGCACTATTTGAATTGGCTTTATGTCACCTCTTCTTTTCTGTTACTCCAAATAACACCTTGATGTCCATTATCTGCACACATAATTGCTATATTGATTTTCCGTGTTGCTTCTTTCTTTTCATCCCACCATGGTTCTACTCGCCATTGTGCAAAGATGTTCTTGAGAGTAAAGGTTGACTGCCTAGAATAGCACTGCTTTGAAAGGATTAACCATATCAGTGCCTCCCTTTTTGCATTTGAATCCATTATATGACTCACATTTCCTGTTACTGCTGCGCCTCAACTTTCAAAACACAATTTTATCAGTAAAGTCACTGATTTAAAATGCAACAGATATTTGTCAACAGCAGACAAAGAGAACGTGAGTAAATACAAAATGAAGGTTTTAAATGATGATTTAATTTATTAAAGGAAGCAAGCTGTTCAAACCACCCTGTCACTATGTGAAAAAGTTATTTCAATTTCAATTTATTATTTGAAAAGCTGAGTTCCGTTTCACTAACCACACAGGCTGATTACTGCCAGACTTAAAGATCTCATATTCTGCACTTTATATCTACTCTGAATCATTTATTTTACATCTCAATAAAGCCACGTTGGTCTAATTGACCCTTACTTTGAGTGCAGCTGTTGTTCCTCCACCCCTCATCCAACCTCCTGAAGCAAAACCTTTGTTTCAAATTGGCGGGGCAGTTGGGGAGCTGAGCTTCTCTAAGACCCGCCCATTTCTCTTCTCTGCGCACAATCGCGAGACGTCGGTGGGTCTTCAGGGTCTCAGATGAAGAAAGTAAAAATACTTTTGTGCTCGTTGATGCAACCATCTATGGAGCAACTGTGCGTTTTGCTCATATAGCTTCACCGTGGCTAACGTTTGTGAGGATGCATGCTCCCGTTGTTTTCAAAGCACGGGGGTAGTCAGGTAACCAAAGTGCTCGTGATTGGCTCTGTCCTCTAGAGAGGAGTGGTCTTTTCCCTTCTTGATGTCAGCAGGGGAAAGATTTTGAAACCACCTGTTTTAGCATTAGCTCAAAACACATTTCCTTAAAGTGCCTGTGACTCCATATTTAAATCACTTTATATTAAACAGGTGTAATCTTTGATGCCTCTAGATGAGCGTTGCACCATTATAACTCAAAATACGCTGTAATTATTTCCTAACGAGCAACTCAGAGATCAGAAGAAAGCGCCGCCTTCCGGTTCTGCTGGGTTTCTCCTTATTTGGCAGCCTGACACTTCTGCTGCAGCAGGGGGCAGTGTTGTCACCTGAAAGAGAAACGAAACTGAAACTAAACACTACACGATCTATGGGCAATGGCGGCGGCACTGCCTCGCTCCAGGTGTCGTGAACGTGCATGTGGGAGGAGAATTGACCATATAAGCAAGTCCGGATCACTATGACCTCATAGCGGGCTGGAGTGAAAAAAACAGTTTGAAACCTGGGTCTGAAATCTGGAAGAGCTTCTCACTGGCTGTACTAGGAGACAGATGGACGCCGTTTTTTGCTCTTTCTGGCAGGTTTAAGGTGAGAACTCAACGTTGCAACATGATAGATAAGTCAGAAAACATGGAAACTGATGTCATGGGCACTTTAAGGAAGTAGATAGATAGATAGATAGATAGATAGATAGATAGATAGATAGATAGATAGATAGATAGATAGATAGATAGATGATAGATAGATAGATAGATAGATAGATAGATAGATAGATAGATAGATAGATAGATAGATAGATAGATAGATAGATGAAAATGTATTATTAATATCGTAGTTTAACAATGCAATAACAAATAAGACCTCTAACCATAACATTTTATTAGATATGCAAACAACAAACACAGCACAATCTGCACCAACACTGTTGTTCTGTTTGATCTTTTGGATTTCAAAGACTAGCGAGAGGCATCCTTTCATCGGATAGACTCTGACAATAAACTCCATGGAGGAAGAGCTTCGGGGACCTGCCTTGACTGCAGGAAAGCTGCGTGTGTGTGCCGAACATGAACAGGCTTGTCAGGCACCGCGGCTGCCCTGTGATACCGTCTATAGAGCTGCACAAAGAACTCCCAGTAAAAAGCAGCTCCACTGATCTACTTTCTAACAGCAATAGGGGGCATGGTAGCAGGTTTGTTTCTTTTTATTACCTATCAGGTTAAGCCAACACCATCCATATATCAAGTTTTATTTCATCCTTATTTAGGGAAGGTAGCATTTCAGCACAACCACCTGTTTATCTTTAGTTTATCTTTAGTTTTTCATTTAAAATGTAAGTCCTGACTAAAAAGTGACAAAGAAAAAAACAAAACAAAAAATATATAATACGGTAATTTTGCAATACTCAGGAAGGATAGAAGTTGAACCAACGTTTTGACACCTTTTAGTTTTATTATAATATTGCTGGGAACATTTTTGGTGTAACGCCAGCTGCATGTGTGAGCTTTTACTTTGCGATGAACAGTCACAGATGACATTGCGCAGACATACCATCAGCTGTCGTTCACCTCAGCAGTGAACCTAATTAGCTCGCTGACGCTAGCATGTAGCCTCTGGCTCCACCTGCTAGCAGCAGATGGAAATCACTCACCCTACAGTAAATGTCACCTCGTCTTGTTTCTGTGTCACCGTTTTCTGACAATTCTGATGTTGATAAAACATCAAATATGTTCGCCCCCAAGCAGCTCCTTAATCTTTACCTTCTTCAGCTCTGTCTCTGGACTCTTTTCTATTTAAGTGAAATGTTATTACAGCAGCGCAAATAGCAAACATGACATATCAGACTAATACATTCATAACGTGTATTTACAGTGTATTTACTGAGTAGGCTGGCCATAATTTAACGAAAGGTTATGTAATATTTAAAAGTTGTTTTATATATTTGAATATGAAAACATGCCAAGTTGAATTTAAATGTTATAGAGCATCATAGCCAAGGTTAGCCAGGGATAAAAAAAGCAGAGTGTCAATAGATTAAACTACAACTTTAATGAAACGTTTTCATGTTTTCTTGGAAGTTACACATATAAAATTGTAATTTTATGCCATACATAACATTTTTTATTAGATGTATTTAAAAATATAAATATGGGTAAAACACGTGAGTGTACTTAAATGTGTGAAATAATGGTTACATTGTAATTATGTTAGGAGACAATTTTATAATTTTATTCGTTCAGCAGATGCTTTTATCTGAATTACCTTTTGTACCACGCATGTTTTAGATTTGTGATTATTTACAGGGGCCTGACTGCACAAGTTCAAGGTATTTGAAATTAGTCTTAGTAAAAACTAATCCAGGTAAAAAAGAAGTCCTCTCTTGTTCACTGAGAAAAAAACCCCCACCTCGTGTTTAAAGCCTTGTGTCTCGTTCCACTTCTCTGCCTTACAACAAAAAACAATCATGATTTTTCCCCCCTCCAAGTTGAGCATTGCTTACTCCTCAAGTCAGCTGACCAAACCTGTTTTCCCCACTATTAAAAAAAAAAGTGTGGTACAGAGCTGTGAAATGACCGCAAAGCAAAATTTCTCAAAAGTCTGCACACCACCACGGCTAACTGACCAACAAAAGAGCAGGTCCACTGGACTCCTGGAGGCTTAATGGGAGGAAATGCTTACGCAGCAATAGCACGGGGCTCCTGGGACCACTGCAGACGGAACAGCTCAACCACATTTGACTAACACTCATCAGGATCAACTATTTTCTCCCTCTTATGGTGACATTTACAACACCCCCCCCCCCCCCCCCCCCCCCCCCC
>SSNR01000019.1:4744575-4782597 GCA_006937965.1 Callopanchax toddi | reverse complement strand
CCCCCCCCCCCCCCCCTCCGCTGCATCATAATGCACGTGGAGATGTGTAAAGTAGAGCACTCCATAACGGGTGTCACAAAGCTGGTTTTCAGCTATGGTTGGTGAGCTTGTTAAAAAGGGGGTTTTGGTTTTACACGACCAACAGAAGAACACGAATAAAATTCAGCAAACGAAGCAAAGTTAAACCTGATTACATTTGTGTAATGTGAAATTCTGTCTGAAAACAAATCTATTGTTTACATCCGAAACACGACTGACAGCTGTTGTTTGTTTAGGCACATTGTTACATTCTGAATTAGATGAGATCTAAGGGACCCTTACTGCTATTTGCCTGATAGAATATTTTGTTTGTGTCGTGATTTTTGATTTGCTTTTTCTCCTGCCGCATTGGAAAAGCAAAATATACATCAAAACAGCTCATCTAAGGGTGTGTTGTGAATGTTGCTTGCAGTAAACTGTAGATTGAATATTAAGTTTGCATAAAGAACCTGCAAATAATTTCTAATTGGAGCTGTATAAACGCTCCAGTATTTATTCAAACTCTTTTATTCCCATCAATTTTACTTTATCTACTGTCTCTTGTTGCTATAGGACTTATAGTCATGGCTGTACATAATACATGCGTACCAGCTCTTTCTGTCACTACGCTCCTTTGTGCACCGGTATTAGGTCTGCAGTATTGATCACACAGCCTGTGATCACACACTGGCAAGCTGCAGCCTGAGCTGAGCAGATCGCTGTAAGTGACGTTCGCTCCTTACTGTGAGATGCTGTGGAAATGCACTTATATGGCAGCGTGATCATAGCACCAACCAACCAGCCCTTGGAACTCCCTTTAGTACCTCATTAAAAATAATGTGTGCATCCCTGCTTATGGTTTTCTCTCAAATCCTGTTTTGAGTTTTCGCTCAAAGCTGGACGACTTTTTTCACTACAAAAATTAAATTTAGACACGGTGACTATTTGTTTATAGCATGATATCTGCTCTACTTGACTCATGAAGAATCTCGTCAAGGACTCAGACACAGGTGTGTGGTTAACATGGAAAACATGAGTCACTGGCCACAGCTTGAGCTTGGTTCTTTAAAGGGATACTCCACCGCCAAGTTATTTTTTGTCTATTGCCATATTCCTCAGAGTTAGATAAGTGGGCAAAAACTATTTGTAAACAGCCCAGCTGTTTTCCTGATCTGGCAGTACTCTTTTTGCTTTAGCTTAGCTCAAACACTGTAAGTGAATGGTACCAGATAGCATTGCCAGAAAAAATGTCCTTAAAACTCACTGAATGGTGATAATGATTCGGCCTAGTGACCTCAGTAAACATATCGACTGCAAGGGAAAATAAAAAGTAACACGAAGGTATTACATGTACTGTTTTTAACTCGGGACTACTTTTATGACAAAGAGCAGCTGTAACCCTCCACTGAACGGCGCAGCTCCAGTGAACAGCGCAAGGACATGGCTCACGGTTTGTATTTACGGAAGTAGGCGTCTTTGGGGCCGTGCGTCATGTCCTTGCGCTGTTCACTGGAGCTGCGCCGTTCAGCGGAGGGTTACAGCTGCTCTTTGTCATAAAAGTAGTCCCGAGTTAAAAATAGTACATGTAATTCCTTCGTGTTACTTTTTATTTTCCCTTGCAGTCGATATGTTTACTGAGGTCACTAGGCCGAATTATTATTACCATTCAGTGAGTTTTAAGGACATTTTTTCTGGCAATGCTATCTGGTACCATTCACTTACAGTGTTTGAGCTAAGCTAAAGCAAAAAGAGTACTGCCGGATCAGGAAAACAGCTGGGCTGTTTACAAATAGTTTTCGCCCACTGATCTAACTCTGAGGAATATGGCAATAGACAAAAAATAACTTGGCGGTGGAATGTCCCTTTAACACTTTTTATACATCCAAACATAAAGACACTTTATCATACAGCAGCTTTAGAGGCTTTACTGAAGAAACATCATGTATGTGGGCAGTAGCTGCATTGGTGCTTTTCAAAATTTTGTCTACAATTCTCTGGTTCTTTATTTTCTGTGAAGACTGCAGGTCAGCTTTGTGATCTAAGTTACGGTATATTGGCAAGACACTCTAAAGATTAGCCTGAAGACATCTCACCAAGCCACTTTTCTTGCTATTTCGTACAAGTGCCTGTTCTTGGAAAAAACTTTTGAAATGGCCACAACTTATAAATTGTGTTATGTGGTTGGGGCAGGCAGTGACTTAGGTGCCAATATGTTAGACAGTGAAAAAAGACTTTTTTTTACCAAGTGAAAAAAAAAAGAAAATAAAGAGTCTGCCTAAAACAAGCCCAGCATCCTTTACCCTAAAAAAGTTACATGCATTGGTTGAATCAGGGACTAATCTAAAGGGTGTCTTAGTTTCTCGTCATGCATTCGGACTCCTCCTCCGCCACATGGGGAGTTGTCTTCACCATTAAAATGCTGCTAATTGACTTTTTGTTGGCATTGTTTCAGCGGCAAGTAATTTCAACACATCATCTGCCACCACCGGTGTTAAAAAGGTCATGGTCATATCGCGTGCTTTGTGAGTCCAGGTTGAATCAATCCATCGTGTTTTACTTGACAGACACGCTAAGCCTTCAAAAGGACACTCGAGGCAAAAGTCCTCCCTCCCTCTCTTCTGTTCGTCTCTGCAGAAAAGCAAATCTTTTTATTTTTGCTCAGCGCTGGTTTTAGACAGCCTGATTCCCCAATCAATCAGTGAGTGCCACATGTTGGTCTTGCTTTGAGGACTAGTTTGATGACTTTTTATGTATTTATGTCAAACAAAACTACAGAGATAAGTTTTGTGAGGTGTCTCAGATGTAATTTCAGAAAAAGTGTCCCTATAGGTTGAGCAGAGGCAGGAAATAAACTCTTTAGGACCGCTGTCCTCTCTTCACAGATTACCCTGCAGAAACGTTTGAAGCCTGAGGGAGTCGATGCTGTTTGTGGTTCTGACAGTCACTGCAGGCAGATGAATTTGTTGGAATACGTTATCGCTGCTTTGTATCTCTATTTCTGTTCCCCTTTGTCTTCAATAGTCACTTCTCCTTTATGTCACAATGGATTTCTTCCAATTAAATTAACCACCTTATGTTTTGCGGAACATCATCATGAAACGGCAATAACATGCAATATGTTTCTCTTGGCAGTGGTTCACCGTTTTATTAAGTAAGCTGGAGATCTGACAGGAATTAAAATATGGTTTCCTATTTTTTTCATAATAACATAAAATTAGAGATTTTAACAGTGACAAGGAAGGAATTTAGAAAAAAAACCTATATATGTTATAAATAGCTGAGGATGCTCATTGGAAATTATTAAGGGTTAATTGACACATGTGAGGGATAAATTAGAAATATCAGTACATTTAAGGAATTTTTAATAAATAATTCCTAAAATATTCCTAATGAAAGACGTAAAAATGGGTTTCTCGAGTGAATCATAAGATAATCATTATGGACTTATTCATTAATATCAGATCTGTCACTCTGCTGTCAAGTAACGTCTCATTATCTAGCTCATATGTATCTTATTAGCTTCTTGTTAATCATATCCTTAAAGAGGGGGTTCTGTGGAAAGGTTATGAACAATATAGATGTAACGGATGTAGATAGCTTTTCAAAAATGCCTCGATTTGGAGAAATAAAGATTAGTTTAGCTTGGATAGATGGATGTGGTCATAGGATATTACTGCCATTCCGAAACAACTTGAATCTCTAATATTTTATTTTGGTTAAAAAAAAAAAGTTGTTAGCCTCAATGGTAACTGCGTTGTTCTCTGCTCTGGATACAAGTGTCTGATAAAGTGGTGCTCTTTGTGAATATTTATACTGCAGTAAGTTTCGTCTTACATAAAGACTCATCTTTGAATCACCACCTTATTATTGTGGATGAGTTTAAATGTCCTAATGACACTAGGAGCTATGCTGTTAGGGGATCTTTACACCTGGTAGGGTCTCCCATGGCGAATTGGAGCAGTTTGGAAGACCTTTAAATAAATTACCAGAGTACTCAGACCAAAGGGTTACCGTGGTTCTAACCTGGAGCCAGGCCTGGGGTTGAGCGCCTGGTCGGGTTTTTTCCTAAATGACTCAGTCAGGTCCAACCCAAACCGATAACATGGCTCGTCCACCTGTGGGCCCACCACTTGCAGGAGGAAGAGGACCTGGAGGGATATAGATTGGGTATCAGTCCGATCACACTGAAACTGGCTTTTGTGACAGACAACTTCACCTGGTATCTTTGGGTCTTGTTCACGAGTGAGGGAATCAGAGAGCAGGAGATCAACAGGCAGCGAGGCTCTCAATTTACCAGTCGATCTACGTTTCAAACCTCAGGAGGTGTTTCAGTCCTGCCAGTAGGAGGCCTAGGGGCTGACCCAGGACATGCTGGAGGGATTACACCTCTAGTCTGACCTGGGAACGCTTTGGGGTCCCACCAGAGGAGCTAGTGTTAGCATGACCAACTTTTATAATTTTTTTGGTTGTGGGGTGGGGGGTGACAAGTCCCCCCCCCACTTTTTAAAAAGGCAGTGTTGACTACTACAGTTTTTACTGTCTAAAACAATATAAGGCTATAATAATTAGTGACTGGGTGTTGTTTTCAGGTGTGGGTTGATAAACAATTCAAGCCCCCCTTCCTCCACCCCACTGTACTCACGCCAGTTGTGTCCTCGTCCACCTTTGAAGCCAAAATGTCATCAATGGGTGTTGGTAACGGAGACGGGGACTGTCTCTGCCTAATTACATGGGATGCTGCCCTCATGACCCAGACCCGGAGAAGTGAAAGACAGCGAGGCGGGATGAGGTGATGCTGGTAAAAATGTTCTGACCTTCCAGCCAGCAGTGCTCCAGGATAGGACAGCTATCAGCTAGCTACAGTTTGTTGCTCGCACATAACAGTAGAAATCTTTGTAAATAATCATGAACGTGACAATTCTGCAAAGGCTTAAAAAATAGCAGTTACCTAAATGACTGACATTTTTGAGAATAGAATAATCTTCTTTTGACTAAGATTTGCTGTGACTCTTACCAATAGTTTCTCCACACTCAGGCTACAGGTGAGATTGTTGTACAGAATATTTTCCTAGTTAGTCTGTGTAATTGATTTAAAATGATGTTCCCCTTATGGTATTTAGGCTTTTATTTGATCTAAAAGTGATTTTCAGTGATTTTTCTTAATCTCTCTCTCTGAATATTTTCCAGTCTCCAGCATTCCTTTCAGCAGAAGAGTTTCTTTTCATCTGGCTTTTTTTTTTTTTTTTTGGCAAACCATCTAAAGTCCTCATATACAGACAGCTACACTTTCACTGATGACCTCATATTCACAGCCCGTCTGAAATCTTTGCGCGGTATGTACAGTCGGCCGTCCCTTGGATGTCGTTGGCATATTTCCGCGGCAATTTTCTCAACGATGAATAATTCACCAGATATTATTCCAAAGGTCATCTTATAGTAATTAGTACCCTGCTGTTGACTAAACAGCCTCCAGGCACCTGATGGCCAGTTTAATTACAATTTAAAATGAGCGTACTGTTTGACGATCTCTATATGTTCTCCTGACACCTCAACAGATGACACCTTGAGAACTGAGCAGGCTTACAATAAGTTGTGCTTGTTAACAGATGGGGGAAAAAGAGTTTGTGAAGTGTATGCGTGCCTGAGTATGCTGTTAGGATCACAAAGTTGTTTTTTTCTGCCTCCTAAAATATGCACTAATTACAGGAAAAGCACACTGGAGTTGTTGGGTGTGTGTTTTGACGATGCAGATATCCTTGGGACCGTCACTGTCTCATTAGCCAATTACCATGAAAAACTAACGGGGCAGGTCACAGCAGACTCTTTAAGGCGACCGGGGACCGAACATATGCTGGAGAGGCCTCGAGATGACACAGTCCAGAAAAGCTTCAGAGTGTTACGAGCTGCATGTCAAGGCTCTTCGTGTCACACGAGTTAGGCGTCGGCGCTGAGGGATCCTGTCGTGTCCGGTTGTTGTGAACATCAACCCCCGCTCTGTGGTGTGTGCTCGAGGTTTCCTCTCAGAGGACTCACACGCGTTCATAAAAGAACAGTGGATGAGGCATTAAGCCAAAAAGGCCTGAGGTAGGAGAGATAGCTTGGGGGATTGTTGAGATTGTTAACCTTTGATGCAATAAAGCTCTCATGGATTGAAGGATGACTTTCATGGAAGTACAAATGAATGAATTAACTGATACGTGGTGGATTTATTATGAGCAAGGATTTATTCCGAGTAGATCTCATTTAAAAGGTGTGGAACAATTATTTTTATCTTTGGATTTGACTCTAATTTTGTTAACTTGCTGGTTTGATTTTCGATTGACTCGTCTTTACTTACTGTCATGTTAGATCTGGAGCAGTAAAGGTAATATTAGTAGAGGATTAGGAAACGTTATGGCTTGGATTAAAATACACTGTTTTATAACATCAAAACGAAATATCGATCGCTCCATTTTTCAGCATCGTTTATTTTCCTGAGAGGAATTCATCAGAGATTTCACATGAACTCATTACTCACATGCAGTAACCTTTAAAACGCAGGGTCACTGTAACAGTTTGCACAAATAAACTTGTTTTTTTTTTTTAATACTTGTTGGGTTTAAAGTTCTTTAAAAGCCCTTATTTGGTCCATTTATAAGTTCATTAAATGTTAATGAGTTCTCTAAAATGAAACTCCTCTTCTAGTTGGTCTAAAAGGCTTCATTTTATCTCCTGTCGCTTTAAAAAACTGTCTCAAAAGGCCCAGTTTGCTGTGATTGGTTAGCTGATTAGTCATAAATAGAGCAGAATGAAAGGCAGCCACTCATTATCTTTTAAAGGGTGTCAACAGAGCCATTCGGCTGGCATGATGCAGATTCTTTTTTTTTTTTTTGTGATGGCAACAAAATTACAGACTTCAAATCAGTTTTTGAGCAGCATTTTTTGTCAGAGAGTAACTTTACATCCAATAAAGATATGTGTGTGTATAAAACCCAGGAGTTAAGGGAAAAACTTTAGAAAGCATGAGCTTAATAAAGGAATTACGAGCTGGAATGTTACTTATTCCTGCTGTGTGCATTTAATTTCTGATTCTAGCTTTAATTCTTGACTATATCAAATACACTAGGCACAAAAGGAAGGACGTTTGTATTTAAAATGTCCCAGAATTCCATGCAGTCTGTACTGCCAGGTGTTCCAGTCACAGGTGTATGACTGGCACCTATTGACAGCTTGGGCATGCTGTATGTGTTAACCACCACGCTGGTTGACCTTCAGCAACTCCTGGTTGAGGAATGGGACGTCATTCTACAGCGTCATGTGACCAGACTGGTGACCAGCATGGGGAGGAGGAACCAAGCTGCTGTGGCTGCATATGGACCTTCCACAGGCTACTGAGGATCTGAACATTATGACTCATTACTGTGAGGAAGTGCAATTATCTAATCAACTCAAATCAACCAACAGGAGATTATTGCAGGGGATTTGGTCACATTTTCAGGATGCTATCCACATATTTAGCTGTGTTGCTCTTTCTATAGCTCATAGTAAAGGCGACTATTCAGGCTTTTCAACTAGCCTATGAGATTTATCACTACTGGTGTTTTTGTGACAAAGAATTAAGCTACTGAACACAAAACCTCCTAGACCGTCAGTTTGGCTCTGCAGACTTTGGTCTAGACACGCTCCATTGGAACTTCTTCAGCCCACTGATTGGTCCGGTAAGTCTCGTACCGGGCCAATCACAACGCTCTAACGATTTGGTGTGCGGGATTAGCCGATGACGGCAGAGCTTCGACTTTGAAATTAAACAACATGGCGGCAGCTTGGGAACTGCGTTCATTTGAAACGGCTTTGTCATCAATTTTGGACGATTTAGATTTGAGCTTTTTTTTGAGACGCGAACAGATAGAGGCAGTTAAGTCTTTTATTTTTGAAAAAGGATGTATTGGCTGCTTTGCTGGCAGGATACAGTAAAAGTTTAATTTGGCTCCGGCTAAATGACTCTGGTCCTAGCGCTATCCAATAGCATGTGAAAATAGTTTGATTGACAACCTGATCCATATGAATGCCCATATGAATAAGTCGTTTCAATGGATTGTGGCCAGACTATAAATCCACATATACAGTATTGTCTGGCTTGCCAGTCAGGCTACAAAATTCCCATTTTTGAGTGCAAAGTTTCATTATTTTGCCTAAATATAACCAATAAACTGTTAGTAAATGAAGATGAGTAATAAGTCACAAATAAAAAAAGGATAAATCACATTTAAATAATGATTGTGTTGATTATTTGTAGACTCAACCATGACATGTACGCATATCATCTAGTATTCTCTCACAATTTTACATTTATGTGAATTTATTGAATTGTCTTTCAGAAAAAGTTTGACCTATTTTGGACACAAACACTTTATTGGGTAGTTTAGATCTAAAATATGATCTATAATCAGTGACAATAAGGGAACTAGTCAGGAAAGGTTGATGCCAAATGGAGAACTTGTTGCTCCAGTCATAGTTGAAGCTGCATTTCAAAGAACCATTTTATTCTAAAGAAAAGTGCAGATACACTTTAATTTCTACTATACATTTTTTTAAGTAGCTTTTATTTTCTGAAACTGTCACTAATATCTAGTTTTGTGAAAATAATATGTATTCTTTTTTCTAATAACACTTAGAAGAAAGTAAGGTCACATGTTATTAGTGTAGAAAAATGTTAACTCTCTGAGCAAAGTGAGCAGAGATTTGACTATTTTTATTTTCTCTCATAAATAGTTGATAAGTTGTCAGAATAGAGGATGAATTGCCATCAAATTTCATAGATTTTTTTTCATGATGTAAAAAATGTCATTTATCACTAAGACAATAAAATAAAACCAAAAAAAGTAAAGGAAAAACATGAGAGACATCAGCATCTTCATTGAGGTCTCAATATTTAATGGTTCAATTAAAATTCAATGACATGAAAAATCATTTTACCATATGGAAGGTCTTTTTTTCATTGAATTAGGTGGGATATCTTACAAAGGCATGACAACACAGACTGTATAGCTTTAATACAGATTTTGCTGGCAAGCACTGAAGCCTCGTCTCAAAGCAAACTTGACTCACTGGTGACTAATTTACAAGCATTTACCTAAATCTTCTATCATATTTTTTTAATATTGTTTTGTACAAGATACATTTGTGTACATAAAATAGGCTGGCAAGGTGCACGCCAGCACACACACACACACACACTCACATACACACACACTCATACATGCAAGGAGACACTTATGTTCTCTCTCGCTCATTTACAAGATCACTTATAAACACACACACACTCATCATTATTATGCATATGTATTCATTTACATTACAACAGAGATTGTCATCTCATCGCTTCTCATGTCTTCCCTTTTTGCTCGTTGTGATCTTTGTGAAATCCAGTCTCTACGTTGTGTCTTTCAAGTTTTTAACCATTGCTGTCGTTTCTTAGGGGTACTGCTATATACAGTTAGAAATCCAGATTACCTGACGGAGTAGATAGTTGCTATTTGTGTTAATGCGTAGAGGTATAAGTGGTATGGAAACGTCACAATGTTGGAACTTGCACACTGGCTCCATGAAGAGGAGTAGATATGGACACCGACTTGTGGAATGCGTCAGAAAGTCCCGTCCAGGTCCAAACTGTTTATGCAAAAAGGTATGACACCGAGTTGACTTTGTCTTCATTGCACTCATTTTTGACTGGAGAAAAAAAAAAAACTGCAAGTAAAAGAAAAGTTTGATTTGGAGCAAAACAAATAAAACCTTTGAGTGCACGCAAAGTAATTTGGTGTTTTTTCAGGGTTTTCTGAGAAACAAGTCAAGTTTTTTACTGGGCTGCAACTGTGGGAGACTAGTTGGAGAAACACATGTGAGAAAATAAGCAGATTTTCAGTTGGAATCATACTGAATGTATGACACTTCTGTACAAGATGAAACTGAATAAATTACTCTACATTTATGCAAATATTCTTGTTGCAGTTTAGTCCTGGTGTCCCAATTATCTTATTTGTCCACAAATCATTCTTATTTTACTCACAGTGTTTATGTTTTTGTCCCCGATCAGCCACCTCTCCCAATTCATATTTCTCACATTTTCTGACTCTTGCAAACTAAACATAGACAGATTCCAGAGATCAATGAAATCTGCAACTATTTGAGGGAAAATTTGTTAAATGCATACTCAGTAGCCAGGTAAACAAACGAGGTCTCGCTAGCTAGTTTACAGAAACACGACTCGGAGCACTCACCCCTCCCGTCGGGTAAAATCCAGAAGCCAGCCTCCCCGCGGACATGGTACCCCGTTTTGCAACGATAACAATGCAGAGTCTAACTCCAGCCGTAGAAACGTTCCCCCAACTTTTCCTCTTTTCACCTCCAAACATTTTTAGTTTTCTGCTAGCTGAAAAGGTGTTTTTTGGGGGGACTCTGGAATTTTTATCTTAAAATGGCGACGGCTAATTCTGTCCTCCTTTCACTTCCGGGATGTTCAGACAGAAAATGTGTCCAGGCGGATTATTGGTGCATCCAAGCAGTGCGTAAATGCGGCAGACAGACAGCTGGGTTGTCCAATCCTATCGTTCGGTCCGAACGATAGGATTGGCTGAAGTTTTTAGAGAACTGCGGGACAACTACTTTATTGATTTCTTTCGGGTTTTTTTTAATCTCCACAATATATTTATGGCTATACTATGTTGGAATGTTGTTAAGAGGCTTTAAAAAAAACGTTAAAAGCTACATTGTTTACCTGGCTACTGAGTATGCCTTTAAGCAAATTTTTAAAAATTCCAGCAGAAAAGTGAGAAAATTCTGAAATGTTTTGAGACATTTTGGAAAACTTCCTCGCAAATCCCATTTGCGACTTTCCATCAATAGTTACAGCCCAGTGAGAAACTCAAAACTATTTTAAGACAATAAAACCAGCAAATCAGAGCAACATTTTGTCAAATAATAATACTAATGGACATTCAAAGAATATGTACTTTGTTCTGAAAATGAATAAATAAAACAATCTTTTCTTTTAGTAAAAAAAAATTAAATATTAACAAAAATTTTAAGGAAAACAGTCAAAATGAACAAGATCTTTACATCAAATACCACATTTTACATTCATGCATTGTTGATAGTCCCTCTTTCAACTGATGCAGCTGAAACCATGGAGCTATGTTGGAAAAACGTGAACACAATGAGGGTTAGAGACAGAGAAAATGTGCTCACTGTACACTTGTGATTGGATAGAACATTTAGATTACAGTGGATCATCCTATACATATCCCATATATAATCTCCCCCCTTTTTCTGATGTAAAACAGAAGACTTTAAGCCATTTTAATAAAACACTCCACCAGCAGATAATGTGTGCATCTGCTATAGTTAATGTGTGAGACGTGTCTTGAAAAAGCTTTTGTTACATCTGAGTTTTATCTTTGTTGGGAATATTTAACACATTTATCTCTCCTGCTTATTTGAGGGTAGAAAGAGACTGAAAATAATTATGAGGATTTCGTGTCAACTGCAGGATCACATAATATGAGTGTCGGATATGAGGAGTCGAATATGCAATTGGCAAAGTGATGAAATTCTAATTTTCACTGACAATGTGATGTATGTTCCCTTTGATATGTGCTCCTTTTGATTAAAAATGTATTGTGGATACCATTTCATGTCCTAAAACAATGAAAAGAGATGACAAGTCGGGGAAAGGAAGGGAGAGAGGGAGAGGGAATAAAAAGTGATAGTAAATGAGCTGGAATTGGATTTTCAAACAGGAACATTTTCATTAAACGGATGTTTATAGGAGGGTTTATTTAAGTTGCCTGTTTTGAATCCGCTTCATTTTCGTAAGTGACAGAGGTGGAATTGAGCTGCCCTCTCTTCGTCCTTGACACGGCGTTCCCTAAAAAGATAATTTGACATGAATATCAGATAAATCCCCTTTATGTTGTTAAGAGGCATCATTGGAGGGAAAGCTAAGAGCATACAAACACAATTTGCCTCGCGCCGTCCCTCGGGAAAAAACACGTTGCATTATAGATTTAGGCTCGCTCCCAATTTGCAAGACGCTACGAGAAAATGAATCTCATGACTCATATAGCTGATGATGTAGACACCTGGCTTAGATGTAACACGAAAGAAAAATGGATATCAGCAAAGTCACCTATTGTTGTTGCAATACATTACACTGCACCAAATCTGTTACAACAGCAAGTTGGTCTGAAGAAGAGGGGTTTTTTGCGCGTTCAGGAAGTTGCTGCATGTGAAGGACAACCGTGCCTATTGTTTATTCTGATTGCTGCAAAAATAAAAATAATTCTGTTAGACTCAGGGTGTTGGAGAAATTACAGCAGCCTGGTCTTTTATTCTAGTGCATAAACAAACCCACGGTAACTGCTCTTTGAAAGCTCGGAATAAAAAATAAAAGCATGAACAGAGGTGTTAATAAGATGATAGGAATAAAAGGAGTGTATAAGAAAATGTTCTTTTTTTCTCACGTGTGTTTTCTATGTACAGAAATCTATATTACTAATTGAATCAGTCCGAAGTTGTTAAGGTTAGCGACTAAAATCACACATCACAGCAATTTCGTAGAAAATTACTTCAGAACTGGCTCCGATTTTGTTTTTTGTGAAGGTTTTCTGAGCAACAAATTGGAAATTATAAAAATAAATACCAAAAAAACAAAGAAAAGACCAAAAACACTTCCAAAACACATCTGTTTGTGCCTTTCAAGGCTAAGCTACTGAGATAATGCAAGGAGTGAAGATTTTCTTAATAGCCTTGGCAGAGTTTGAGCAATCACCATATGGAAAACATCATGAGTATGCATGTGTGCAGGAGCGAGGGTTTGGGTTATTTTGGGAATTTATTTTGTGTACTGGGCCGTGATGAAAATGTAGAGTGCAAAAAAAAAAGAAGAAGAAGAAGAAAAAGATGAAGATGTGTTGCTGTCTACTACTGGCCTAGTTTTGCTTTGTAGATGTATTTTTTTTTATTATTTTATTTTATTTTTTTAACCCTTCTGCAGTCCCTCTGACCAAAAATAGACGCACGTTCAGGCGAAAACATCTTTCACTGCCAAAGGAGTATGTTACACTTGTTATAAAGAGCAATACTTCACTAGAACTTGAACGGAAACAGCACCAGCTCAGAGCTCGTAATTAACATTTAGACCAATTTACCTCACTCGTAACACAAAGTACTGCATTTGCATTTGTTTCTGTGCCAGGAAATGATCTTTGAGAACACAGTCTTGGTAAGCTAGGTCCATTAAGCTTAAAGTGTACAGTGCCCTTTTCCTATCACTAAGTGAACATCACCAAATAGAAAGCATATATTGTAGTTTTTATTCCTGCATCTACTTTGGTATAGAACTACTTTTGATTTATCATACACGGGTCTGATGAGTTGCCTTCTGACTGTTGAAGCAGATTCCTTTTGATTTAGGGGTTTCGTTCATTCTAAGGTGTCTTCATTGGTAAAACTTGTGATAAACGTTACTCAAATTAAGCACACTCCCACATGTACACACCAGCCATGGTATGGATGCAGTAATATTTACTATAGGCCAATGGAGGGCTGTCTTTTGGAATTACAGCTGGTGCTCGTGTAAGAACGAGCTGCTGCCACCGCCGGTGGGCTGCCCGGGCGAGGAGAAGCTTGCCAGCGGGATGACCTTGACCGGGTCCTCCTTCTTACTGCAGTGTCTGTCCAGGGTGTTGTAGAACTGCGGCCGGTTGAACCCTTTGTCCAGTTCGTCTTTTTTGGGCACAGACCTGCCCAGCGTATGGCGGCCATCCATGACCCCCATGCCGCCCATGTTAGCTTTCACTCCCTGGATGCAGCTCTGCTGGAAGCCAAAGGACGGGAGCCCAGCAGTGATGGTGGCAGCGGTAGGGGTGGAGGCGGGGCTGTTGCTGCCAGGACTCTGGAACTGGGCCAGGCTTGGGGGCATCCAGCAGCTGTCAGAGTGGCCCAGTATTAGACACTCCTGGGTGCAGGTCTCAGAGGCTTCAGCCAGGGCTTTCTGCAGGTTCACCTCAATGGCTGTTCAAATCAGAGAGAGAGAGAGGAGAAGAAAAAAAGAGTTAATATAATAAGTCAGAACATACAGAGTTCATTTGGAATACAATGATTTTTACTGAGGTGAAGTCAAAAGAACGAACCCATGAATCATAATATAAATAGAAAAAAAGTTGTCGTCTTATCAGAGGCTGACCCACAAAATGTCAGCCTTTTAGAGGAATGAAAGTCAATTATAAATGTTTCATTTCATCTTGTAATGAGAAAAACACCAGCAGAGCATTTAATTTTCCATTGGTATTCCCTCGACTCTGTCTGTTTACCTACAATATGCAACGAATTCCCTGTAGCTTAATTAGAGTTTGAAAAAAAAAAAGTCTCGCTGTTTGTGGCGCAGATTGGCTGTACTGTGTTAAATATTTAATGAACGTCTTTAACAGAGCACTGTTTATTTTAATCACTGTCAGTGCCCTTCTGATTCCTCAGAATCCAAAATGAATTTGGGGAAACAAGAAAATACCTATATTTGGGCGAGGATGCATTGACCGATAATGATGATGATGATGATGTGAATGGCACACACAAAAAATCATCAGTAGAGAAAGCATAAAATAGGTTAAATAAATGACAAAATATCCATTTAGGGAGCTGATATGAGAAAGCTCACACACAGCGCAGCAGCACTCATGTTTTCTGCATGAGAGGGAATGGGGGAAAAAAAGCTGAAAGCCAAATGAAGATGCAAGTGTGCAAGGCTAAGGACTGAAACTATCTTATCTCATTATCCCAACATCGACATCACATGTGGAATGAGTCTGGGATGAGGCCTCAGCATAGAGCCTTAGCAATAAAGCCTGTCATGGCAGATAATTAGAATGTAAAACAGTATGCACTAAGGCAACCCACAGCCCGCGGTGCTGTGTTTCCTAGGCCATGCAAAGGAAGGAAAGGTCCTCACTCAAACATCACATTGCTCCTTTAGGCCTCAGCTTCAAGCTGTCATGTAGAAATTATTTAGTGTATTTGCATAAGTAAGGCTGTTATGAATAATTAAGCATTTTCAGACCTTAACACACAGTGAGGATGGTTTTCTTCACACACAGGTTGATATCCTGTGCGTGTTTCTCCTCACGTGTCTGAGATTTTGACTAAATGAAAACAAATATTCAGATTATCAACTATAGCAACCATAAAAAGTGGTGCATAATGCTCCAGCGAACACCTTTCTTTTAAGTTTGTGCTGCAAAGTTTGTGATTGAATATCCGCGCGTCAGCTTTAATTATCCGAGCCGCGTCTGAAAGCGAATCACATGGTATAAATTGTGAGGGTATATTTGGACGGCCCCCGCGGAGTCAAATCTGTCCTCTCCATATTGAACTGGAGCCACGGAACGGGAGTGTATAAATCCCCTGGGCGGTAAATGTGTCACCTTTCAGAGGGTCAGTAACTTCATTAAGGCAAAAATGGATGCCGCTTTCTCATTCTCTGAGCTAGCACAATAGGGCCGAGCCAAGTCTCTGTCGTGCCCTGAGTCAATCTTTCTCAGAGTGTTTCTCAGCTGCTGGCGAAGCATTTTTAAGATGCTAATGTTTTTGATCAGAGCTACTGCAGGTTAACATAAATGTCCTACCCGAGCGCGCGCTCAATAAGACAAATAGATGCCCGTGTTCTCTCTTCGACTCATTGCTTCTTGATCAAATTTAATTGATCCGTACAATCACAAATGAGGCCGTGTTTTACGTTCTGTAACCTGCTTCATAAATGGAAGGTGATCTATGGCCCTCAGACGGTGGGACAAACAAATATTGTTTTTGTTGATCAATGGCTGCAGGTGATAAATTTTGATTCTTTGTGTTTAAACATGCAGAACAGGTTTGAACAGACACGCTGCCACAATACAGACCCACTGACTTGTCTGTGGAAGAGGCTTAAAGTCACCTGTTCTGATGCGTCCTGCTGACTCATTCATTGGGTTTATGTTTTCCACCTCACGGTCTAAATGTGAAAAAAGTATTACCCCCTCTACAGAGTGCTTGTGTTTTGTCACTTTTTTGTCTCACTTAAAGCCGTATTCTGGAGGATTTCATCAAGAGAGCAGTTTTTGAATCTAGCGTCCAAAGGCTCCTCCTCAAAACATCTCGACTCGCGCGTCCGGTCGCGTGTGCGCGCGTGCACACGGCGCATATACGTTGCGGGCATGAACTGTACAGCTCAATGTGTAGGGTTTAATCACTCACAGTTCACAATCTTATTTCAACAATACTACGAGGGTCTGATGAGCCCTCTCTGTCCCTGCTGCTTCTGATATTAGCTCTGTTAGCAGAGAGCTGCTGCTGGACTCTGAAGCTGAACTTGACTCGGCCCTGGATGAACTTTCTGACCAAAATAAACGCGTAACCCTGTCAAGCCTTGCCATTCTGTGAGGTGAAAGGTTTAAAAATAAAAATAAATCCATCTTTAGCTGGAGAATGGGTAGGTTTTTAGTAGAAATGAGCCGTGAGGCTGAGACACAAACAGAGAAACACACGGAGCGTCCTGTACGACAGCGCCCCCTACTGGTACAGGTTTGGTCGATGCGCGTGCATGTTGAGAGAATGCAGACATTTGAATTTCATTGGCTGAAAAATGTCGGCAGCAAGAAATAATGGAAAGGGGTCTCTAGGAGGAAGGAGGGTCTTCATCAGAATGACAGATGTTGTGGAACTCAACCCATAGATCATAGTTTAGACCTGAAATATCATTTAAAACATTTAGAAAACTTTGATACAGAGAAAAATGCTCCAGAGAGCTGCTTTAAATGTTTCAGGTCAACAAATAACATTCAGTATGAGGCAAAAATAACCTGAGTGGATAGAAAATAAAATATCTTTTGATGTATGAAGGGAAAAAAAACCATCCAAATCAATCTGATCCAATCTGAAAACATAAATACCCCCTTTTAAAAATCATATATTAATTATGATTATTTGAAAAGCTGTGTTCATTTTAACCAGCCACACTCAAATCTGATTACTCTCAGACCTGTGGAATTAAGAAATCCCATCTACAGAACCTGTCTGACAACATAAAGAAGGCTAAAAGATCTCAAAAAGCAATAAATCATGCCCCTTTAAAAAAAAAAATCAAGAACCCAGAACAACATCTAAAACACTGCAGGACTCACTTTGTTAAGGCTGAGGTCAGAGTCTATGATTCAACAGAAAGAAAGATAGAAGAAGTGGGGGGGGGGGCACACAAAGGCATGTTTCACATCTTGATGATCCCCGAGACTTTTGGGAAAATAATCTGCCAAAACAAAGTGGAATTTCCTGGAAGGTGTGAGTCCTGTTACATCTAGAATCTAACATGTACTACATATACACTGTATAGTCAGGTGTGCACATAACTGGCTTGCCAGTACGCATGCACACCCCAGATATCATGTGCGTACCTGATCCCTCTGCCTGAATGCGCCTTTGCGGACATGCAGAACTATGTTTGGTTGACTCTCTTTCGTGCAACACCGAAGCGTGCGTCACTAAATAGCTTCCCCAGTAGAATTTTTGAGTTCATACTGTTATGCTCTCTGACATTGTTTTAAATAAAGAGTGGTTTTGTTTCAGCCAGCGACGGAGTGTTTTTGAGTTAGTTCAATACTCACAGGTCCCGATTCAGTCATCAGCGCCAGGATTTCCTCGAGTACCTCAATGAAAATATAGTGTGCACCCCCGTATATAGTCACACATGGTGGTGGCAGTGTGGTAGTCTGTGGTTGCTTTGCTGCTTAACAACCTGGACATCTTGCTGTAACTGATAGAACCATGAATTCTGCAGCCCACCAGAAAATCCTGAAGAGAATGTCTGACCGTTGACAGTCTTTACTTAATAAAACTGCATTATGTAATTACTAAAGTTCTTTATCTGACAACAACATCAGTTAGTTGATCTGAAACATTTGGGTGACAAAAGAGCAAAAATAATAAATATCTGTAAGAGGCAAAAACATCTTGGAATACCTACCTTTATCAAGCACATTTGATATGAAAGAATTAGAAGAACGGGCTTTCCTAAATGAAGATGATGGTTTGCACAAACATGCTCTAGAAACCTCAAACAATATTTATGCTCAGAAATTTCTATGAACTTTTTTTTTACTTTACAGATTTCCATTCATGTTATTTCATTTTCCTAAATATTATTTCATCTTTTAATAAACTGAGATGTTTCCAGTTCAGCTACTGGAATTCATGTTTGTGCCATCAAATATTAATGTGCTGTTATGATTAGAAGTGGTGGTGATGATTCCGATTTAATGTCTGATGTCTTATTTGCCTTAAGTTCAAACGAAAATGTACTCAGCATGTCATGACACAAACGAAAATAAGGGTATGAAGAGCCGCTGCAAATGTTTGGTGTACTTGGAAACTCGTGAATCGTAATAAAGCTGAGTTGCAGAAGGAAATGTGGGAAAAGGTTACAGCTTGTATTACTGTGAAGAAGAATGAGAATGAATGGAATTGACTAAATAATAAAAAACAGAAAAAGCCAACATTAGAATAAACTACTAGATGAAGTTCTTAAACATCCTTTGTGAACTGGATCAGGTGATTTCATTAACATATAACTGTCTGGAAGTAAAGAAAAAACTGATGAATAAATAAATAGTTTGTGTAAAATAATGTTTTGCCGTTTCAGAAACCAAAGCAAAGCAGCTTCTGGCCAGCCCTCCATCAACAGTTTTACTCAGCTTGAACTCATAACAGCTTTATGAAAACTGCCTGCAATTCCTACAAATTCTCTATAAATTATTTCTTAAGCAGCCTCTGCAAAAGACGCAGGGCCTGTACTATTTTCTATTCCAGTGGGATAGTTTGGATAGGCTGCAGTGGGTTTTGGAGGGTTAGAAAGGATGACTTGAGTGATGTCGCTGACAGCTCTCGCTGCTTTTGTCAGGCAGAGGTACGCTGCAGCCCCCTTTGTGATACGGTTGTCTTTTTGTATTCTGGGAAAACAACTGTACCCCGTGGAGCTTTCGAAAGAAATCAAACATTACTGATGCAACAGACCTCCTTGTGGTGCGAACATTCTTTTCTGTGCTCCCTTCAAGGAAATTTGAATGGCAGACAAGTGGGGATAATGGGAAACCATCGCGTGTAATAGACAGCACGACTGAGATCAGACCTACTTTTCTTATTTGTGATGATTCATCTTTACTGAGTAAATGACGTGGCTGAAAAGTAACCCCGAAAACCGTCATCTGAGCGCCTAACTGGAGTTTGAATTCAAATATTCGAGTCATGATCTGATTCAAAACAACCTGTGTGTCAGGGTGATGTAATATCCACAGCCTTGTTGTGTTTTTTGATGACATCGTGCCACAGTTCTAGGTTTCCTAGTTGGTGTATGTACAAGGTCGACACCAGAAGTAGCCTACAGCAATCTTGTTCTGCAACAACAACACGTCCTTTGGCCACAGATCAAACAAAGCAGCTTCCACATTCATACGACCTTCCATTGGTGCGGTCAAATATTACAGCTTGTTTAAACATCGAGCATGTCTCAGAGAAAGAGACGGGGACAGTGGAAAGCATGCAGATGACTGTTCTTTGCAACAAATGGAAAAGTGACAGCATTCAGTTTGACTGAAATCATAGTGGGTCTGACACAATGAAACTGGATATCTGGGTTACTTTTGATACGTCTGCATGCCCAGTCCTGCTTTAGAACGACTTATAATCCAAAAAGTAAACGAAATAAAAGTTTAGATCAAAGACTAGAGAAATATGAATGACCTGTCTCTGTCTACTTCTTTTGTTCTAAGACTGTGCCTTTACATCTTGTTTATGAGAGCCTGGATGTGGGGCTGAAAGTGCCACCTACTCACAGTTAAGGTGCTTTTTATGCATCAAAGAGGAAATTAAAACTAATCATAGAAAAATATAAAAATATTTAAACAAACAGCAGAAGGGTGGGTTAGAACTATCTAAAAAAAAAGACCTGAAATGGGGTTTTATTTTTTTAATAATTAGGACAATGTTTACATGGAGGGGGCGGGGTTTAAGACTTGTACTGCAGCCAGCCACTAGAGGGCACTTGTCCTGTTTAACTGGGCTGCATTCAAACAGTTTCTTTCTATGCTAATGTGAACATCACTAGCTGTACTCAGAATCGCCTTTTAATTTTGATTATTGATCATTTTAACATTATTGCCACCTTCTGGTCAAACATAAGTAATTATAGGATATTTAGCAGATTCTACTGTCTTGACTGGGTGGTGCTTATACTGCAGCCAGCCACTAGAGGGAGCTTGTTTTGGATCCAGCTTCTGCCTTTTATTTGGATGTCCAGTTAATATATAAGTTGATAGTTCTACTTCATGCATCCAAAGGTAAAATCTTTCAATTGAGTATGTTTGCATATTTTGTTCTTTATAGCATAGATCTGTTATTATTATTATTATTATTATTTTATATATATTTCAATTTATTTAAACAATTATTTTGATTATTTTAATTTCAGAAAAAAATAATTGCTCAAAAACATTTTTTATGAGGTCCTACTCACCACAAATAGCTAGGTGAAATGAAAAATATAAACCAAACAGAAACTCAGAGAGGTAAAAAGAAACATCAGACAAATTAAAGTAGTCCCTTTTAGATTGGAAAGATGTCTAGATTAAAACTGGCCTCAAAGTAAAAGTTTTGTCTAGATCTAACTTTAGATGTTAATCAAACATCCTTACTTTACTAAGATTAGTATAAATAACAATAATGAGTGCTGACACTGGACTTGAACTGAGGTCCTTATAGGTTTAAACCCTCAGAGTGAATATGTCTGGAATTCAGTCCTCCAGCAGGCTGTTGATGTAAATAAACACTATAACATGTTTATGTTCAGATTTTTACTATAACGAGGCCTGACAACAATAAATAAAGATGATTTAAATTTAAAATGTAAAAGTTTAAGCCTAATCCAAAACTTGAGTCTTTTAATTGAACTTCCTGGTAAACAGGACCACAAACATTTGGTAACTTTTACTAAAAAAACAGCTCCGTTCATAAAACGTGACTAAATCCATCAGCGTAACTGAGGAAAGTGTGACCCAGATCCTGCTCTCGTTGCTGACAATGAAGGAACATTTATTTTTAAGAAACTAGAAAAAAATGGACCAATCAAATCCAAGAAATATTATGCTTTTTTTTAAACAACCCAATCTACAATGAGCCTTTTCTACAAAAAAACCTGGCTTTTCATTTACTTATAGCATTTATTGTGTATCTTTGAGCAGTGCAAATAGAAAAAAATCACAATAAAATATCTTTTTCATTATTTTTTAAAACAACCGTGCCTGTGAAGACTTTCAACTTGGTGATTTTGGCTCTTATTTTGAAAAGTTTGGACACCACTGGTTTAGGCACTCTTTGCGTCCAACAGTAACGCTGTTGTTGGCAGAATTACTATATAAAACCCTGTTCATCGTGTCTGCAGCGTAGTCCAAGTCATAACTTGTAATTAGGGTCGCCTCCTTTAGACTTTGCTCTCTTGTTTTATAGCATAATCAGAAGCCTGTAAATGAACATAATAATAAACACACTTCATGATGGAATGATAATTGGTTTTGGTGTCATTTTTATGTCAAAATGACATCACAATGTCATTTTTTCCCTTTAAAGCCAAACATCTGTAAGGCAGTCTCAAAATTTCAAAGTATTAATGTTCTTTTTTTAGCACTTTATTTTAAACAAGGAATCCACAGATGCACACACACACACCTACACACACACACACACACACACACAGGTAGACTGCACATTAGCCATCTGACTGGAGCCTCTCTGTACAATAGTCTGAGATATTTAACATGACAGTTAATGATATTTAGTGACAGAGCTTGTTACATCTTGATAAGCTTCACATTAAGATCTGCACACATATCACGATTCAGCTCATTATTTCAGCATGCACAAACTCATTATTGCTAATTAAAAGGATAATTGCATGCATCTAGGACATTCAATTCTTCGAGCAGCCATCAGGAAGGTGGACAAGGCCTCTGACTTATCCTACATCGGCAATTTGCTCAGTCTTTATTTATTTAATTCATTTTTTTCTCTTTTTTTGCCGTTTGCCTGAGCGCGGCATACATCAACACACAGGCAAAAAAAAAAAGGTGCAGTATTGTTTCCTGCCTAAATATGATGTTTTCTAAATTTGATTCAACATTTTATTAATTTATTTGCATATTTTTTTATTTTGCACATGATTTAAAACATGATGCATGAAATAATATACATTGTTTTTAGAATATTAATAATAACAATAAATTTACTTGAAACCTTTAGCATTTAGATCCTCCATCAGATGGCAGAATAATTCATTACAGCAGGATATTGAGGAAAGTACTAATCCTGTTAAAGAGCTAGAGATCTTAGAAATCGGAGCATCAAACTTGCTACATTTTACCCAGTGGGGTTAAAACACCAGGTTTTATTACGCCTTCTAGTTTGTTTTTAAGTTATGCAAAGATCAAACTGGTTATTTCACTACTTAGACAAACATTTAAAAGTTAATGAATTCTTCAGAGAATATGAATTAAACCATAATATCACTCAGTGGTCTGCTCTTTACTGTCAGATTGGGATCATCAGGTTTAGTCATGCAGGAAAAAAAGAGAAATCCAAGAAAAAGAAAATTTTCTTTCAAAGACAGAATCGTTGAAGAATTAAGTGGGTCTGTAATTCGTTATCTCCTCATTCGGCCCGCTAGCCACTCCAAACATCCAATCTGAATAAGAAAATGAGTGGTTATTAATAATAGTGGTATTAAATGCACTTGGAGTTTGACTGAAAAGCAAGGTGCCATTTTCTGAAGGATGGACGAATGTTTCAGTTTCATCCAATTACAGATCCAAGGCAGCACACTTTCAAGATCCATGCGTATCAACATCTCCTTTGTTTTCCGCCGGCTTATAGATCACACACTTGTGACTAATTCATGCAGCACTTTTTGATGTTGAATGTGAATTCATATTCTATTAAAGATTCTTTAGAGAATGGTTTCCAAAGGAGTTGTATGATGTACTTGTATGTTCTCCTTATAGATGAAATGAAAAGTTCTTGGCTAAGGTTTTGAATTCCTTTGTGAGGCAAGTTGTAAAGTGTACTCGTCGCCGGGTGTCAGACATAAATGACATTTGGTTTTATTTACTTTTATTGGTGGAAGGTGCAGATTAATACCTGGTGACGGCAGTGAGAGCTGCCGTCGTCACTGTGGTCAAGGTCATTTAGGAGAATGAAATACCTCACCGTAGCAATCGAAAGCTGGCATGTGTTTGGAAGGCAGATGAGCTATAACACAGAGGTCAGAGGTGAGCTGCGTTAAGGTAAACTGATTGTCAAGGCCTCTTTTAACATGCGCAAATAACCTTGTCCACAGAGTTAGCGACGATTTGTCTCCGTCTACTCGTCGTCCTCATCAGGGAGACTAAAGCTCAGGACAAAGAACGGCAATGAGTTACGTTTGATATTAACAAAGCAGAACTTTCTTCTAAAACATCCATTTCAGAGCAAATCTGTGGAGCTGCGATACAACGTGAGATATACCAAACGGCAGACCCATCGCTCGTTTTTTAAAACAAATAGCGCCAGAAGAAACGAATGGCCTTTTTTCAGGGGAGACAATGTGACTCCGATAAGAAGGAAGTGAGGTTGTCCATATATACCCCAGACTAATTACGCCTGATGCGTTTCGCCCAGACGCGGCTGACAACGGCGAGTCTCCCGACCACATACGTATTTATCAGCGCTCGTGGGACCTATACAGTTCCTCGCCTGTAATCCATCTAGCCTTGTCTTCCCCGCGACCCTTTTTTGCTTTCTGAGTGTTTGACCCATTGTAACCGAAAGTAATTGCAGGCAGAAAACAACATCTAATGATTACTCTATCTGGGAGTCTGAGGGAGCATGAAAAGTCACAGACAGGTACTTTCAACAAAAGGGAGGAGGCCTTTTTGTTCCCGACACACAATTTCAGACTACAAAGAATATTATTGACTTGGCAGAGATTAGAACACCAAAACAAATAACAAAGCACGGAGAGAGGACAAAGTGCACAAAGAGAGAAAGGATCTCTTGAACAACCGAGTGCCAAACACTTGCTTCTTTTCTTTTTGTTGCCATTGATTAAAAGTATGTTGCAGTTTGAAGCATCCATTTCTCCACTCAGACTATACAACGCCAGGAAAAAAAAGTACAAACTTAATCTAATGTACCGGTATATCCTTTTATCTTCCAGTCACCTTTGTTGTCAAGAGGAGAAAAAGCACCTGAAATTTTCTCCTTTATTTGTTTTTATTATTTTTTTTGCTGCAGCATAAAACATTTACAGGAAAAATAAGCAATCTCTGACATCTATGAGTGAATTTGTGTGATTTCTATCAACACAGGGCACAGTTGGAAACAAGCAGTTTTCTTACACTCGATTCTTTTTTTTTTCTCCTTCTTTCAGTGTGACATTGGTTGATTACATCTCTTTCATTATGCCTCTGGACCACGATTGGGCCTCCCCCACCTGAGGACAAGATGCCGGTGTCACCATCAACACAATCAGGCCTGGCCAAATACCCAGCATGGGCCAGATAGATGAGAGGTACAAACACCATAACAATCTGCAATCAGCGCTCATCACCACAGTGACACACAGAGGAGGAGGCGCAGTGCTTCTGTGGGGGGTAGAAACACAAGACACACTCACAGGGGTAGGTGTGTGTCTGTGCGTGCATGTGCGCCGTGATTGCTCTCAGTTTAAAACCTCACACAAGGGTAGCCATTCATTCTCTTTTCTGTAAATTTGCACTTGTGCAAGGCGCCGGATGATGCTGTAGATATATACCATGCAGGTGTGCTGTTACCGACAAGGAGGCAATACATAAATGTATATTTATGAAACAAAACAAAAAAAGAGAGAGAGAAAAGAAGGAGAAAGCCATCTCAAGATTCACTGCACGTCGAAGAATGGCTCAACATTTCCATACTGTGAAGATAATGTGAGCTCTGGGAAATGAAAATAAAGAAAGAAGTGAAAATATTTTAGAAGGATTAAGAAAGAATGGAGGGGGGGAAAAAAAAGGTTGATTAAGTACGAGCTGACATGGCAGTCTGATATTTGCGAGGAGATTGGATTATTCCAGCTGGAATACTATCAAACCAATCTTGATTATTTTGGAGATGACTTTGATCTAAAAATGTAAATGTCACTTATAACACTCCGAGCTTTCAAATTAAAAGCTGATCTGAAATAAAACGGGTCCTCGAAGGTTTGAACTTGTTGCGTAGGGATGGAAACGGTGACGTAGTTTGAGAAAATTGCTGATTTTACAAAAAAAATATATAAAAAGAAGATACTAGAGAGACAAACTGTACGGCAGCTGCTACATCCTATGTCATGTAACAAGCAAATTCATCACACTGACCCATTGGCCCCAATTATTATGGAAAACAAGAATGAATCAAATTAACATTGAAGAAGCTCTCAGTTCCAGCAGCCTGTCTGCATTTAGCCGAAGGATACCGCAGGAGGAAGAGAGGGTAATAAACAAGGTGCCACTCTATATGCCATATATCTTGCAGTCATTGATGATTAGCTGTTTTTCCCTTAGCCATACATTATTGTTATTGCCTCCATGGCCAGGCAGATAGGAAGCGGATACAAAGGCAGCGTGAAGCCCATCTTTCACCCGATAACGGGGCCGACTGAGAACAACTCGGCACCGGCAGCAGCCTGATTTCTAGACATGAGTAATCTGGGTATGTTGAGAAATCTAATCTCCTTTATGACAGCGCTGAGAGGAGGACTTGATGTACAGTTTTTGTTGTGTTTTTCTAGCGTGCCGGTTTATTGTATCGTGAAGCACTTCTGAGTAAAATAATTCAATGCTGCTACAAATAGGAGTCTTTACAGATGTCAGCAGCTCAACTCGTGGTGTTTTGTCCCTAACAGGCAATAACCGCAAACGTGTAATGTGTATGAGTTGTCAAAAAGATGGTTTTCGATTTTATTTTTGTTCCCTTTCGTCCTCGGGATGTTTTGCCCACAGCTCAGGCATGAATGCAAACTGTATACGATATTAGTCACGGCCATTAGTGATGAGGAAACTTACATTTCCAATATCAATGTGTGGCGTGGTAACAGTTTTAATATGAAGGGCAGATCTCCAGATTCCCCTGAGCATGTACACTTTAAAGGTTTTTCCTCTCAAAAGTGCCACAGAACCTCCTCGGGGGACAACTATTAATTTTTCACCGAAACCTCCCCTGAATAATGAATTCTGTCCTATTTATACGCCGTGATAAGTCCACTGAATGTCTAAAAAGGGGTTATCGTGAAAAGGGTAAGGCTTTCAGAGAAAAGACCCTGGTCCTGCTTAACATGTTTAATTCATCCGCATCGCCGCGTTCCTGAAAGCAGGAGAAAAGTCACATTATGTATCACTGGCAAACATGAAAGCAGACACAAGCGGGCACTTTCAATAAATCACAGCTTTACTTTTCCTGTTTTGATGTCGACTGTCACAATCCTCCACCCAAACACCAGCCAGAGAAAGTTCAGATGTGCGCTGCTTTTTTTTTTTTTAACTCCTCGGGGCCCCTACGGCTGACAGATACGCTCCCGCTAAAATCACAGAGGTACTCAGTGGCTTGTGTTAATGTTTCTGTCACTGCGCACTTTATTTGGGGCGTGTTGAGTGCACACGTTGTCAGCTAGCATTCTCAGCAGAGAGGGCGACAGACACAGATAGACACACGGAGAGGAGAGAGGAGGAGAGTGTCTGTTAAACCACAGCGGCTCAAACAACAAACGGCGGGAAGTGAAGCCCATAAACAATCGAATGAAAACTAGAGCATTCGAAATCTGCGAGGAGGAACGTCAACTCGGTGTGGTAAATATTTGTAAAATCTAAAGTACTTTGATGCTCTGAGTAAATGTTGCTGTGGTGACTTTGTTAGTCGCATGAAGCCTGATCCCAGTGTGTTAAAGGGAGACTGGGATGTTTCTCAAGAATTTTTGACGGATGTCTATGCAGCTACTGCCATTTCTTACACAAAGCTCAAATGAAATTTGGGAATAAGTTTTGTGACAAAATGCTTACATTTTGATGTGCAAACTGAATAAGAAATGTAAAGAGAACAAAAATCTAAAATAAATGTTAACGCTGCTACTAGTGGCTCATTAGGGTCACCGTGGTAGCAAACCAGACTAAAAAGTAAACCTGAGACAAACAGAACAGAATTCCATTGAAGCCTGAAGGCCTATTCGTACTCCACGAGAAGAAAAAAATGTGTTCTCGCTGGGGGAGCTCCGAGAAGAAGAAAAAAGTTTGTTTCGGCAGGATCATTCATACTCCCCGAGAACTCAGCTGCCGAACTCCGTCAGCGATGTGTCAAACAGGTGTGCGTATCAGGTGAGTGTTTAAAACGATCCGTCCTCGCTACCTGAGGAGGCATACGGGTCTACAGCGCAAACCCTCGCGGCTCACGCTGGTCCACCTATAGCGCGGGTCAATCCAGACATGTATGAACCTCAGGTTTGTCCAGACAAAGCGGCCCAGACAGAGAAAAAGTGACATCAACGTGTTGCTACCCGCACTAACCACGCTCATCCTCCCTTTCTGACCAATCACAGCAGTTGCTCTCAGACGCCCTGCCCAAAAGTTCTGCTCAGCTGATGTGCACAAGAACAAGCCGTTAGTGCTGCTGAACTGGGTCTACGAGAACAAAATGACATCATTTATGTTCTTGGAGACCCCCAGCGAGAACAAAGTTCTTCTCGTGGTTTATGACTTGGCCTTTAGTGTGAGGGTTAGAAGATGAGAAGATTCGAAAGAAAACCACAAGTCCTATAATGGTAGGAGACACAGTAGGTAAAAGAAAACAAAAATCCCTATGTTTTGGTGTATAATTTGTATAGTTACAAAAAAAGTTGTGGGCATAAGAAGAGTAGGAAGAGTTTGGTCTTATTCCTGCAAAAGGTATGAAAACTTTGAAACTGTTCAAATTTCTTGACTGTTGGAAATGTGGAATTTAGGTGCATTTAATTAAAGTGCAATTGAGTAAAAACCATAAACAATTTAAAAACGTCCCATGAGATCCAGCTTTCTGTGACCTGTTTAAACTTACATGTTTCTCTTAAGACAGTGGTGTCCAATCCTGGTCCTCGAGGGCCAGTATCCAACATGTTTTAGTCGTTTCTTTGCAATACACTTGATTCACTGGTTGAAAACTCTATCTATGTCATCAAGTTCTGCTTAAAGCCTTAAATCAGCCACTGACTAAAATCAGGTGTGTTGACTTCTAAAACATGCTGGATTCTGGCCCCCAAAGACCAGGATTGAACATAGTCTGATTGAGCTGTTGAACTCCAAATGAGGTGGAGTTTTCTCAGCTACTTTGTCAAAATCGTATTGATGCCTAAATGGAAAATTCTGATTTTTTTGCAAATTTTTCTACATCTTAAGACATGCTGCTACCAAAAGTCATAGCTCACTATTCCTGACTGAACCGCACATTTTGATGTACAAGTTGCATGTTCATTTCAAAGTGAGAAAAAAAAAATGTCCATAAAAAAACAGCAAATTAGGGTGCCCTGATGCTTATGCGCAATATATACAATACACGCATATACAGTATATTTTTAACCTCAAGGCAATCAAACCATTTTTGGTTTTGATAACTTTTCTTCAGGAGTGCTTTCATTTTTTGGGTTTCTATTCCTAAAATTCTAAACACTCTTCAGAGAACACAAAAAGATATGATACAACGGGAAGAAGAGAGAAAGTTCTCTGATTGCCTTTTGCCTGCAATGATGAAGAGAATGCTCCAGAGGTTCCAGCCGTCCGCAGAGGAGGAGACAGTAAAAATAGCCATGCAACTCTCTTTTTGCTTTGCAGAAACTGCTCGCAACCCATTAACCTCTGTGTCTTTTTACTCTGCTAAGCCCGGAGAGAACTATCAGATATTAACACCCCGTATTTTGGATTTCGTGTAGCTGTCACACCCTGAGGATACTTGTATGTAAATATGTCCTGTGGTGCCATCATGCTTTTCTTTTCTGTTAGTCCCATTCTAACTGAAAAAAACACACACACAAAGAGGCAGGGATACTTTATATATGTGTCACGTTTTTTAGGTCTCTTCTTTAGTATTTTCTCTATTGTTGGCGTGTCTTAACAGAGCCAGGGGACGGCATAGAAACACAGGAAGGTGGATCAAAAAAAAAAAAAAAACATATAGAAAATTCCAGGATGTCACAGACATGTTTGTTAGAACTGTGGGTGAAAATTGCCATAGCTTCCTGGCTCATCACAACCACCACTATCACCACGGCGACACCACAACTGCAACCTATACTTTATTTCAAGCTCCATGGGTACATGTGTGAGAGAGAACCACAGGCTATCTCTATGTAATCAACACGTGAAGCCGCAGATACCCATCTCTATGATAATTTCCTATTCAGCACGAGCAAAGACAGCAACATTGATTCAATTCATTTCCCTTTTATTAACTGGTGCAGAAATGCACGGGGCCCAGCAGAGGTGCATTCGGAAGTTGTTCCAGGCTGCAGTTTTTTTTTTTGTCGAGTCGTGCACGCCAATGCACAAATCAACACTTAACGGCGCCTTTGAGTTTTACAGGATTGCTTAATTCAAAGCCTATCAGCAAAATAAAAATTCCTCAATCATGTCTGTATAGAGCTTTAGCAAAGTTTCAGATTAATTTATGGTCCCGCGTTTGAGTTTCCTCCGTGACTTCCAGAGTCAAATCCAGTCAATCACTGTGACATTCAATTCTCTGGAATAGATGACTTGCCATTTTTATCTAGAACTGATGTGCCTTTTATTTGTCCTCATGTGCGACTCTTCCTCTCCCCGCGCTGCCATTGCTAATTATTTCAAACTATCAGGTAGGCAGTTTCAATTTCAATTAAATCCCCTGTTCTTCGCTGACCTTGGGGTGAAAAACAACGTTGCTCTCTCAGCCCTGAATATTCCCTCGAGCAGTTATGGGTGCCATTTAAGATTTAAACTCAATTTGAGCTTGACTTCAGTTGAATACACAGAGAGACAGAAGTGTGGTCAGTGTATATATTCCGGTGACATACTTAATGTGATAATTGAGAGTGGCCAAATTAAAGCTTCCAGGCATAACTGGCTACTTCAACACACCCCTGGGGGTAACAAGAAAGGACAGATTTACAACCATACGCTGCTAATCTAGCTGTCTAGCATGAGCTATGAATCTTAATGTGCTGATGCTGGGATGAAATATTTAGTGATGGCACATAAATTATAGTACTTTTTTTTTGGCTCATAGTATCAACAAAAGGGAAAGTGTGTGGCGCCACCGTAGAACATTTGATGAACGTATGCACTGAAAAGTATTCATACAATTCAACCAAAAACGCCTTGCTTAAAAAGAAAAGAGACAAAAAAATAAGAGCAAACAGAGGACACCACGTATGTAAGAAAAAACAAAACAATTACCAGGTATTGACAGCTATTGCAATCACAGGCTCCCCTGTTATACTCGATAAGGTGCCAATCAAGCAAGTGTCTCTGCCTCATGTTGTCACTGCTGCCGCCTTTCATTTTAGAGTCAGAGGAGATTCTGCCATGGCGAATCATCAGTCAATAGCTCAGAGCTGATAGTTAATGCTGATTGATGACATTCAATACGCCCACCCCTCTATGCTGGTTAGGCCGCGCTGCACTACCCTGCTCTATAGTACTTCTCATATGCATCGCTGCCTGATCAATGGAGCAAGTGGAGCTTCTTTTAAAGCGGGGGTGGAAACTTCCACAGTTTTTCACTTAAATTCAACACGTTACCCAGCAGTCAGACATATTGATGAAGTCTTTGTCAGTTCTAATTCTACTCTTTTAGTGAAAAACTAGAAATTCCAGAAATTCTTTTAGTCTTTCAGTCGGTTCAGTGAAACCTATGTCTGACTTTGTGGTTTTAGTTTTTTACTTAAGCCCATCTCTATAGCAACGTGTCTGGATTGGAAGGGAGCTCGCTGCATAACCGGTGTGCCCTGGAGGTAAGCCGGTAGAAAGTATAACCCAGTTTGTTGTGAGGGGATAGCTACAGGTAGACTGTGATGTAGGCTGGTAGTAAGATGTTGATCAGACCACATGGAGTGCTGAGGCTGTAAAGGGAGGGTGTTAGAAGTGCCACTCACCTTCCAGGTGTTGACTGATCTCCTGACATCTGAAAAATGTTTCTTTCTTGAATCACTTGGACCAGAGAACCTCTAGTTTGTGTCACCATGTATACAGTTTTTTTCAATATATGTATGAAATGACAAACAAATTGCATATGCTGCTTATTTTGCTTGTCGCACAGCCTTCAGTCATCAAAATGAGATGCACAGCAGACAAAAGTTGTTTCTTTAAGGAGATAAACCTGTTTGTGAATTAGACAGAATTCAATAAAATGTATTGAATGAAGGCAAGCTATTTAGGGAGTACACTCGGTTGTGTGAGAATTTATTGATTGAAAGTACATATGGGCTAAAATCAGACAAAGTTTGCCCTAAAAGTTTTAGATTTTAAACAGAGGCCTGTTTTTTGTTAACGAAAATAAAAACTTGAGTCTTCTGATTTGATGTGCCCTGCAAATCACACCAAACACCATTATCACTAGTGCATCATAGTATAAAAATAGTGTCTGTAGGATCACAATAGAAGCTGCACAGTGAAACTGTCAGTTAGCATTCTTGCAGCAAAAAGGTCCTGGATTCAACTGTCAGCTGGAGATTGTATGTTCTCTCCGAGCATGCATGGGTCCTTCCACAATCCAAAACATGCATGCGTTCATGCATCTACTCAGAGAGGCCTGGCATCACCAGATAGACTGTTGACCTGTTCAGGGTGTATCCCACCTCTCACCCAACGGCCTCTGGAGACAGGTACTAGACTCACAACTACATCTAATCGTTGCTTTATGGTGCTAAAACTGTGCTATGTGTTTATTTTATTTCTAGTAATAGTTAAAAATTGGTCAGTGTTTTAGCAATAAACTGTTCTAAACTCAGTAAAGTCTCACCATCTTCTCAAGGCTTCAATGTTTATCTTTGTGAGAAATGAGTTGTTCACTGAACGCTACAAAAGGTCGTTCATGATTGATTTAAGCTATAATTAAAATGATTATTGAAACAAATGATAAGGCGCCACACCATTCCTCTCCTCTTCATCGTCCCATGAAATAAAGTGAATTAATATGTCATTCGGAGGATGACATTAGCCAACAATGATGTGTGCAGGCTTTAGGAGAACAACTTGGTACACGCCTGTAATTACAGTGATTCTATCAAATGTGACATCTCTCTCATCACGACACTCTGCCTCGCTCGTCCCCTTTCCCTTCACCTGTGGTGACTTGCTCATGACCAGAATAATATAACGAGATCACTCCTCACCCGTGAAAAAGATAATTTCAGTGGAAACATCTTAATGTGAATTTAAGTGTAACATGACAATGGTAACCTGCAACGGGAACTTTCTAACCCAGAAATGTCAAGCAGGAGGAGGAACACAAGAAAATAGAGGTAAGATATTGAATTGACCAGGGGTGTCACCTTTAGAAATAAAATTATTCTCTCCTCCTCCTTCCATCTGTATCGCCACTCTGTCTGCTTCTCTCATGTTATTTTCTGTCGACGGCTTCATTTCTCCCTGGTCTTCATCTTTTGACTCCTCTGTAGTCAGTACGCTTCTACTCCCTCAGTGGCAGAGCCAGGAAATTTTCATAGGGGCGGCTAGAACTGTTTTTAGGTGCCACAGAAACGAACATAGCTGCATCTATAAAGTGGTCTATTGAAGCATGCCGGGGAAATTAATTGTCTAGTTGTCCACGTAACAAGACAAAGCCATCAGGGGATTCACACTAAAGGCTTCAGCTGATAAAGTTTTACTTTGGCAAAGGTTTGCATCACTCTCGAACATTGTGGTAGTTATCGACCTGATTGAGGAGCAGAAAAGCCTGATTTACTAATTAGTTTGATTGCAGTGCAAGTGTGATCTCATTATAGCATTTTTTAACATCAAAACATAGGAATGTCTTCTTTCACACAATGCAAATCACAAATGTTCATTTTTCTGCTAGAGGTCTGTGTGACAGGTTATTGTTACAGAATGCTCATCTTAGTTTGTTTGGTTCAAACTTTTTACAACAGAAGTGTCATCTACTGCACATGTGCATAGTTTGAGAAAAAGTTGTAGTGAATGTTCTAAAGCTGCAGCCAACATCACCATGGAAACCTGAACTCACAGCTGATAGACATTTAATAATCAGCAGTGTCTCCTGTCTCTGCTCTGTTTACACACACTTTGATTAATTCTGCCTCAGATGCACTCTGGAGAGATCTATGTATATTTTATAAACAGAAAATCTCCCTTTATTTGACAGAAAAAAAAATATTCATTTAGACAAGTGAAGAAAATACACATGCTTGGCCAGTAGGTGGCAACATTGTTTGGATTAACTGATCAAAATATAAAGCAAAAAAATGTGTATGATTCTTGATTCTCTCATTCTCATAAATAAAAAAATGTTTCGGTACAATCCAGAAGTTGAAGTCAGAACAGGCTGAGTGCCCCCTGGTGACTGGCTGCAGTAAAACTTGTAAGCCCCGACCCCTCCATGTAAATGAATGGGGTATTTTCTTGGCTAAAATAAAAATAAACCTCAGATAATTCTTTCAGATGTTGCTTTCTGTTTATTGACATACTTCTAGCTGCTGTAAATATTTATTTGTCTTATTGGTTCAGTTGTAACTAGAATTTGATGCTAAAAAACAAACAAACCACATCACACTGCAAAAATCGATTTCTAGGAAAGTTTTTAAAAGCCTTGTTTTTAGACATTTTATCTTATTTCTAGTCTGAAAAGAACATATATTCTTACAACCCTACTTGAAATTAGCCAAATCTTCTTCAGTATGGTCAAATATTTGTGATTTGAGCAAAAATAATCTGCCAACGGGGTAAGAAACAGTTGCTTGGTTAGAATTCTTAAAACTAGCAACTTAATATGAATGCAGAAAAAAAATCAGCTATTTTTAAGGAATTTATCCAAGCAACTTTTGTTTACCAAATTGGCAGATTTATTTGCTCAAATCTAAAATATTTGACCATACTGAAGAAAATTTGGCTTAAATATATTTTCTTTTCAGACTAAATATAAGATAAAATATCTAAAAACAACTTTTAAAAAACTTTCTTAGAAATCCGTTTTTGCAGGGCATTTTTATTTCTTTTTTTTGCAAACGTTTGTGAAAAACACAGATACACTACTAGTCAACACACACAAAAAATAGAGCAAAAATACTCTTCTGGAAAAGCTCTGTGTTTGTGTGGACGGCACAGGGACGAGCTGTTTTAGGAATCATAACTCTAGTCTCGATTGTCTAATAAAGTCAGTTTTATTAATTATCACTGCAGTTGGGAATCTGTTCGTTTCTACGATGTCTACACAACAGCAAAAGCCAAACAATCAAACAAATAAACAACTGTTTCTCAGAGTGTGGTTGAAGAAACCATAAAAGCAGGAGGCAGAGCCACAGAACTGATGCTGAATGACTTCATAGAGTTTAACTGTCTCAGATAACCTCCTTTTCAGTTGCTCTTTTATTCACAAAGGTCTTTAAAGAGCAAGGTGGGACAATTACCATTTATAGTGGTTAACATGCCCCAGCGGGTATTTCTTTCCATTTTCATCTGAAATATTATTCATTGTCATTAATAAACATGTTGAGAGCACTTTGTGGACTTTGCCGACTATATAGCACGTCTTAGCCTCGAGTAGCGATAAACAGGCCGCCGGAGCCAAGTGGCACGAGGGGAGCAGTCATTAAGACGCAGCTTTCTTGAAACGCACAGAAAACAATTATCAAGAATTTTAAAGGAGCAAATCACAACGATAATCCATTACTGACAGGACTCCCCCTCTGCTCTTCAGTCTGTCTGCACTTCACGGTAAACACAACAAAGATTTGAAAACTCTTCTGGCAGAAGAAGAAAGGGTATTAATTTTTCAAACCAGAAACTGTAAACTGAAAATACCTGTGAAGTGGATAATTCTGTCTGGGACAGACATGTATTTTTCTCCTTCCTTGTGTCAACACAACTTCTTCTTTTGAGGTGTACAGTGATGTCTGTACGAGCCTGATAAGTCCCTTATTCTCAGCAAAGAGTAATTTGCAAAATGCAGACGGCTGTACACAGACTCTCCGTATTGTTAATTAAATCATTCTGCCTTTGATGTTTTCTCAGGTTTTAATGGGAAAAATAACAAAAATTAAATAGGATGCCGTCTTCCCTCCTCCTGAAAAGAATGATCCGCGGATGCTGCAGCAACTATTGAGGCTGAAATAATGTAAATAAATTAAATTAACTGTGAATAAAAGTGCATGACTCCCCACAGGAAGGAAGGTATTGTTTTATTTCTGCCTGTTACGACACTAGCATGTAAAGAAAGGCATATATTACTCGCAGTTCCTGCGTCTTAAATTCCCAAACAATCATGCGACAACCATATGTGCGTCTGATGCAACGCGAGTGATTCCTGTCCCTGTAAACTCATTATTTTAAATAAGTGCAACCTTAATCAGGCAGAGCTGGAACCGCTTTCTTGGACAGTCTGCACGGTTTTGACAGAATGCATACGCTCCCAAGATAGTTTTATGTTTTATGTATTCACTGATGCAAGCCAGGAAATTTCACTGAAGCCGACTCAAAACATAAGGAATTTTAAAACAGATGTTCGCTGGCCGAAAACGGAGGTTTTTTAAATCCAACGATTATGACTGTATTCATCACAGCACACTTTAAAGCACTTCCTCTCCCTCTACAATCTGTCTTTTTATCCGATTAATACAGATGAGTTTCTCTCCCAAGGAAAATCCACACTCAATCACAAGTTTGTCAGCGAAAAGGTCAAGCAATAAAATGAGATTTAGTTCCAAGAAAGAAAAAAAAAAAGGACTAATTAGTTTACTCCTCTCAATGTGGAGCTGCTAAATAGCAGTTATGTTATAAAAGTATGATGTAATCCATTATCTGGACTACAGGTACGGTAGGAGCATTTCACGATGACTTCTGCACCAATCATTTTGCGTCTCAAACAGTAACGTCTGCACCTCAGATGGAGTAGATTGTGTTCCTTCCAGGAACAGGTTTAGCTGATAAAAGAATAACGCCCCCAAGGTGTTAATGGCAGACTGATTTTCTGAATGGACACTGTTTTTTTTTTAAAACTCTAACCTCTAATTACTTCCAAAGCTAGTCTTTGAAAAAAGCAATTACAAGCTGGGCCAAACTGTACATCTCTCCTTTAACGGTTCAATGCCGTTATAATTTCTGTGGTCTAATTTGCAGATACGATCGCAATAACTAGATGTAAAATATACAGCTAAAAAAAAAAAGAAGTGAATCTAACTTTTATTATATCCTTTGCCACATTCCTCAGTCTCGATTTGCCATTCGGAATGAGGTGATTGAGCTTAATGATGATGTGAGGTTCCTCAATTTAAACGTATGGAGCGTAAGTGAGAAAACGTAGAAATCATAAACAGATCAGACATGGGAATATTCACATTAGTTCTTATACATGAGCAGATAAAAGGTAGTAAACAAGAGTGTGTCAAACAAGGTTAGGGAGTAAAGCATTACATCTGAGTACTTTTTTTAAAGCATCAAATAGCTAATTACAGCTAAACAAATGGGGGGGGGGGTGTTTAAAATATTTAAGTATGTAGCAGCAAGAGAAAAACAAATGATGTGAGGTATATTTGAATTTTTTTAGTCAGGAAAACTGAGGGAAACTTATACTGCAGCCGGCCACTAGGGAGTGCATCAGTTTGATTCTGATTCACCTACCATGTACAAAGGTTTGCCTAGTTCCTTCTCTATGAACAGGGCTGCACACAATTTTTCCTTAGAGGTACTCAAGGGAGAACCTGCTGCTGTTGTCTGGTACGCACATCTGTTTGGGGGGGGGGGTAAACTGTCCTCTTGCTGCACGCGTGTCACCAGCATGTGAGAGTTACTGTCCGCCCGTGGTACAGACATGCTGTGATGTGTGTGTGTATGTCAAAGGAGCTGCGCACATGTTACCGGTGTGGGGCCACGCGAGTGTTGGAGATGCTGTGAGTGTGTGCGTCGTAGGTCCTTTACCCTCATTGCCTGCTGGTGGTGGTGGTCAGAGGGCTCTGTCTGGTCGCTTCGCCTCTGTAGCTCCATCAGTATGTGAATGACTGACTGATGCAAAGCGCTTTGTAGTCCACTGACTTCAAAATGCGCTGTATAAATGCGAGATTTACATTTACATGTATGTGGACCATATGGACTCCTTTCTCTCACAGAACTACAACTTCCTAAGTGCCACGCCCCCTAAAAGGAACAGCCTTGTCATGTGACTGGGGCAACATGTGCACACAACATGGATAGCTGCCTGATAATGTTGAGAGGTCAAAATGTCAACATTTTCATTTAAATGTGACCTCAGAATGACCCTAAATTGAAAACAGGCGACGTCTGACTTTGAGGAACTGTTATTGTATTTTAATGACTAAATTGATAAATGACGGATGTTTTTAATGCTTTAAAGGATTTGGGTTTTAAAAAGACTTTTTGCTGGAAATCACTGGAAGGCTACATTTGAAAACTGTTTAAGACAGAGTCAAAATATAGAAAATATCTTAAAAACTACTTTGTTAAAGTTTCAAAGGGAGTTACTTGTAATTTCCAAAGAAACCTTTCATACACTGATCTTAGTGAGGACATAAAGTTTTCTGCCAGCTGTCTCCTTTGCTCCTATCCACCAGTAGAGGGCATATTGTCTCCCCTATTGTCTCATTTCAATCTCTTGCTGTGTTTAAGACACACTCAGGACCTCCCTAATGCTGATAGTGAGTTCAGCTCTACCCCCCCCCCCCCCCCC